>CM031239.1:317884906-318274061 GCA_018340775.1 Taxus wallichiana var. yunnanensis
TCAAGATAAAATAATATGATGTGACACTGACAAGCCAATTTGGCCTATATTTTTCTATAAAACTCTAACATCGCTTTTCTATACAAAAACTCGACCTTGCAAAGTAATGCCAAACATAGCTTCTTTCCTTTTTAAACCACAACCCATACAATACCATTTTATACATGGATACTCTATAATATGAGCAAGATGTTAAAATTCTTATCGAAACCTTTTAAAATATAATATCTCCTTAAAGTGGCCACTTTGTATAATAATATTCAATTATATATATATATATATATATATATATATATATAACTTCAAACCTATCGTCTAACATGGAGGAGTTGTCATATTTGTAAGTACCTAATATTTTTCTCACGCATTACATGCAACTAATACAACTAGAGAATTGCTTAATCCTTCATGACATTAGAAGTGTTCAATGTGATTAATAAAATTCCTATCCCTTGTCAATAAAAATATTAAAAATGTCAAGCTACCACACAATCCTCGCTTAATATGAAAATATGACTATCATATTATAATTAAAAATATACTTTGATTGAGTATAAATATGTTTTAATAATCTCTTATACTTTTTTTTTAACTCTTGGAATTTCTCCGTCATGTTCTTAAAAGGGGAAGGGCGATTCTAATTATTTTCCCAAAATTCAAGTCAAGGATAATGTTAAAATGAGCTTTTCAAGGAACTTTATGACATTAAATTACCTAGATTGCTTTATTAAACAAAGTGGTTTGTGTTGATGCGTAATCACAACACCCTTGAATGTCTGCAACTTGATGGGTTGAGACTCTTAGTGTGATTGCATAACATGGAGCTTTTCCCAAAGTGTGGGACTTTGAAATCGGGAAAGCTCTGGATGAAGGTCGGTTCCTATTCCTCTGTTCAGATGCACACATTCAAATTGTAGAGGATCTACTCTAACTTGCCAAGGAGACAGGGTTAAGAAGATGCAAGAAAATAAACCTAAACTAACAAAGGTGATGCACCAAAGGAATGTTGAACACTTGCTTTGCCATTAAACACAAACCATTAAAACTGTAATACAACCACCATGCACAGAATAACCAAGATTGCAATGAGAGATCAGATGAAGACAATGAACACAAGAGAGGGTTGAAATCATCCACAGACTTATATTATTTGCTCCACAAATTTGATATAGTACATTATAATGGCCAAGAGGCAAAAATTGCATCACAACTTGAATGGGAGGTTTGAAATCCACAAGATCACTTGTAGACAAGGGAAGAAGGGAGGGTGCAAAGTCAAATTGTCCAACCTTTTGAAAAATTCCCCTCCTTACAATATATAGGAAGAATTAGAGAAAGGGGAGAGAAGAATTCGAATTCTGATCCAACCACCCTAGAATGCATTGAATTCACCTGCAACAGTGATGGGTTCCACTGCAAAACCCATGCCTCCATGTACTCTTTCTTGTTGGGAAAGAAAGGAAGCCCATACCTCATTATTGTGGTAGGTGAGGAACTTGGGACACCCTAAAAATGGTGAACTATATTTTTCATTTTTAAGAACTTAGTCCCACTCAAATTAAGATAACCAAGTCATAGTTACATAGAGGAGACTATAAGCTTTCCAAAAATTCCTTTCTTGTGCAAATCCGAGCTCCCAGTCAAAAGCTATGGCCATCTGAAGGTTGGGGGATCATTCTACAAAAAATGTAAACTGGTGATCTTCCTTCTTCGGAATCCAAAATGCATGCAACCTCCGAAATCTCAAAATTTAGACTTTTAGACATTTCCATTTTCGGATATTGGGCTACTGTTCACCACTTAAAATGGCCTGAGAGTTCCAAAATTCCGAAACCTAAAAGTTTGAAAGTTTGAAATTTTAGACTTTCGAATTGAGATTTGAGACATATGAGGTGTGTTTTTTATGTTTCGGGGTTCCAAAATTTCAAAACTCCGAACCCCAAAACTCTGAAACCCAAAAGTTTGAAATTTCATACTTTCAAAGTTTCAAGTTTCAGAACATTTTCACTATTCATCTCTCAAAACTCGTCGAGACTTCCGAAACCCGAAAATCCAAAATTTCAGACTTTCGAATTTGAGATTTCGACTTTGCAGATCCCTTTTCCGCTCCCACTCACCGAGATCCCTGAAACCCAAAAGTCTGAAATTTCGAAACTTTTTGCTCATTTTTCCTATTTCGTCGCTAAATTCTCTGAAACTCCGAAACCCGAAAGTCTAAAATTTAAGACTTTCAGAGTTTTAGGTTTCTGAACTTTTGGATTTCTTTTTAGATCTTTCCATCGAGAGTTCTGAAACTCTGAAAGTTTGAAATTTCAAAATTTCGAGTTTCAGACACATTTTTGCCCTTCTTTTCTTCGAAATGCCAAAATTTCTGAAGTCTGAAAAATTCAGGATTTGGCCTCCATTCTTCTCCCTCGAGCTCTGATATCCTTCATCATTCCCTTGGCCATTGATTTTCCGACCTCGCATTTCTATTGTCGAGCCCGCCTGCAACTTGATTTTTGAAATCGAATGTGAGCTCGCATGACTGAACCAACCATTCCATTTTCTCCCGTACATAAGGTCACATTTGATCAATTTTACCCAAGGGGAAAAATCGATAACAATTTGTTTATAAGTAATCTTTCCATCATCTCAGGCAATATTTCATTAAATTGGAAGGGTAGATAGATTTTCGTTTGGAATGTATGACCTACATAAATACTTTTGTATATTTATGAGATATTTTCTTCTCGTCATGTTTCCAAGATTTATAATTAGTATATTTTTCATATGATTGATTATTTTTTATAAAAATCTTCCTTAGATGTCTTCTTATAATGAACTTTAACTCATATCTAGAAAATGGAGAACATTTACTTATTGATACTTATCTCGGAAATCGTGAATATCAAATGTTCATGATGGAAACTTAGTGTGTGATTACTAAGAAAATATTATATGCACATTGAATGACAAGATTGAGGATGCCCTTCGTGTCTATATTGGAGGCGTCCAATACCGATCGATTGCATCTAATATTTTAACATATTGCTCACATACAATTTTAAGATACCAATCTACTATATGATCCTAGGCATGGTTGGTTTCCGGATGGAAACTTTATAGTTGTTTTTAAAATCTTAATATACTAATAACTTGTTTTGATTGATTGTAAACCTATTGCCATTTTTACAATTTTTATGATCAAAAATCATTTTGACCTATATTTATCAAGCTTGAGCTACCTTTTACATGAAATTTATTGATAATTTAATCTATCTAACCTTCACTGGCATGATATTTATTTTACAATTGATTTTGTTTCTATATTGATGTAGGATTTATATGACGATCCTTGAAAATGGCTAAAAATATATTAAAATATTAAACAAACAATCAAACATGTTGTGTATTTATTGTTCTAAATGATGCTCAATTGTATGACTATTTCTAATTCTAACCATTTTGTGATAAATAGAAAGTCTATGTTTGGAATTTTTTTCAAGTTTGGTATAGGTGATATCACTGACGTAACAAACAACCAACAATTAATATCTCTTTCTTGAAGCACAATGTAAAAGTGTTATAGAAGCAACTAAAAAAAGTCATGTGGTTGAAATAACTATTAGAAGAGCTTTATATGGATGTTAAAAGAAGCACCCCAATTCCTATGTAACAATCAAAGTTATCTATGGTCTTGAAAACAAATCTAGTTTAACACCAACGAATGACGCATATCAAGTTTCATGTGGCATAATTTGATCTCCACCTCGAATCATATGATCATATGGAAAAATTCTTATCTGAAGACCAAGCTGCAAATATATTCACAAAACCAAAAGTGTGTCTTTGTGAAGTTTTGCAAGTTTCGAGCAATGCTTGACCTTTCAGAGTTGTCATGAAGGAGTGTACATGATAATGTCACCTCCTAACAAATTTTTTTGTATCTTCCTTCTCCATACTTCTTCTATAATGTAATAAAAGGATTTTTAAAAATCACCCTATGTGATTTTGTAAACATCACCCTATGTGAGTCTACTTGTAACCCAACAAAGTATTATGTTATGAAGATTCATTGTTTTATAAAAAGCTCTAAAAACTCGTGAAATACTTCATATATGCAATTATCCGGGAGGAACATGGGATATTTATGTTAGATTATCCATGTAGACATGCTAGCCTAAAATCATCCTATATGGTTTAAGGATTGTAATTCCTTTTGTATAAAAAGGGTGATTTTGGCATGTATCCCAACTAAACATTAAGGGGGTTGTTGGAGCAGTAATTTTTGTGGGAAAACATTCATGTGGCCGCCACATTAATCTATATCTAGACTAAGTTTATTTATAATATTAGAATATAATTTATAAAGTTATGAATACCTTGTATAAAGTCATGAATAAGCTCTATAATCGTAAATTGCACACAATTATAATAGTGAATAAATTATAGCACTCCTTCGACATACATATTTGTATTTTGCTTCCTCTTAGAAATTTGAGTCTTATCAAGATAAACTAATCTGATGTGACATTTGACAAGCCAATTTGGCCTATATTTTTCAATAAAAACTCTAACATGTTTTTTCTATACAAAAACTCGACCCAGCAAAGTAAAGACCCAAACATAGTTTCTCTCCTTTTAAACCACAACCCTCCAATACCATCATGTACGTGGCTATTGTAAAATATGAGCAAGAAGTTAAAATTCTTCTCAAAACCTTTTAAAAGCTAGTATCTCCCTAAAGTGGCAACTTTGTGTGTGTGTGTGTGTGTGTGTGTGTAACTAACTTGAAACCTATCGTCTAACGTGGAGGAGTTGTAATACTTGTAAGTAGCTAATATATTTCTCATGCATTACATGCAACTAATACAACTAGAGAATTGCTTAATCCTTCATGACATTAAAAGTGTTCTATGTGTCAAACACATAAACATAAATAAGAGGCCATGTCTCGCCCAATTTTGTAATGCCTTATCTACATCCAACCAAATGAGTTTGTATATACGTATTTTTTTAAAGTTGACAATATCATTTAGAAAATGTAAATATCACTCAAGATTAATGGATTCTACACTATATCAATGTTTATATAGTTTCTATTTGAAAATGTGGAAAGTAATGTTTCTCATGTAAAGGAGATATTCCATATTTAATGTTTCTACGAGCATCATTCATAAAGTCATATTTTTCATAAACTTCATAATGATGATAAACACATAATATGCACTTATCTTAAATTATAATATAAAATATGATAGGATTAATGATACATCATAAAAGTGTAATCTATATTTATATAAGATTAATAAAACTCCTATCCCTTGTCACAATAAAAAGAATAAAAATGTTAAGCTACCACACAATCCTTGCTTAATATGAAAATATGGTTATCATATTATAATTGAAAATATACTTAGATTGAGTATGGGGGAGGGGGATTCTGAATATTTTCCCGAAATTAAAGCCAAGAATAATGTTAAAATGAGATTTTCAAGGAACTCTTTATGTTATGACATTAATGCTTTATTAAACAAAGTGGTTTGTTTATAAGTAATTTTGTCATCATCTATGCAATATTTCATTAAATTGGAAGGGTAGATTGATTCTTGTTTGGAATGTATGACCTACATAAATAATTTTGTATATTTATGAGATATTTTCTTCTCGTCACGATTCCAAGATTTATAATTAGTATATTTTCATATGATCATTCATTTTTATAAAAATCTTCCTTAGACATCTTCTTATAATGAACTTTTACTCATATCTAGAAAATGGAGAACATTTACTTCTTGATACTTAACTCGAAAATCGAGAATATCAAATCTTCATGATGGAAAATTAGTGTGTGATTACTTTAAAAATATTATATGCACATCGAATGACAGGTTGAGGACGCCCTTCGTGTCTATATTGGAGGTGTCCAATAGTGATTGCATCTAATATTTTAACATATTGATCACATATAAATTTAAGATACCATTCTACTATATGATCCTAGGCATGGCTATTTTCTAGGATGGAAACTTTATAGTTGTTTTTTAAATATTAATATACTAGTAACTTGTTTTGCTTGATAGTAACCTATTGCCATTTTTTACAATTTGTATCTAAATTGATTTTGACCTACATTTATTGAAGTTTAAAGCTACCTTTTACATGAAATTCATTGATAATTTAATCTATCTAACCTTCACTGGGCATGATATTTCTTTTGCAGTTGGTGTTGTTTCTATGTTACTACAGGATTTATACGACGATCCTTGAAAATGGCTAAAAAATATTAAAATATTAAACAAACAATCAAATATGTTGTGTATTTATTGTTCTAAATGATTCTCAATTGTATGTCTAGTTTTTAATTCTAACCATTTTGTGATAAATAGAAAATCCATGTTTGGGTTTTTTTTTCAAGTTTGGTATAGGTGATATCCTCGACGTAACAAACAATAAACAACAATTTATATCTCTTCTATCAAGCACAATGTAAAAGTGTTATAGAAGAAACTAAAAAAGGAATGTGGTTGAAACAACTATTAGAAGAGCTTTATATGGATGTTAAAAGAAGCACCCCAATTCATGTGTAACAACTAGAGTTATCTATGGTCTTGAAAAAATCTAGTTTAAGATCAACGAATGAAGCATATCGAGTTTCATGTGGCATAATTTGATCTCCACCTTTGAATCATATGGAAAACTTCTTATCTCGAAGTCCAAGCTGAAAATATATTCACGAAGCCCCTATGTGTTGTGAAGTTTTGCAAGTTTGAGCAATGCTCGACATTTTGGAGTCGCTTATTGAGGGAGAGTGTGCATAATGATGCCACCTCCTAATGACCTTTTTGTATCTTCCTTATCCATAATTCTTCTATATTCTAATAATAGGCTTTGTAAAAATCACCCTATGTGATTTTGTAAACATCACCCTATGTGAGTTTACTTGTAACCCAATAAAGTATTGTGTTATGGAGATTCCTTGTTTTATAAAAGGCTCTAGAAACTTGTGTAAGACTTCATATATGCACTTATCTAGGAGGAACATGGGATATTTTTGTTAGATTATCCTTGTAGACATGCTATCCTAAAATCATCCTATATGGTTAGAGGATTGTAATTCCTTTTGTATAAAAATGGCGACTTTGGCATGCATCCTAACTAAACATTAAGGGGGTGTTGGAGCAAGTATTTTTGTGGGGACACATTCATGAGGTCACCACATTAATCTAGCTCTAGACTAAGTTTATTTATAATCTTAGAATATAACTTAGATAATAAGTTATGAATATATGTATAAAGTCATGAATAATTAATTTCATTAATTGTGATTAAGAGTGAAACAATGCAAATTGAAAAGTTGTAATTAAATCACTCACCCTTTAAATAAGGGTGATATTTATGTGCATGCATTTTTGCATGTAACATTGTGTGAATAAGTGAAGGGAGATCATTGTGATAGGTTGGCTTATATTTGTTAGTCAATTGTTCCTCATCCATATTTGAATGAATATTGGAAAGTGCATTTTTATAGTGGTATTTTTTCATCTATTCACGTGGTTTCCCCACATATACATTATGTTCTATGTTATGTGTATTTTATCTTGCATTTTATTATTTCAATTATCTAGTAAATCAATTTATCATGTCACATTATTATGCATCTTAAAATTCTCGGATCTTTTACATAACATGTACAATTAGATATTTATATATTGTGATTGATTATGAGAATAAAATATTAATTCCATTCTTTATTCTTGTGTAGTTTTTATAACATATTACCAATTCATCTCGTGGCTGCCCTATGAGGCCACGTTGAGAATTTTCTTGGGGTCTCAACAATTCTTACACATTTCACTATGACTAGCTCAATTATTGATCTTATAAAGTCTTTAATTTATTCTTTCACACTTAGCTCATTTTGTTGTAAATTATGCAACCTCTTCAATGAATCTAATTAATAGTCAATGGGGAATACTATTTTTAGGCTTTGCAACCATTCGCTTATAATGGGAAATTTTGGTTTTACCCTTTCTAATCTTCTCTAGATATCTTCTTTACACCGTAATGGTGCATGACCTTTCAACTTGTCTTATACATTCTTCACTTGCACTCATTTACAATATCATTGAATTTTAAATAATCTTCCATCTTTGTGAGTCAATTGATTAACTCTATTACGTTTAGTGTCCCTACAAAATGAGGAACCTCTAGTCACTCTCCTCTTCCATTTTTGACATAGCTTTAAAAGCTTTTCTTCCTCATCATCTAAACAATCTTGTACTAGACATGCTTCTTACACTTACCATCAATCACTTCTTGTGTTTTCTCTTCTTCCAAATCACTCAAATCAAAGATTTGGGATGAATCCTCTTTGTGGTCTTCCTATACTACTATCAATATGATATGTATTGTCTACAACATTTCCATAATATCATCAAGAATTTCTACCCCATTAATGGTTAATGCATCTTCTCATCATAATTTTCTAGGAAGTGTTTTGTCTTCTTTACAAATTTCATATCTACTATTGTACTTTCCTAGAAACCTATGCATGTCACTTATTTGACATCCTTAATTCCTTGTTTCTCCACCCACCTCACAAAGATGGAAAACTTTGGATCTTTAATATATAAGTTGTGTCTTTCTCTCGATACTAAACGATGGACCTATGTTTAAGTTACCTAATGAAAGGATGCCTTAAACCATGCAACATTCAAAATTACATAACAATATGTACTTAACAACAACAATACATTTTATTTCAATAACACTTCTTCCAAAATTGGATGATTACACCAATAACACATACATGATGCCTATAGGCTTACAAACATATCAACACCATTATGTTTCCCCACTTTACTTAATCATATTAGTCCCACCTAAACATGGACACAAATCTCTTGCAATATTCCTCGCCACCACCCTTATACCTTGAACTAGAATGAAATACCTTCTACAAATGTATTGTTGTGTTTATATGGTCACACAAACTATCTACATAGAATTTTTGGCATTAATACATCTTACCTATAAAAAATTAAATGTGTTGTAAATATTAAATTGATGATAAGTCGAAAATAACCCATATCATAGATAAAATTAGTTAAGCCTTTCTTGCCTCATGTTTGTAGGCTTAAAGCCACCCATTAGGTAATCTCACCATGCACTATCAAATAACTTTATGCAAGATTGTGCGATAAGTCTAGACACCAATATTCGATTGTTTTAATTCAAAGCCTCCATCACTAACACCACAATTTAGACTTGGACCTAAAGCCAAAGCCTCCATGCTAACACAACCGACCCTTGAACCCAAACCATGTGGACCTAAAACAAAGTCCAAATTGGTACTAGGATCGAATCGTAGCCACGATGATATGGCCAATTCCACCGCACATCTAATATGTTCTTCAAATTTAATCAACCGCCTATATATCGTTAAAAATTAAAGCATCAATTATCAAGTACAAAACAATAGATGCAATCAAACCTCCGTAATAACCCCGATATACAATATCAAACACATCTCCACAATGATGGAAATAATGACAAATAGGATCAATGATTGACACAATTTCCATGCCCTTATATATGCGGGAGTAGCACTTTGTCACCTATTGTTGATCCGCATACCACAACTTGATCCTCGTAAATTTAACTCTTTCACAGGTCCACAAGTACATAGTATTCTAAATATATCAGCAATCGATCCTTAGTCCCAACATATTCTAATTTCACTGTTGATCTATAACTTTCTCTCTCAAAAAGTGATACTTAATGGGAATATGCTTTTTCCCTGGAATGCATGCATGACTAGACTTTTCGAGATCTTAATAACACTAGTATTGTCACAGAAAATGGAAATAGGATGCTCATACTCTACCTTCATGTCCTTCAATGTTTGCTTCATCCAAAGCACTGTATAACATGCCACCGATGCAATAGACTCGTCTGCTGTGTAGACAATGAAACCGAGCCTCTTGCTTTGAACCATGACACTAATCTATCACCAAGATAAAAATCTCCCCACTTGTACTTTTCCTGTCATCAACACTTCCTACCCAATATGCATCTGTGAATGCTATAAGAGTGAAATCATCACTCTTTGGATACCATAAACCATAATCCAACATACCTTTCAAATATTTGAAAATTCTTTTTACTGCTGCCACATGAGTTTCCTTTGGTGCCGCTTGAAATCGTGCAACTAATCCAACAACCTGCATAATATCTGGTCTAGAAGCTGTGGTATATAGCAAGCTACCTATCATGGACCTATACAAGGTCTGATTAGCATCGTGAGACTTATCATTCTTACTCAACTTCGCAACCCTGTAATCATGGGTGTACTAACCGGAATGCAATCTTCCATTCTAAACTTTTTCAACATCTCCTTTATATACTTGGTTTGTGAAATAAAAATGCCTGACTAGATTTGTTGAATTTGCAAACCAAGAAAATAAGACAACTCACTAAGCATAGACATCTCAAACTCCTTTTGCAGATCTCCTCTCGCAAATTCTTTTGCATAGTCTCCCTGCAATTGCTTCCAAAAATAATGTCATCCACATAAACCACAACTATCACTGATGTTCTCCTTTTGTCTTGATGTACAAATTGTTATCCGCAATTCCCTTTTGAATCCTTGTTCCTACAAGTACTTGTCAGATCTAGAGTACTAAGCTCTAGGAGCTTGTTTCAAACCATAAAGAGCCTTTTTAACTTGCACACAAAATCAATTTTTTGATAGAATAAAACCTTCTCGGTTGCTCTATATAAACTTCTTCCTCTAAGTTTCCATTCAAGAATTCTGATTTTACATCCATTTGATAAACTTAAATATTCTTGAAACAAGAAAATGCTAAAAACATTCTTACCGCTTCCATATGAGCAACAGGTGCAAATGTCTCCTCAAAATCAATGCCTTCAACTTGTGAGTACCCTTTGCACACTAATCTGGCCTTGTTTCTGACAACTTCTCCTTCTTCGTTCATCTTGTTTCTAAAGACCCACTTGGTACCAATGATATTCTTGTCCTTTGGCCTTGGTACTAACTCCCATGTGTCATTCTTTTCTATCTGATTAAGGTCTTCTTCCATGGCTTTTATCCAAAACTTATCCTTGCTAGCTTCATTAAAATTACTCGGTTCAACTTTTGACAATAAGGAAAAGTTTACCTCTTGTGGTGCACTTCTTGCTAGTCTCCTCCTTGTATGTACTCCAAAGATCTTTGTTTCCAATGATTTGATCGTTGTATGATTCTTCTAAACAAACTGGATGGTGCCTTTGTGTTTTCTCATTCGATTCTTCTTCTTCTTCTTCTCCTTCATCATCATCATCATCATCATCATCTTCTTCTTCTTCTTCTTCTTCCTCTTTCTTAGATTTGATTTCTTCATCCTCTTTTTGCACCACTGAGTGTCCTATTTTCTTCTTCGGCTTCCAATCGTCGACTTTCACATTTATACTTTCCACTACTTTTTGTAGTCTCTTGTTATAACACCTGTAAGCCTTGCTTCGATGAATAACTAAGGAATATGCCCTCATCTGCTCTAGAATCAAATTTACCAAGCTCATCTTCATTGTCTCTCTTAATGTAGCACTTACTTTCGAACACTTTGAAGTGTTTCATGGAAGCCGGTCTTCCATTCCATAGTTCGTATGGTGTCTTTTCTCGTGTTTACTCGAATCTTCTCTATTCAATATACACCGTTGTGTACACTCGCTTCTCCAAAAAGCATCGGTAACTTGGACTCATTTAGCATTGTTATAGCCATTTCTGCACCTGTTCTATTTTTCCGTTCAACTACACCATTCTGTTGTGGTGTTCTTGCTGTAGAAAACTGTCTTCTGATTCCATGCTCTTCACAAAACTCATCAAATTCGTTAGACATAAATTCACCTCCTCTGTCTGATCTCAAACACTTAATCCTAGAGTTTGTCTCATTCTCAATCAAAGCTTTAAAATTTTTGAATTGATCAAAAGCTTCTGATTTTTCTTTAGAAATGCAACCCATGTCATTCTAGTAAAGTCATCAATTAATAACATAAAATAAGAATCACCTTGCAAGCTTTGTGTTTTTGTTGGCCCATAGAGATCAATATGAATTAGCTCTAATGGCTTCATTGTAGAGTACTCCTTTGTCTGAATCGACCGACCCTGTCTCTGCTTCCCATGTTGACACTGTCTGCAGATAGTACTTTGCGGTTTTGTGATCTTGGGTAAATCTCTCACTACTTGTTTTGAGCTGATTTTTACCATGTTGTCAAAATTAATGTGACCCAATCTCTTGTGCCATAACCAACTTTCATCAATTTGACTCATGCAACACTTTTCTCCCTTCACATCACTTAGCATGTACAGGTTATTCCTTGTTCTATTTGCATCTACAACCCAATTACATGTATCCTTCTTTCTAATTTCACAACCCTCAACATAAAACATGAGTGTATAACCTTGATCACACATTTGATTGACACTCAAAAGATTATGTTTCAGTCCTTCAACGAGTAAAACATTTTCAACTTTAGCTTGACCATTTAATTTTATGTTACCTCTTCTTGTGATCTTGGTTGTAGTGTTATCTCCAAACTTTACTGTACCTCTACTAGCCTTTTTCAGCTTCTGGAACTTGCTTCTATCACCTATCATATGGCTGGAACATCCACTATCAATGTACCAAGGTTGTTCTTCATCTTGTGCATGGAGCGCGGTTTGTACCAACATAGCCTCTTCCTTTTCTCCCTCCTTTATCTTTTGCCACACTTTCTTATTGTTGGCTTTCTGAATGATTTGTTTTCCCTCTTTCTCTTGCTTTGGCTTTTCTGTAATCTTACTCCTGCAAAATCTTGCTATGTGGCCAACTTGGTTGCATTCATAACATCTAATCATATGCTCATTCAAATTTGACAATGCAGCAAAAGAATTGTAGTTTCTAGCATGAAAATTTTGATTCCAACTCTGAAACCTCGATCTACAGTCCATCATCTTATGACCAAAGTTGTGACATGAAAAACAATAACCGTAAAAAGAATACCTGGTCATGTAGGGTTGCCTCTGATAAGATAAACTTCTGAAACTTCTTATTGGTACCTTATTCCACTTGCTCTCTTCTTTTTCTTTGTTCTATGGAGAATGATCTTCTTGTTTCTTGCTTCTTTCTCCTTTCTGAAGCCTTTTAGGATATCTGCATAGTTGGCTTTCTTCTCTGGTTCTTTGGTCTCTTTCTTTTCTACTTCATTGAATCCAATACCACCTTTGGATGATTTTGGTTTCTATTCTCTCAGAATGTTGCTCAACACCTCAGAACTTTTTCAAACTTGAGTCTCTTGTTCAACTTTTCAGTTTCCTGTCTTAGTGCGACAATCTCTGCCTCCAATCTCTCACATTCTTTTTCTTTTGATTTTAGTTGTTCTCTGATCACTTCCTCTATTCTTTTTGCCTCTTCAACTTGGGTCTTTAGATCAACAATAGTATTCTCATGTTCTTTGTCGGCATGCAGATTTATCTTTGCTTCTTCATACTCTTGAAGTTGCAATTTTTGCTTCTGTGGTCTTGATCTCACCCAAGGCACATATGAGTTCTTCTTCTAAGTTTACCTCACCTTCTTCATCAACTATGCAGCCTTCACCTTCAACTTTTCCATCTTCAAGGGCCATAAACAAAAGTTCTTCAATGTCACCTTCGAACAATCTTCCTCCGAGCTATCATCTTCTACGAGTGCATAGACTCTTCTTGTTTTGGTTCAGCTTCTTCTTTTCAAACTTCCTTTGCTTGAAATTCTTTTTGTAGAAAGGCTTTCCTTTCTTTGCTTTGTGAGCTCTTCATCATCACTTTCACTTTTGCATACGACACTTAGCTGCAAAATGTCCAATCTCACCACAGTTAAAACATTTAAAAGGAAGTTTACCTTTGTACTTGCAGTGATCCTCTTTTCGATTTTTCACCAATAGGGCTTCTTCTTCCTCGTTAGATTCATCATCTAATTCAACCTTCTTCTCCTTTCCTTTTGAAGCTTTGAAATCAAATTCCTTTTTTCTTGGCTTATCTAGTTCTGTTCTCATCTCATAAGCCATGAGTATTCCATGTAACTCATCCATTTTCATTTTATCTAGATCCTTAAGTTCTTCAATAGTTGAAACTTTAGCATCAAATCTAGGAAGTAGAGATCTTAATACCTTTTGTAGATATCTTAAGCCTTTGATCATGTTTACGGTCTCATCCACGGAGTAGATATATTGCCGCAATGTTCTCTTCCTCTTTCATCTTTAGACTTTCAAACTTTCTTCGTGTGTTTGAAGCTTTGCCATCTTTACTTTTGAATCTCCTTCATATAAACTGTTGAGCTTATCCCACATCTCCTTGCAAGTTTTGCAAAGCATAATCTTTACAAACATCGAATCTGCTACACCACACAAAATAACATTCATAGCTTTAGCATTATTTTCACATGTTCTCTTACCAGCCGGATCTGTCAGTGGCGTTGCTGGTGCCATATAGCCATTCTTGACCGAATGCCAAATATCATGTCCAAGAGAATTCAAATAGGTTCGCATCCTTATGCTCCAAAAGGCATAGTTTGATCCATCGAACAACAAAGCTTTATTTGTGGAGAATCCTTCTTGAGTTGCCATTGTGCTTTCTGATCTACCTTTTAGTTGTTAAGCTACATAGAAGGAACCTGCTCTGATACCAATTGTTAGAAGCACGTGAATACTGAGAGGGGGTGAATCAGGATTCCCGTGCTTCTAACACATAAAGCCGAGAGCTTCTCGATAAAAATTGTGTAATAATCTTTTCTTCTCTATGTTTCGGGTCAAATTCTATAAGGTATTGTTATTTCTTTCGTTGATGATTCGCAAAATATGACACGAAACATAGAGAAAAAAAAATATTATACAATTTTTATCCAAAAAACCTTAAATTTATCAACTTGATTGTACTTAAAACAAAAGAAAAAGAAAAATTAATAAAATTACAAAACAAACATTCACACTTACAAGACACTATTTGTCTCTATATACCTTCTAATGGGAAGATGATATCAAAATTGTTTATAATGGAAATACATAAAAAGGCTATATAACTATGTGAAATGGTGTGACCCCTAACTTCCCTATTAACACAAAAAAATGATAACACAACACCCCAGGTTCCTGGTCGATTGTCTCTTAATATTAACCCTTTTTGCGTCGTAGGTCCTCTCCTTTCTCCCCATTACCTTTCATAAATGGCCCTCTTCAACCTCTGTCCATGTTCCTCTGCATCTTATCCGAAGCCTTTACCCTTATCTCCATCTCCAACATCATATTCTCTGCCGAAAATCTCCTCTTCTCTATTGCTTTCTTCCCCTCTCCATTCACCATCTCTGTGCAGTTCATTCTCTGCTCTGGTTATCCAATCCCACAAACCCAAATCAGTAAGGTCCCCTTCACGCAACATCAAATCAACAAAACCCACTTCATATAACAAAAACGAAATCTGCTGTGCTGTAAGAGATTCATCTTCTAACTACGGGGGCAACAGGCCTCCCAGGGAAACCATTCTGCTTCCAGGCTGTGACTATGAACACTGGCTTATTGTCATGGAGTTTCCCACGGACCCCAAGCCTTCTTCAGAGGAGATGGTTGACACATATGTTAAGACACTTGCCAAGGTTGTGGGAAGGTAATGGATTTTGAACTCGTCACTTTAAGCTTACTTCACAACATTTTTTCCTTCTATTTTTGTATAATTTATCAGCAATGGGGTAGGTCATCTGTTTGGAAGACCCGTATTGAATTTGATTTTGGGCACTCAGTACTTCGTTGCATTTGGGTACTGTTGGATTACTATTGCAATTGCTTATGACTTATCCACAATAAGGTTGGCCTATTTTAATTGAAGACCTGGTATTCAATCAATACTTTTTGCAGCGAAGAGGAGGCCAAAAAGAGAATATATGCATTGTCCACAACAACTTATACTGGTTTTCAAGCACTAATTTCAGAGGAGCTGTCTGAGAAATGCAAGGGTATGTACTCATTTTCCTTGTTTGTTTCTTTGTCAAGTAGGAAAACAAAATTAATTAGGATTTTAGTAACATGCTGCATTATGCATTCAGGGCTGCCTGGAGTGGTTTGGGTTCTGCCTGATTCATACTTTGATGTTCCCAACAAAGATTATGGAGGTAAGCATGACAATTCTTTTTCCGTTTTGCGTAGGCTTTCTCAAATTGTGGGCTATTAAACGTGTAAGTATTGGGTGCGATCCACCTTACTGCAGCGTGGGATTGAACTTGGCGGAAACACATACAAATGCATTCCATTTTCAGCACCCCACATTCTCACACCCATATCCTAAATACTCCTCCGGCTCAGAGGCATGTCCTCCCAGTATTGTGGATCACTCTCTTAGGAATGCACCTACTTTAAGTTTACCATTGTATCACAACCCTCAGGACAATTGATTGTTGAATATACAAAGGCTTGGTTTTTTATTTATTAAGGAGGTAGAAAACATTAAAAGTTATCCAAATATGTTCATTCACAAGCAGAAATATCCACAAATTTGAAGCTACGAGTCCTGTTCAAACAAGCTCTTGGCATAAAGATATCACAGCAAGTTTATCCCAAGTCCATACATGTGTGAATAAATAACAAGGAAAGTGGGTACCTTGCTGAAGAGTTTTGCTCAACAACCCATACCCACAATTACAAGTTTATGAGCTTATTCTTCCCAATTCTCATTGTCTTTGCGTTGTTGCAAATCTGTCACAAGTCTATGAGTACGTGTGTGGACAAATACCAGGAAAGTAAGGTGGGTACCTTGCTGAAGAGAACCGTTTGGTCTTTTGGCTAAGGACCCATATCTATAAGTATGAAGTTTTGGGTTTCATGCTCACCAAATCTTAGTGTCTCTACAGGTACACGGGTGCATATATGAATAGATAAAAAGGAAAGTGGGTACCTTGCTGAAGATCCCAGTTTGGTCTTCTGGTTAAGGGCTAACAACCACAAGTATAAACTATAAAGTTATGAGTTCTATTGGAGTTTGATAGAATAGGAAATCTAACATGGATACTTCACCATATCAATGATGCATCTGCTTTCCTACAATTAGGGAGCAAACCTGTTCTGTTGATGTGAAGCAGTTTGTACTTTGCACTTTCAATTCTCTAGTTTGAGGAGTTTGATCTTTATAATTACCTAACAACAACAAAAATACTTCCTTTGTGGATACTGAGAAAATTGAAACCAGATTTCATTAGTCTAGGCAATCAAGAGTATTTTTCCTTGTGTATTGGAGCTTTGTTCGCATAGCTCAGTGGGACTGGACTCGATGATCTTTGTGGGTGTTTCAACTTTTAATGCAGTTTCACTTTGAAGATGCTTTCTGATAGAAATGTATGTTGTGTAGGGGACAAGTTTATAGATGGGAAAGTGATACCAAGACCTCAACCAAGACCCAGTGAGAGGCAACAAGCACCCCGTAAGAGCTACAGCAGGCAACGGACCACTGAGCCACGGCGATATGAGAGACGGAGAGATGGGCCACCCCTGCGCAAAGAAGTCCTACGCCTGTGCAAAGAAATCCTAACCCTGAGCCCAAACAAACAGATATGGTGCAGTCTGAAGGTAAGTTACATCTGCTGGGTGAGTTTTAATGCATGTGAAGATGCTTGATTCACAAGTTCCTATCTAATGGAAACTAGTCATCACTATAAAAATGTTTTTTTCATTGGATTTAAGAGTAATTGCCCAAACCTGGGTTGGTTGTGATAAGCAGGGCAATAAAGACGGTCATGAAGATTCACAGGGAACAAAGTCTTATTGATTGTGTAGGTGATTCAGATAGTTTAATTTTATTCTATTATGTAGGGGTTCTGGTTTTCTCCATTTATGGGTTATATGGTGAGTCTATTTGAAGCTTTTTTAAAGATCATTGGGATCTTGCATGAGATTAAAGTTAGAATCTGGTTCTTCAAAATATTTTTTGTTTAACAGCAGCATTTCATGGGACTTCTATATCAGAAGATTTTCCTGTTAAGAATGCTGTAAATAAGTGACATCAGATTACACAAACATTTTCACATGTTATGAAGAATTAACTTATAGCATTTTCGGACTTTCTATATTGTGTAAATAGTTTTGTCATACATTCGTATCTAATGTTCATCTTCAATACCATTATCTTCTCTCTTTATGCCCGAATTTATTCTTGTAGGTTCTTTCTATATTTCAGTTCCTAATTTTTTTATGCTAAAGCCAATTAATTTCCAAATCAAAGTTGAAGCATTACGTCACATTACCTGTAGTTTTTATTTGTTCAGTATATTTGTATTCTGGTTTGCTTCCTCTTTAAATTTTGTGTTCTGAGGTGTTTTTATAGCATTTATACAGTTATACTCATGGGTTAGAGGTTGAGTCGATTACTTTCAGTAAAAGCTTAGATTTGCATCAGACATACTTTGACCCATGAAATGAATGTTATGCATGCATAAACCCAGTTTGAGAGACTCGTTTCTCAGTTTCAAGAATTTCCACCTCTGATTGACAAAGTTTGATAGCTTTAATTCTAGAATCATGTTTTGCATGGAGAGCCTGGACTAAAATTACTTCATTTGTTTGTTCCTCAGAAAAGTGACTGCATTTAGTTCATTCTTATTTTCTTCTCCATTATATAGGGTTTTAGAAACAAATGAAATCTGTTTAGGATAGGTTTCTCATGACAAGACAGGAAAGCATTATTTGATTTTGTCATTTTTTGTGATTTCCTCTTCCCACCATATAGTCAGTTGCAGACAGATTTTTTTGCAAATCTGTATAGTGTGTTCAGTCTAAGTATCCTGTCTTTTGTATTTGATATCCTCATATGGTTATGGGGATTTCCTTTTACAGTCTCAAAATTTATAGTGTGTTCGGTCTAAGTATCCTGTGTTTTGTATTTGATATCATCATATGGCTATGGGGATTTCCTTTTACAGTGTCAATTTTTTTAGTTTTTCTTTGAATTAGCTCTCAACATATAGAGAACTGACAAGTGAATTAAGAAGCTGATAGCCTACACATAAAGGATGGTAGTATCTGGAAAACCAAGTTGTGATATTGGAAGCTCGCTGAAATTTGTGGAATCTTGGTTGTATTATAGGACTAGCCAATGGGTTGGTATGTGCTAGGGCAGAGCAAGATGAAAGAAAGTATATTAACATCCAAAAATGACCAAAGTAGGTCAATGGAAGAGTATAACCAGTTACATTAGAAAGGTAAGAAGAATCTTAGGGTTTGAGAAGTAACTTAACACTAAAAACACTATTAGAGGGGATAAACCTAAACAATCAAAACGAGTCATATTATCTTATTATTACAAATATTCAGGCGAGGAAGGATCATTCAATGGAATAAGGAACTGATGAAGATCAAAGCTGGAGACCAAGAATGGAAACCAGCAAGGTCACACATTTGTGGCAGGGTCCAGGCCAGAAGGATCAATAGCATCATCATTCACCACCATGTGAGGGCCAATGGGATTCATTGGGGAGTCACTTTTGTGACTTGAACTTTTGACCAAATGGAAAACAGGTCAGCTGCCTATCGCTAAACCACAGCTGTCAGGCATTATCGTTTCAATTTTACTTGAAACCATTTGTGCTCTAAGTGGAAGACAGGCCAGCTGCCTATCACTAAACCACAGCCCTCAGGCATTATCATTTCAATGTAACTTGAAGCCATTTGTGCTTGTTTTGGACACTATTCTTGTAGCTTTTGGAAGTTTTCTCTTAGATGTATGATCTCCTATGCTCATCTTGACCTCTTGTTTGCGAGTCTTGGTTTTTCTTTTGAATGCAATCTGCTTCTTTGATTTGAGGCAATATTCTAGAGTTAAATGTTTAGTGTCTCTCTCAGGCCAAACAGAGTTTTCGAAACTGGTAGTAAATGTACAAGTCTCAAATCTCTGCTATATTTGGGGATTCTCTCATCTGTAGATTATCCTTTCATGATACTCATCAAATGATGTGAGAGTGACTCAGACTCTATATTCGCATAATTGACTCAGGCTCTATATTCGCATATTTGTTTTTTTGATATTTGAAACGCTTTTGACTAGAGCTATGAACCGGATTACATTCGACTAGGATTTAGCATCAAGCTCAACAATTAGCGAAGAAGAACCACCACACATGAACACATATCTAGCGCAGGTCTTCTCGAACCAGGATATGTCTCTCGTTAAATCAGCTCGCTAGTCGCGCCATAGTCGCAAGAGCTACCAGCCGCCACCAGAACAACCACCGGTGGTGAGTCAACCACCACCACCGGCACCACTCCGAAGGGATCGCGCTTGGCGGGATTCGACCATGGGTGGAGCAGACACAACCATTCGACTTAACCGCTCCACCCGAACCCCATTGGCAAACTTTGGATGGTAAACGCTTTTATTATATCAGAGCTATGAACTGGAGTGGTGGAGGAGCATTTTCTCTAAGTGGGACATGGGGGTGGACTTGGGTCCTCAATGTCCGCCAAGCGATCCGCATTCGGAGTGCCCCGCTATGTTCCACTTGGTCCATATGGAGAAATTGGACCCCTATCTCAAGGTGTCCCCATGGCCACCTATTGAAAGCATCCAATGAACTCAATGGGAATGGAACTTAGGTTGATGATTACAAACTACTTGGAACTCACCAACAGCCCAAGACCTTGAGTTCCTCTATGTTCGCATATTTGAGGTGAGGATACAACTAGAATATTCCATTTCAAAAATTGTGATTAGATTTGGAAGATTGCGATTTGCCACGATCATCTTTCAGATTCAAAGCTGGCTAATTTGGAAGCCCATGTGAATGTCAAAGAAATTTGAACTTTGTCCGATTTATATGGAGAGCCCTTCAGATTGACTGGAATTGGCATTTGGTTGACCTTGTTAGCTGCAGTTGTACCATATTTTCACAAATATGGATCCATACCATCTTAGGTGGAAGTAGTTTCTCTTCAAATATTCTTGCTTATGCCAAATTGTGTCACCATTTTAGGATGCATACATTTACTCAACATGACATCTCATTCTAGTTGATCATGGCAACAAGTAATATGAAGATAAACCGTATGGAAACTGGTTTCTGGAATAGCATTTACATTTTATTCCATGGTTGTTTTGGGGAATGTCCTGCATAATATTAAAGATCGTTGTGTAGTTGATCTCTCTCGCATTGAGGAATTAGTCGCTCACAAAAACATGCATATAAACTAGGGACTTAGAAGAGAGGCAGATTGGGCCAATACTGTGTACGGATGCAACAGGATGCTGCTGGAAATAAGTGCACATTTTACCATGATAAACTTGAATATGTCATGCTTCCAACTGCACCTGGCAAGCATTAAATGATTAGGCATGATGTATTAAAGAATGTGAGCTTGCAATTATTTTGCCACCAGATAGCCTACTTAAACTCATAATTGATCGACTGCAATTGAAAAATGTTAAATGCAAAACCGATAGTAATATCTTGAATGTTATATTCTTATTTTTCATGTCTCTGCCTTTGTACGGTGGTCTTTCTACCTCGTAAAACAATAGCTATTTTCTTAAAATGGTGCTCTTGTGTCCTCGTCATTAAAAAGACTTCTGCCCTTTATATTTGTTAAAGAATAACAACTAGCTGTAAGCACGTCCTTCGTACACAGCAGCATAGAGGCTGCAAGGTTGAGAAACTTGAGGCGAACTGTTTTTGAAGATTAAATCTAACATGGGACAAACTTAACAGAGTTGAGGTATTGATTTTCTGAGATTTTCAGTTTTTCATTTTAAGATGTCTTTGGATAACAGAGTTGAGGTAGTCATACAAGATGATCCATTTCTTTCGCTCGAGGCAGTTATAGCCATTACCAAGGGCCTAGAGACAATGCATTTTCCATGTGGCAATCACCATATCTGGCACACAATATTTTCATTTGGTTGCACTTGTAAGATTAACCAGGGAAACTGTAATGAGTCCATCTCAAACCATCATGAGCATAAACAAGCATGCACACTCAAAGTATAAACCGACATAGAATAAACCCTTGGGGCCAAAGCTGAGAAGGAAAACTATGAAACAAATAAATATAAGACCACAAACTGCAAGTGCTATATAGTGCTAAGTCAATACTTGTTACATTATATCAAACAAGGCCACAAGCCAAGTAGATCCACAAAGCACAACATAAACATTGCTAATTGTATGGATTGAATCCAATCGACTACATGATGTGTGATTAGCCAATGTGAGGGGCGTATGGCGCTATCACCATGGTTCCAGGAGATTAAACCCCTAAGTATCCACAAGGCACAGCAACATAAACATCGCTAATTACATGGATTGAATCCAATTGACTACAAGACGAGTTAAGGTGCATGTCACTATCACCATGGTTCCATGAGATCAAAACTCACATGTCACTCCTGCGTAAAAGCATTCAAATGTTTTATTGTTTGTACAAAGTGTTAAAGAAACATGTGCTTGGAACATTAGAGATCTAAATGGGCCAACTCATATGTTCAAAAGTAATTTTTAGGTTCTTTGGAAGAAGTTATTCTTTTATAAATTTTTAAATCTGAAGTTTTTGTAAATGACAAGGACAAGATCCTTTAAAATCCGAAAATGTGAGTTTACATTAATCTGATTTGAAAAAGGTGTGTTTTGTGCATATGACTCAACTTGTAGCAATTGAATATTAATAAAATTTATTTTAATTTTAGTTGGCGTCATTTGGCCAATCTTCTAAGAATTTGAGATGTAGAATGGTCTTGTACTTGCAATACATACTAGCATTCATGCCTCAATTACCAAACTACATGTGATGGGAATAGTGGAAGTTTTGGGTGATTGAAGGAGCATCCAAAAAAAAACAAGTAGATAGATGGGCAAGAGAAAATGATGACGTTCAACGAAGGGTAGTAATAATAAATTCTTAAAAGACTTAGAAATACTAGAAGTTTTGAGTGATTGATGGAGAATCTTAAAAAGAAGACACACAAGCGCGATACGGGCAAAGAGAAAATGGGTCACTCAAAATGAAGTTGTGACAATTAATTATTAGAATGTTGGCGTTGTCCCCTTCACCCTTCACATGGAGGGAGCATACACTCAAAAGGGTTTCAAATCAACATATATTAAATATGAGAAAAAGTACAATCTCTCATTCTATCCCCTAAATCACTCAACCTACTCCCTAAATCTCTCACAATCCCTAGAAACTTCTAATCTAATGTGATTGTTACTCAACTTAGTATTCTTCTCCACTTATTATTTTCTCACACACACTAGTTATCCAATAATCTAATATGGAGCACTAAGACCAAAACACCCATGTGAGGATTAATTCCTAAAATCCCTTCCCCACCAAAGGCGAAGTGCAAACATGGGAGTGATTGTCACATTCTCAAGCTGCAACAAATGATCACCCTTTACCTCTGTCTTCTAGTTTGGCTTTGAGGTGTTGCTTGCTTGATCAAACTAGCATTGAGGCTCCAATCATATCAAATTCTCCCCCATAATGAAAGACTCATTGGATGTTGGTTTTGACCGACAATACATCCAACTTACAAGTTTTGTAAAAATACCCCTTTGCTTTACAAAAATTCCAATGCAATACACCCTTAGAAGAATAATCACCCCGACTTTAAAATTCTACCCCATTGAAAATTCTTTAAAAAATATTATAACAAAAAAATAAGCTTAGGGTCAAACACTCTTACCTCCTCTAAAATAGAGGGCCTTCACAAAACTCTTGTCGCTAATCGGGCTATGAAGCCCACAATTTAAATTGTGGCAAAGTTTATTTTTAAACTTAAAAAAACCCATGTTTGATATTAAAACAATATAATGCCTTATCTTGTTTTAGGGTTAGAGCTCTATTGCTTTGCTAAGAGGAAAGAGTATTGTTATTCTACCACGCTTCGAGTTTTCCGCCAAGCAAAGAATATCACCATAGTTGCATGTGGAAGCCGAATGTCAAGGGGATCATTGTTGGATGCTATGACAAGATTCTTTAGGGGCTCAAATGGAGATGTACGAGGGTCATATCTGATTTGAATTGCGAGATGGATCCGAGGTAGAGCAAGGTGTTGCATGGAGATTTGGGTTGATGTGAACCAAGTTTGGTTGTAAAGGGTATGACGTCATAGGCTTGTGAGTCGTGAAGGTCATGTTTGAGTGATACTAAATGCCCAATAGGGGTTGGTAGATCAATGTCGAAGAAAGCACGAGCTCGTTGTGAGTATGAGTCGAGCTGGTCGCTTGAGTCGAATCACAACTACTTGGGATGAGGAACTTGCCAAATGTTGTTCAAGCAAGGAGGTAAGTCAATGTTTGATATGATCATCCCATTAGGAGCTTGTAGTCAATGTGTCAAGGTCAAGATGAGCTTGGATCGGGAAGAACTTAGGAAGTTCGCCAAAATTATAGATTATCGAGTAGGTAACACCAATACAAAGAGCCGAGGTGAGTTTGTAATGTGCTTGTGCTAAGCGAAGTCCAAACACAAATCAATGCAAATTGATGCAAATCAGTTCAAGAGCATATTGTTTGGGATACTGTTTGGAGGGAGTTGGAGTGACCAAGGTATGTGGAGAATCTAAAACTCGACGTAGGGTTTACTCCTAATGAGAGCCTTCAATGTAGAACACAAAACAAACGCCACAGATTTTTGATGAGTTATTGTATTCACGTGAAACTAAGCTAAGTCAATCAATAGAAACTAACACCAAGTAGTCTCAATAACAAATTTAATCTAACAAAGCATCATGACAAAGCCATAGAAAAGGAAAAGCTAACTAATGCATCTAATTAACATGAAATGCTAAGCCATCATTTGATGTTTTTGATGGGATTTTAGATTGTAAGTACTCTTTTGTTGAGCCGAATGTGACTACGTGCGATCAAAGGAAGCTATCTCCATGAAGAGGAAGAGATCTCACCAATATGACTTTTGCCATGTATGGTTCTTCTCTTACTACTCTTTGCAAGTAGAGGATAGAAGGGGTTGCTTGATCAATAATCTTTTCAAGGTTGAAATGCTCTTATCATATGCATATAGTGTAAAAAGTGTAACAATGGTGTAAGATTGGAAGGAAGGTACTAGGTTGTTTATATAGCTTTCCAATTTGGGAGAAGCTTGCAACCTAGTGAATGTGGGATAAAGGTAAAGTAGAATTAGAAAGGGATAAACATGATTAGAAGAGATTAATAAAGGATTAACAACTCATGGGAGTTGAGATGATTTAATTAATCAACTAGGATTAATTAATAGACCAAGATAAGCTTAAGAAGCCATTTGGAGGTGATTTAGAAGGAAATTAATAGAATTTGAAGGGTTTGAAAGGGAATTTAACCAATAAGAAGGTTTATTGATTAAATAAAGTTAAAAGGCTTAATTAACTAATAATAGTTAATTAATTAATTAAAAGAGGATTATAACTAACGAAGTGTCGTTAATTGGCATCCAGGATGAAGGGGAAGGTTAGTTAATTAATGAAGTGTCATTAATTGATTGAAATGAAGGGAATGTTAGCTAATTAGCGAAATCACTAATTATAATGAAATGATAGGAAAGAGGATAATTAATGCAATTTTAGTATTAAAATTGTGTAGTCAGATTTAGGTGTCTACATTTTCCCCTCTTTGATGTGGTGTAGCGCAAGCGATGCCACTTCAAAGATAGTAGACAATTATAGACAATTAAATTTTAAAGGAGTAGAAGAAAATTAGTAGAATGGAGGATGCCCCTCAAGTGTCGATGAGGTGATAGAAGAGGTCGATTGACAAAAAAAAAGGAAAGATCACAAGAAGAATAAGACACTATAAATGTCGAGATTCGAACATATCTGTAGGTAGGCCATTGTTCAAATTGATTGATTGGAAAGAAGTCCCATGTTTTGACGTATGGAAGAAAAAAAAAAGGGAGGGAGGGGGGATAAACATGATCCCTATTGATCCAGATGTTGTGGAGAAAAGGTTGATAATAATGGAAGTGATTCAAACTGGGCTTGGTTGGCCATTGTTGGAATCAAAAAAGAGGATCTTGCCTCAAGTGGAAGAAGCAAGGGAGGGAAAAGAATTGAAAATGATAAAAGATAGGTAGAATGGAAGCAAGAAGATACATGGAGAATGGGAAGATCACAACCTAACGAACCATTGAGCTTAGAAGTAACTATTTATTTGATATAAACATACAAAAAAGTGTAAAATGACATGAAGAGCCATAATACTGATTTTTTTGTTCATTGCTAAAGGACTGACTCAAAGCAAAATACATGAAATAATGCAATACGAGAAAGTAAACAAGAAGACCAAAAAATAAACAAGCACAAATAAACATACTCAAACAAATATGTTCAAGAAAGTTGCACCAATGTTTTTGTTATCGACTTTAGTTCCCAAATGTTTGAGTTATATAAAAAGGGTTAAAATGGCACCCCAAGCAAGGATACATGCAAAGGGAATAACGAAGGACATATAAGTCCCATGAAAAAGCAACGTGCACTATGAAACTACCTCAAGCAATGATATATGCAAGGGAAGACAAACATAACAAATAAACCAACTTTGTTAATGAAGGAAGATCAAGATGATCCGCATGTCAAGCGCTAGAACAAACAAACACTAAAGTAAGATGTTTTGTAGGATAGTTTTCAATGTTTGAGGATGTTGTGTCCTGTGAATGTTTAGGATGTTTTGATGTTTTTACCAATTTTTGGATTTTTGAAGTTTTACCAATGTTTTGGATTTTTGAGGTTTTACCAATGTTTTGGATTTTGAATGTTTTAATGTTTTGGATTCTGAATGTTTTACCAATATTTTTTTTTTTGGATTTTTGGATTTTTTTTGAAAGTTTTCTAAAGCTATGTATAGGAAAATGAAGATGCAAAGATGCCCCCAACAAGAGGTGAGAATGTACAAGGGAAAAATCTTACATGTATATACAAGAAGAAGATAAGTCAGATCAAGGCCAAGATGGATAGGTTCAACGTGATGATGAAATCAAGCCAATGAAGTTCCTAAGAATGAGCAAGCATGCCCTCAATGCAAGTGGCAAGAAAAGAAACAAATGATAGAAAAAGTAGAAGATTGTTTTATTGAAAAAGGGACAAAATTTTCCTAAACATGGTAAAAAGGAAATCTTATACACATGGATGTTGAATGAAAGAAGAAAAACGTGAATGCTATGGAAGGATATGGAAAATGTAGCTAGAAGATTGTGATGAAAAGATGAGCCAAAGGCACAAATCATGAGACAAAATATAAGACTAAAGCAAGAGTTTGAACAAGGTCCAAACAACACTTGGTAACATACTAGTCCTGTTTTCTCATCGAGATCCAATGTGTGCACATGAAAATTAATTACTCTTGAAGTGAATATTTGATAGGAAACAAGTGAAGAAAAACTAGCCAATGTGTAGGAATGATTGATTTTGAAAGGTGATTAGTGAATGGAGGGTGGAAGTAGATCCATACATTCTCGTGCTGCCAGCCGGATGTCCATAGCCTCAAGGAGATGTATTTGATTCTAGTCGCAACATTGCTCTACTCACAACCAAGCATCCATAGCCCCGATAGAGATACTGGAAATACCCCTAGAGAGAGTTATATATTGTTTTTCTTTTAATTTTTTTGATTTTTTGATTGATTTTTTGCTTTTTGAAAATATTTCAGCTCTCTCGATTGTTTTGATAAATGGGTTAAAACCACTGATGGCTTGATGGAAGGATGTGGAAGTGATTGCGATGATGACATTGGCTAGTGTCAACAAATACACCTAAAGGTCTTCACAAAAAGTTTATTAAATTATGATAGTGAGAGGATCTCTAAGAGGCAGTCATTCATTCTTTAATTTACAAGGTAATGAAAGACCAAGGTTAAATGTATACAATAGAGATAAATGTTCGGATAATGAGCACGAATAGACTAACCAAAAGATCATCGAAGGGATGAAAATGGTGGGTTATAGAGGAATATAAGAAAGGAAGGAAAGAACATCCATGTGTATGCAATACCTTATTGTAATGTTTGATGTTTTGTACCTTTTTTTTTGTAATGTTTTAGGTTTTCTCATTTTTGAAGGATTTTTTTATTTTTAAATTTTGATGGATTTTTGCAAAGGGAAAACCATGAAGGAGAAGATGATGAAGATGAATGATTGGGAAGTTGGGACCAACAATGTCACTCACGTGATAGGATCCAACAACAATGTTTGTGATTTATTTGATGAGGGAGACTAGGAGCTTTTGTTTATCAAGAGTGATATTATCTCCAATCTTGATGATCGTGGTGAGATCATACTCGATAAGTGACTGTGACTTATCTTGAAACATGGATTTTTATGTGGGAGCTTGAGTTCCTATCCATATATTTTTTCACTTTTTCCATACTTGATGAATTGCATTTGGTGTGCATTTTTGAATTGTGTTTGATTTTTTATTTGTGAGTGTTGGATTTTTGGGAGCTTTGGAGCTCTTTGATTTTTATCTTAGCTTGATGAAGAAACTATTTTGTGTTTCCTACAAGATAATGTGTGATTTTTTGATCCCAAGAAGTGGGAGAAGAAATTGTATGGTTAGGATTGATGATAGGAATGGTAGGGATGATGGTGGGATTTCCACAATTGTTGATAGAAGGATGATATGATGGATGAAGAGGATATGGTCCAAGGATTGAAGAGAATGGGCTACCAGGAGGTGAGCCACAAATAGAAGATGAAGGGCTACTAGGATGTGGCCCAAAGATGGAAGAGAATGGGCTACCAGGAGGTGAGCCATAGATAGAAGATGAAGGGCTACTAGGATGTGGCCCAAAGATGGAAGAGAATGGGCTACCAAGAGGTGAGCCATATATAGAAGATGAAGGGCTACTAGGACGTGGCCCAAGGATAAAAGATAATGGGATACCTAGGAGGTGACCCAAAAATAGAAGATAAAGGGCTACTAGGATGTGGCCCAAGTATAGAAGATAATGGGCTACCAGGAGGTGAGCCACATATAGAAGATAATGGGCTACTAGGACGTGACCCAAGGGAAGATGAAGATGGGATACTAGAGGTGGCCCACATATAGAAGAAGATGATGGGCTACTAGGAGGTGACCCAAGGAGAGATTGTGATTGAGGAATCATGATATGTAAGGAATGATTGGGTGATGAGAAGATAGGTTAGGATCAATGATAGACCCAAGCATTTCTCCATGTAATGGGGAATGTGAAGATGGAAGAACAAGAGGAGGATCAAGTTTGATGATCTTAGGCTCTTCCTCTGTTTTCTTATTAAAGGACTCAACCTCTTCCCCCATAATATGTAAAATCATCAAGGTTAAAAGAGAATCCTTTCTCGTGATCCTCTAGAGGAATGTCATCGTGTAGCCCCATGAATTCTTCGATTGCTTCTTCATTCTAAAATAAAATTGATCGGTATGGGTCATTTTTGGTCAATGATAATAGGTTGATTGGAAGAAAGGGGTCCAACAAGTGTTGAAGATTGAGAATATGTTTGATGATGGATATGATGGGAAGGTTTGACCTTATTGTGTCCACATAAATGAATTGGATAGTGCTTCAAAAATATATCTTAGCACATTGTTTCTTGTGAATGGTTCGACGTGGACGCAAACATCGATCTTTAGAAGATTGATGAATATAGAATAAGGAATGATTGAAATGACCTAGGGGCCAAAGAGGGATTGGATTTTGATTGATATAAGAAGATGACTCAAGAAGTAGATTTGGATTTGGATGTCTCTGCAAGTGGGTTTAGATGTGGATTTGGGATAGGTTGGTAGTGGTTTTCCAAGAAGATGGTATAATGCAGGTAGACAAAGAGGATCGTGTATAAATTCAATAGATTGCGATGTAGGGGTTGACTTGGATGATTGATTAGAGAAATTTTGAGTCATGTGGATCTTCAAAGGAGGAAGACATCATTGAGGCAATTGATAAAGGGGTCCTACGGAGAAAGGGAGGACTATGACTCAAGAGTCGAATTAGATGAATGATTAGAAGAATTTTGAGTCGCATGTATCTTCAAAGGAGGAAGACGTTGTTGAGGCGACTGATAAAGGGGGTCCTGTGAGAAAGGGAGGACCATGACTCAAGAGTCAAATTAGAGGAATGATGGGAAGAATTTGTGGTGACACAGATCCTTAGAGGAGGACAACTTTGTTTAGGAGACTGATTATTCCTTAGAAGAAATTCAATTAAATGAGGCTAAGGAGACTGAGGGAAATTAGAGGAATAACATGGATTAGAATAATCAAGAGAACATGGCTGACGTGGAGTATTAGAAGGATACAAATGATTAAGAGAATTAGAATCATACCACGTACTAGAAGCATCAAAATCATACCACTGACTATGAGATGAAGGTGGGGAAAGGGGTAATAGAATGGGTTCCCTCGTGTGAAGAACTAATCGAGGTTTAATCATGATGGGCATCTTTTGATGTGAATGTCAAAACCTAGGTTCCCTATTGTTGTAAGTGTGAGGAACCATGTGATAGTTAGTCATGGTTGGCATTTTTGGGACTAAATGCCTAGACCTAGATTATATGATTGAAATCCTTCAAATGGAAGGAAGTTCCATGTCAATTCGGATAATGTAATGATGACCAACTAGACATTTTACAAATATGGGGATGCTCGTGTGATTTTTCAAAGGGGATATAAGGAAAACAAACATTATAATGACATAATTTGACAATCTAGCAAGGTTTGGACAACAAGTTGCAAGTGTAAATGTCAAAATGGTTGATGAAAATTTGACAAATGTAATGCGTTGCAAAGGAAACTTTTCCTAGATGTGAAGTGTATGATGAAGGTCACCAAGGAAAATCTATGAAGTCTGGACAAAGGAACAACCGCAAAGGAAATTGTTTCCTATATTTAAATTGTCTCGAAAGATGTTTGATAATGTAACAACACAATTTCAATATTTAAATCAAGTTTTGAACAAACAAGATTTAAGTATTAAAAGGGGTTGAAGTGATTTTGACAGCGTAACAACGCAAATTATACACTTAAATCAAGTTTAATACAAACAAGCTTTAAGTCTAAAAAATGGTTGATACAAATGCGAGTAGTGTAACAATACAATTTCAATACTTATATCAAGTTTAAGACAACAAGATGTAAGTATTAAAAAGGATTGGCACAAGGCGAGAAACATAACAACACACTTTCAACACTCAACTCAAGTTTGAAAGAAACAAGGTTTAAGTATAACAATGGGTTGATACAATGCGAGCAACGTAACAATACAATTTGGACACTTAAATCAAGTTTTAAAAAATAAGATGTAAGTATAAAAATGGATTGATATAAAGCAAGCAACATAACGACGTAAAGTGAGATCAAGGTGAGATACTTTCTATAAGTGAGACGTCTCAATGTTGGTTTCAAGACAAACCACCAAAATGTGAAAAGCGTACCAACACTCTTTCAACACTTAAATCAAGTTTACAAAGAGAAACAAATTTAAGTGGGTACAAAAGAGGTCGACACAATTTTGGCAGCAATTCGAGTTGTTTTCCTTTGACCAATAATGCCAAAAAATAACAAGGGAATTTATGATTGGTGATGAACAATATATGTAGCGCATCATTGGCAGAGTTTTACCTTGTTCGATAATAAGGTAGAAACTAGGACAAAGTTTTACTTTGTAATATTTGTGATGAATATATGCGACACAACTTTAATGGACACCCGCCTTGTTCAAAAAAAACAAGGTTTTGACTCTGAGGAAGTCTTGCTTTGTAATGGCTCTTTGAAACTCAATTTAGATAATGGTAAAGTTGGCCCCAATGCCAAATGGCTCCCTAGGATTTTGTTCTTAACACTTGCTAATAAATTTTCTAAGAGAGGTACACTTTTCTAGAATAAATCCTAGACAAATTACCATTATCCCACAATCAATTTAATGAACGAGGCCTCATATGGACAACATTTAGCACTCCTCACAGGATTTTTTAGTCAAGTAGGTAGTGGGGCACTTCCTGTTTCGTCAACTAGTTCCCTCAATGTGTTGACTACTTTGGGGTTTTTGTGTTAATCCTCATAATGAGTTTTATGGCTTATGCCAAAGAACTTCCCACGCTTTAAAACGGGTGGGTTATGATGCTAAATTTGGCAGAGTTTATGTAGAGGAAGGTCCAACTATCACTAAATGTGGAACTCATATTTGAAAGCGAAGCAATATTTCGCCCCTTAAAGCCTTTGATGTCAATAATCATGGAAGTGAAAAAATATGACGAACATAGTGTCTTCCCCAAATGAAGATGTATAAATGAGGCGATAGAGATGACGATGCATGGTAGGAATTCAACATATTGCAGTATTTGGAGGCTATTGATTGTAAAGAATAAAATCTTTCAATCTTTAAAATTCATTTTTTAAAGGTTTTCCTATTAAAAGCTAAAACTCTGGTAACAAATTTAGCAATAGGAACCCTTCCATCATGTTTATGATCGAGAAATAAGTGGAGATCTAAATCAAAATTATTCTCTATACTTGAATACGATCCATGCATATGTCCTATTTTAACCTTGCTACCGTCGTGACAAAATATGGCCATCAGTTTAGATTCTAGTACTAAGCCTCAAGGTGCAAATTTCTAATTTCGCTTCGTCACACCCTTAGTTCCATCTTCCCTTCGCTTTCGTCAATGGAGTGATTTAAAATTAGAATTGGTTTTAAAAGTTGATTATTACAACTCCTATGTTTCTTCTTGTGCCAAACTAATCCTTTTATTGCACTTTTTATGCTTGTCATAACTATTTCAAAATGAATACTTTGAGGGTAAATGGTAAAACCAATGCCTCTAGGGAATAATCTAAGGTATTAGTGTTGAAATGTTGGATGATAGGTTGAGTGCATTATTTGTATTGTTCCAACCACAACTATTGTGATATAACTTCCATTATATTACTAGTAATAATATCCCTCATCTCTTTCATAATTTCCATGGTATTCTCATTCAATTAGCTCATACCCTCCTCATAAAATTAAACTCTATAGTTTTCATCTACGTCAATGCCAATATGTTTAGTATCAACCATAAAACGATCCTCATTAATATGAACATAATTATTTGTCAATACATTAATCACCATATTGTTGTTATTGATATGACTATCTTTTTGGTATTACTATTAATGTTAAGCAGAGTTTGCTTCATCGATACTACCCATCATTACTTATCTTCGTTTGAATTCATATAAGCCATCGTGGAGGGGTTAGGTATGAGATCATGTATCCATACTGACGTAAGCCTTATTGGTTCCACAAGGATGGTGCTTTCATCATCCTCTTTACTTAAGCCTTCATCCAAACTATTTCGTTCAAACTTAGACATATCTCGCATCTACCTCCCTTTATTCTTCAATGAATAGCTTAAATTTGATTATTATCTTCTAAAATTAATTATCACAACTCCATTGTGAGCCTCCCAATTTTATTTCCTGTGTATTTGCTTGTGTCTTCTTTTTAAGCTTCTCCTTCAAGTCACCGATTTTGTTTTTGTATTTATAGTCTTATATGTTAGGAATTAATCCTCACATGAGTATTTTGGTCTTATGGCTCAACATTAGATTATTAGATCATTAGTGTGTGTGAGAAAGTAATGAGTGAAGAAGAATAATGTAAGTAATTGTTACTATCACATCATAATAGGAGTTTGTAGAGATTGTGAGAGATTTAGGGAGTAGTTTGAGCAATTTAGGGGTAGAATGAGAGATTGTGGGAGATATGAAGATGAGATGTAACTCCTTGATTTTAGGAGATCAATTCTTTATATTATGTACTTTCTCTCATGTTTAATATATGTTGATTTGAAACCCTTAGAATGTATGCTCTTTTAAGGTGATGGGACAACCTCAACATTTGGTAGTAGAGCAGATTTGAAAATAGGCCCCTTTGACCTTCACTCCATTCATGTTTTGTTTTGTTAGGTAGACTAAGGTAACAAGGAACGCCACGTGTGACCTTGTTACCTTGTTCATGTCCATCCATTTTTTTTATTAAAATGTACAAACGAAGGATATGCGGTGTAGCCGCGTGTAATAGAATAGTGTGTACATCCACCCTTCTTACATATTTGTCAATGGTACTAGAAAATACCATGGACCTCACAAAGTGAACCCACCGACATTCATCATTCATTTACATCGCCTATCTCCTTCCATCTTATTTGCTATATCCACAGCTTTTATCCATTTTGATCATTGTGTTCATGCTTAAAATTAGGTGTGTTTAGCCTTGTTTGGTGTTTCGTATGTTTGTGTGAGCAGATCTTACAAGTCTAATTTTTCCTATAGCATTTTGGGGTAGTTCAAACCTCATATTTGATTCCAAAACATCCAAAATGCTAGGATTGACTGTAAACATGCAATACTTTTGATACATTCAAATCTAGTGTTTTAAAAAAAAATTGCAACTTTTTGAGTTTTCTATGGATCTGCATGAGGAAATAGAAGAAGAAAGATGAAAATTTATCTTCGAAGCGCAACCACAGTCTCTATTGGCTGCAAATCCTCATTTGAAGGTTTTCATATATGGTTTGGAGGTTTTATGTTGCGGTTTCGTGGTTTTCAATGTTTATTAAATCCAATTAAAGATCGGATTTGAAGATTTCATAAAGCTTTGCAATGGAGAATTACTCGGTGTTTGGCATGATTTGCATCACTTATCACCTCATCTCATGAATTGCATGAGCTAACACCTGTTAAGACTAATCCGAGCTCATAAAGCTCTCTACATCCATTTCTTGATATCCTTACATTGAGCTTGTGTTTGGAGACATATTTTGATGAGCCAACCTTACTATGTCAATATAATTGTAGACACTTAAATCGACTACGCAGTTTTAATACTAAAATTGCACTAATTATCTTCTTTCCTGTCATTTCATTAGAATTAGTGAGTTCACACTAATTAGCTAACATTCTCCTTCATTCTAGTCAATTAACGACACTTCGTTAATTAACTATCATTCCCTTCATCTTGGATGCCAATTAACAACACTTCATTAGTCATAATCCTCTTCTAATTAATTAATTAACTATTATTAGTTAATTAAGCATTTTAACCTTCTATTTAATCAATAAACCTTCTAATTAGTTAAATTCCCTTTCGAACTCATCAAATTCTACTAATTTCCTTCTAAATTATCTTAAAAGGGCTTCTTAAGTTTATCTTGGTCTATTAATTAATCTTAGTTGATTAATTAAATCATCTCCAACTCCCATGAGTTGCTAATCCTTTATTAATCTCTTCCAATCATGCTTATCCCTTTCTAATTCTACTTTACCTTTATCCCGCATTCACTAGGTTGCAAGCTTCTTCCAAATTGGAAAGCTATATAAACAACCTAGTACATTCCTTCCAATCTCACACCAATCTTACACCTTTACACTATATGCATATGATAAAAGCATTTCAACCTTGGAAAGCTTACTTGATCAAGCAACCCCTTCTATCCTCTACTTGCGCAAAGAGTGGTAAGAGAAGAACCATACATGGCAAAGCCATGTTGGTGAGATCTCTTCCTCTTCATAGAGATAACTTCCTTTGATCGTACATAGTCGAATTTGGCTCAACAAAGGAGTACCTATAATTTAAAAGCCCATCAAAATCATCAAAGGATGGCTTCGCATTTAATGTTAATTAGATGCATTAGTTAGCTTTTCTTTTTATATGGCTTCATCATGATGCTTTGTTAGATTAGTTTTGTTGTTGAGACTACTTGGTGTTAGTTTCTATTGATTGACTTAGCTTGGTTTCACATGCATACATATAGCATGGCTAGTGGGAGACCCTTCGTCTCACACACATTTCTTGTGACTTTAGGAGAAGTCGGCGCTTGCTATTCGAACTTGTGATTTGTACACAAAATTAGATAGAAAGAATTTAGTCTTTTGTAGTTGCATGCCATGGGAGAATAAACGAGCGTGCAATTGATGTCTCTAGCTCAGCTGAAAGGTGGAGCCATTTGCAACACCTTGTGACCAAGGTTTGAATCCCATTGAGAGACCTACACCCTCTTTGACCCGACCAACTCCCCATTCTCCTCTAAAAAATAAAATGAATGTTTGTGTTGCATAAACGACCACATTATTATTATGTCGAACGCATGTTCCCTATCAACATACATATGGATAGATCTACCATAAGTTGAAGAATTGAAGGTGAAACATTGGATGGGATAAGAGTCGTGATGAAGGAGGTTGAGGTAGGAGAATTTTTGGGTTGGAGATTCTATTGAAGGTGAACCATTTTTTCTTCCGACAAGTCACTTATGGACTGCATATTATTTTTTTCACCATTGCCAAATTGTCTATTTAATGCAATGTTTGTTAAACTTGTCTATTTAATGCAATGTTTGTTAAACATTACATCTGTCTTAATAGTCATCAACTTGAAAAGCCTACCTTTTAATGGATTTATAATTTTTAGGGATTGATACAATCATTGCATGGGTCATCACAATCCCTCGGTGTCCTACATATAGCTTGGATTTACAATTAGGTTAGACATTTTGAGCATGTGTTGCCTCCTCTACTAGGCTTGTGCATTCTACAAATTATTATGTTTTCCATTCTAAAGGTTGGCGAGCTCTTTTGTAGGATCCCATGGATTTGTTTAAGGTTCTCCAATTGTCTTGTGGGATAGTGTCTCCGATTCATGTTGTTCTATTACATGTTTCATATGACCCTTTTACATGTGCACCACCATCTTCCTAGGTGGGCCAAAATGGGTGTTTAGAGCAGGGCATGAGAAATCATTAAAGCTTAATGGAAGGTGGATTTTGTAGATGTCAACATTTGGGGTGGAAAGACCCCTGGTCCCAATCTTTTGTTCCACAACATGATGCTTGCCGCAGAATAATAGAAATAAACCCACAGTTCACAAATCTTTCATTTTATCGACAAACCACATATTATAAAAGCAAACACCATCACTTATATATACATAAAAAATATGGGCTAATAATGAATGATCCATAAACAACATTGTATAATATCGGTTGTTGAATTTGTAATGTTAACAAGTACCTACATTGATATTCAATTTTTGAAACTAGACTGATCCGACCAAATTCTGACAACTAATCAACATAATTATAATCTTCAAGCTGCAACATTCCCTATTTATAACCTTGGAATAGCTAGAGGATTGAAGGAGGACCTATGCACGCAAAAAAAATCATCTTTTGCCAATGCCTTAAACATTTTCATGTTTCACTCCCTTCAATTTAACTTTTCTGATGCATCCCCTTCGACATTTCCATCACACATCTCATGTGCGATTGCTAGTTATGTAGAACATTAATATTATCTTTTTATACATGAAATTTATAAAAATATGTAAAAAAATATTAAAATTTTGTTTTTGTTTTTAAACATTGATTTTACTATAAAAATATTATTTTGACATGAAATATATTTTTAATAATACAAGTTAAAATTTTGAAAACATAAATGACATAGAATTTTAAATAATATTAAAAATATCAAATTTTAAGTTTTAAAATAAAATAAAATAATACATTGAATGATTTATTTTTGAAAAACATGAGATTAAATAATAGATATTTTAATTTAAAAATGTAAAAAACTGTGAAATTGAAAATAAAATTATTGATACTTTATAACTAAGAAGAAAAACAAATAGTGCTACCGATTATTTTTTGAAACATGGGTAAAAATAGTCATTAAATGCGATTTTTAAAAAGAGAACTTGAAAGGGTAGATAACTATGTTATTGTCACAATTATAACTTTTGATACAAATAAAATAAAAACTATTCATTTTGTTCATAATATTTTGCCAAATAGTTCACTTGCTTTCTCTATGCTGCCACATTTTACATGCCTGTCTTCTAAGGAAGCTACCCCATTACCAAAGAACAAAAGCACTCAAGTGTGAGAAAAAAATGCAGTTGAAGCTATGTTCATAGAATTATAATGCTCGAAAGCAAGAGCAAGGTTATGGGTATTGTTTTCCACATCAATCTGATCACAATTTATAACACAGCCATAAATTTAAGGGCTTCATGTACATGATGGAACTGATTTATTTATTTTCATTAAAAGTCAGTCTTACAGTGAGGAGAACAATGTAATGTGCAATCACTACTTCTGCCATAGCGCTACTGTATGAAAAGATCGAATACTTAGGCAAGTGTTATCGAATTGTCTACTTCCTCCAGATTTGACCATAAATTTTCATTTGCTAGACTTGGTATATCATCCACTCCAAGGACAACTCCAAATAAATTGAACTGCAGCTCTGTGATAAGCTGGAACAACCGCTACTACAGAAACTTCTTTCAATGCCGATACCTAAGAAATATAAAACAAAGTTTATAAATCCTCGTTAGAAAATAAATCCAATAGTAAAGTTATCAGCAGAAGAGGATTGAAAAAGTAATTGTGTGTGGGAAAAATTCAAATGAAGAAAACCTTTTGCAATGAAATGTTCTTTCTCAAAAAGTAACTCTAACAATGCAAAATTAGGAGTGACAACAATCTTGACAATCTGATAAAAACCCACACTGTGACTTCAATAATAAGAAGTTCAAATGTTGTGTTAAGGCTGGAATTTACATATCAAATAAAAAGAAACTAAAATACAACACCTTTTGTACCTTAAAATGACATTTACAAGGCCATTGGAAAATGCTACTATCACACCCAAAGCAATTAGAGTTGAAACTGGTGTTGCCCTTGTTAGAGGTGTTCTAAGAAGAGGAGGAAAGGCTCTATGAGAGGCTTAAAAGAGCCAGCTAGTGCATAGTTCCCATAAGATGGAATAATTAAATCCTACCCTCTAGTGCAACTGCAATCATGATAAAAATAGATAAAAATGGCCTCTCTTCTTGTACCAATTTATAAATAAACAATATGAAAAATATCACATCCATTAGGCAATTTTGCATTAAATAATGTATCTAATAATATAAAAATTTTGAAAGGCATCTCCTACCATAGAATGACAAAATATCATTCAAAAATTGTAGAAATCTATACCTAGCAATCAATTTTTCATAATGATATTGTTCGTAGCAATCATGAAGTTGAAAGTCATTGCTATTGTTGGAGTGTAAAATCTTTGATGATGGCGTTTTGCTCCTTTTGAAGCATGGATCTCTCTTGATAAAGATGACTACAGCTCCTCCAAAGCATGTCTTGCCACAGGTCATAGCATTACAATATGTTAACATGGATAAAATCAATGGGCAGAACATATCTTCAATGAGAACTGTTTAACTAAATTAGCCTTTGCATGATCAAGTGTGATGTAGACTTTAAATATACAATTGAAACAGTTAAGGGTAGAAGGAATCTCCAATGTCTAATCAAGATATCAATATATAATAGCTTCTGAAAACATCTTCCAAATCAAAGTCATTAACATTAAAGCTCATTCAATATCACAATATTTAGCAAACTTTAACTATGAACATCCTTAAAATTCTTAAAATCTTTCGTTCCAGGTAAGGAATGTTTTTGAACATATCTAATTGTCAGTGCAGGGTTACACTATATCCCATAAAATCCACTCTTGGATACACAAGCTAACTTGTTTTTAATTGTCATTTCTTCTTCTAGAGAATAAGAACTTAGACAATATTCTTCATTTACAAAATCTAAATTATACTAATCATATACATTAGTCGCGATTGAGAGAATATAATCCTTCTTTTATAAAATCGGGAGTATGAGATATTTCACATGTCAGCAACCTCTCTAACTGCAATAGAGAGATATGCTACAAGAATTTCCGAGTTACAAATCCAATTTAAAGGAAGGGGGATAAATCATAAAAAGCAGCTAGTGAAGTATTTCCATCCGTAAAATCCTGAATGGGTTCTGTTTTAGAAAATTTATTGAATGGTAATTGAAATTTATTTGAGAATGCATTTGAAAACTTGATTTTGAAGATGAAATCTAGGTCCCTAGATCAACAACAAATAAAAATAGGAGTCCAAATCGATAATGTTAGTGCAAGAGAAGCTAGAGGAATAGTTAATAAGCATAGAAGATAGGTTGTGAAGATGGCTTCTTGTCTCTCTTTAGAAATAATTCAAGGGAAAAAGGTTTATAACATAGTGCAAGAGCTTTTCAAAAAGTACGGGAGCTATGAGCAATCAAGATAAAACTCCAGCCATTGACAATTCATGGTCAAAGCAAGCAGCCATGCAACCAATAATATGTTTCCTAGGACAGTGTTTGAGTTTAACTAGTTACAAAATGCACTAAATTGTGTCAATTCAGAGTATCATATTGTGGAGGATTTGAAGACGCATTAAAATTAGATGTAGGTTGATAGAAGGCAATACTAGTAATTTCAATTTTACTGTAAAATCCATTTCAACCCAGATCCAGACCAAACACAGCCAACTTCTGGTAATTGTGCATGTCGGCATGGGGTACATAGGAGGGAAGATTCAGATTAGATTGATAGAAGGCAATACTAGTAATAGGTTGATAGAATTCAATACTAGTAATTGTGGAATTGTATTGAACATAAGAGAGAAAATTCAGAAACAAACACATTCTGATAGGGAAAACATCACAAAAACTCTAGGATTTGGGACAATTGAGACAATCAAGGTAGACAATGAGCGTGAGATACAAATCATTACAGTTTTAATATTTAAAGTGCTTTTTGTATGCTACATCTTTCTTTTACAATGGGCTTAATCCTACAGTACAAATATATTTGTATAATTCATAAACATCATTTAGATTAAGGAATCCATAAAATTCAATCAGAGTACAGAAAATCGAAACACATGAACATCTAAATAAGTGTACCACAATTGAAAACATTGTTTAGAAGCACATAAAAGTTTCCTTTAAATTTTTGTAGGCAAGCTACCGAAGATATCATTATGACAGAGTTAAACATAGCTCAAATCCAATGAAGGATATGAATACAAAATAAGCGAAAACAATTTAGATTGCTATATGAAGTTGAAACATAATTTCACTTACACATTGCCAAGTCTTTCAATTCATAATAAGAGATGGAGATCTATAACCCATGTCAAGCTTCATTCTTTCCACCACTACTAATTTATTATAAAATGTTCTCCCATCCTTCATATATACATCAATAAGAATATGAAAATATCACCTGCTTTCAACTATGCCTTGATGGATTCCCATTCCCTGTTTGACAAAGCTTCCATTTTGGCACAGGCAAGAAGTATGCTGGTAAAGGTTGTGGGGTTTGGTTTTAAACTTGCCAACTACATTTGCTTAAAATTCTACATGGCCTTTTCAACAAGTCTATTTTTGGCATATCCTACAATCAACATTCTTCAAGACTACACATCAGGTTGAGACATTTGTTTGAATAGCTTTAAAGAACATCATTTTGTGCATACCAGCAATCATCGCATTCCACGAGACTACTTTTTGTTAAGATATTTTGTCAAACAGTTCATGTGCCTAGTGTATCCTTCCACATTTTGAATACATGTCTACTAGGACATTTGTACCTGTAATATCTGAGAAAACTCATTTTTCATTACATTTTGATGGATATACATGCCCTATTTCAAAGTACCCATTTTGGCACAGGTTGGGAAGATGCTAGCAAAGGTAAAATGATTGGGTTGGACATCTATACCTTGCATTTGATTAAAAACTGTCAATGCCTAATTAAGAAACCCATATCTTCAGTAATTTTTATCATCACATTCCATCAAAAGCTTTGTAATTCTGCTATATCGCCAAACACTTCATGAGCATCAGCAAAACTGCACTGTTTCAAATTACCCGTTTTGGCACAAGCTGGGAGGATGCTAGTAAAGCTAAAATGATTGGGCTGGACATCTGTTCCTTGCATTTGATGAAACATTGTCATGCCTACTTAGGAAACCCATGTCTTCAGTAATCTGCATTCATCACATTCCATCAAAAGTTGTCTTTCTGTTATTTCGTCAAATACTTCATAAACATCAGTGAAACTACCACATTTGAAATACAAGTTGATAAACTTATTTTGAAAAATTGCAAATGCCATTGAATGGATGAGGGAATGAAAGATTTCCATGACATCCACAAGACCAAGTAGTCTATGGGATCAAAAGCCATATCAAAATGAAAACAAAGGTGACTGTTTGACAAAATGAAAATAAATCCACTTGGCATTCAAATTTTGACTGTGCATGTCAAGGCTCAAGAGTATGAACATTCTAATTTTAATTGTGAATGTTAACAATCTGCATAATTTAAAGGAATCACAAATATTACTAAGCACGCTTATCTATGTGGAGTTGAAAACTTCAAAAACAAAGATCAGTAGAAAGAAATTTTATTGAATATACTAACAATGCTACACTAAAAGCTCCAGAAAGGTCATAATCATTAATAAATTTACAATTTTATGGAGGTTTTATGTGTTCTATTAGCAGTTTTGAGAAATGCCTAAAAATTAAAAAACAAATATTTTTGGATAACAATAGCTACAAACTTTCCCCTGACTAGAGGTAGCAGTGTTCTACATGAATAAAAAATAATTTTCTGGTTATATGGGTTTTTTTGTGAATATGAGAAAAATAGGATGAATGTGTTTGAAGAGTGAAAAGGTTTATACCCTGAAAGACTGAAACATATTCCTTCCCTACCGTCAGATATTCTTGGGACTTCCCTTTTTTAACTAATTATCCCTTTTTTCTATGTTATGGGTTGTGGAGCTCTCCATTTTAAACAAACCCCCCAAAACTCAACTAGAATATTAGCTAACCTACATGATCATCATTCATGTTCCCAAGAACAATCATGAAAATGCACGTTCAATAGATGGAAAATATAATGTCCCTTTTTAGTATTTTACTGCACCCTACAATTTTTTTTCGGTTCCTAGCTAGGATAGGGTCAGGAACTTGCCACTTTCTGATCACCACGATTCCGTGAGGGTGAGGTGAGAGCAAATGGTGAACAAGCCACGGGATTACTCACTACAAATTTACTAAATATAATGGAAACATTGTATTTTTCAATGTAAACAACAATGATGATTAACATCCAAAACTGGCACTTAACATATGCAACTGCTGTTTTATGCCTTAGAAGATCAAACATATATGCAAGAATGTTTACTAAATAATATATACCTCACTAGAGCTTATTAACATCAACAAAACGAAGAAGGAAATCAATGTACTGTTTTATACCTTAGAAGATCAAATATTTATATGCAAGAATGTTTACTAAATAATATATACCTCACTAGAGTTTATTAACATCAACAAAACGAAGAAGGAAATCAATGTACTGTGATGTGCCCAATTCCCAAAGACTTTAATTACACCACAATCTATAAATGATTATTTGTAGAATGCAGTTTTTAATGACATCGATTTGATTATTATCTATGTAGCTTGTACGGCAGGGGGCAGCCCCTGTACCGGTATGGATATATGTACCCAGGAGCGGCCAAGGTGCAGCCGGGACCCCCCGGGTACGTCTACAGACGTACCCGAACGTACCCAGGGTCTTGACAATACCTTGGCCGCTCCGAGTACATATCCGAGACTAAAAGGTTTTTTTCTCACTCATTTTTATAGATAAAATAATATAAAAACATAACATTTCATTTTTGTAACCCTAAAAGTTAATTAGAATGAATAAAACAAAAGTAAAACATAAAAGCAAAGAAACTTACCTCTCATTCTCTCATTACATACTTGCCTCTCTAAACTTTCATTTTTCTTATTTAGGGTTTGATACTTCATCAACAAGCATTGCAATCATTTTCCTAAGCTAGTATGAGTGTGTATTTGTTGCCAAGGTCATTGAGGAGCTTCAAAGGAGGAGGATTTGTGGATTATTCATTGAAGATAAGGTTTTAAGTTTTAACTTTCAAGTTTTATTTTCATTTTTTTTTTAGTCTTTCACGCACTTCATGCTTTTTTATGTTTTACCATTTTCATTTTGAAATTTTAATTTTAAAACGTTTTTTTATTTTAAATTTTCAATACATGGTATGCCCTAGGGCATAGGGTTTAAGTTTTATTTTCAAACATTGTTTTCTTTGTTTATGTTATTGGTTTTTAAACTTGTAGATAGAAGAACAATGACAACAAGTTTCACCTCCTCTGAGCAATCTCTGATCAAAGAATTTGACCGAATTCACCATTATGGAGGCATCTCACAATACTAGAGCAACTTCAGGTGGTGGGTGTTATGTTTTTAGATGTAATGAGTATGAAATAGTATTCAAAGACTCATATAGTCCGGGTGAAAGGCCACTTGTGTGTAATACTGGGGTCATGGTATAAGAACATGCAAGGAGAAAAATAATCAGGGGTGCCAACAACAAAGTTTTGGGATATATCAAAGAATAAGAAGATGCAGATGCAGATCCATTGTAAAAAAATTGAAATTCATATCGCTTAGCGAGGCCTCCTGTTGCCTCATCTAGTATTGGCTCCCTAGTTGTGACCATGCCACATCCATTTGTGACGGACACCTTCATGCATGATAAGGATTCACCTCTTTCACAAAAGAAAGTACGTAGGACAAAAGGACCATTAGAAGAGGCTTTTCAAAATGAGAATAGGGATATTGCGAATGAGCACATCGTAAGATGCGTGTATGTGAATGGATTGTCATTCAATGTTGTGAGGTCACCATATTGGCAAAGGCGGTGAAAGCAATCAATGAGGCCCAAAAGGATACAAAGGGCCAAGGCTCTAAGAAGATTTGCACTACCCTATTGGAAAAGAAAAGAAAATATGTGGAAACCTCATTGCAACCAATTAGAGACTTCATGAGCCAAAACGAGTGTTTCCATCGTTTCTAATGGATGGAAAGATGCAAGAAACCGCCCTTTGATCAATGTGGTTGTAGTATGTCCTAAAGGGGCAATGTTTTTAAAGCAATTGATTGTGAGGGGCAAGTGAAGGATGTCCAATTCATTGCCAACATCAATGTTTTTTAAAGCAGTTGATTGTGAGGGGCAAGTGAAGGATGCCCAATTCATTGCCAACATCCTCTTGAAGCCATTGAGGTGGTGGGGCCTCAAAATGTTGTCAAAGTCATAATGGACGATGCCAAGAATTGCAAACCGTATGGATGTTAATTGAGGCAAGCTATGGGCATAGTTTTTGGACACCATGTGTTATTTATTCACTCCATTTAATGCTAAAAAAGTTGATCGGTAAAATAGAATGGATTCAACAAGTGTATGCAAAGGGTGAAGAGATTCAAATGTTTGTGACCAACCATCGCCATTCGCAAAGCATCTTTAGATCCTTTTCGCATTTGGAGCTGATAAAGGTAAGAAAAGTTACCTTTTTTTTATTTATAAAGAATGTAAATTTTTTTATTTTTAAAATATAGTATTCAAATGTTTTCAAATTTTTTTAATTTTTGTTTCTCATTTCTTATTAGGCGACACATTTTTTGAGGACGATCTAAGTGAAGGTGTAGAGACTTGAGCCCATTATGAGTATGATCCGCTTTACTAACATTGAAGATGTCCATAAATACAAAACCAAGATATGAGAAGAATTTTTTTAAGTAATAATCAATCCTCATTGAAAGAACAAAATGTAACTTCCAACCTATGGGCTATATGAAGGCAATCAAACACTGTATGAGATCAAAAAGTGAAGGTAATGATCTTAAGATGACATTTAGTGGGATCGAGTAGAATATTTGTTGAGTTTTACTGAGCCCATTATGAGTATGATCCACTTTATTGACATGGATCAACCATGTCTAGGAGAATATATATGATGATATGACTCAATGATTGAGAAGATAAAGTCCACAAATTCAAAGCAACAAGATCTTGAGGAGAAATTTTTCAAAGTACAATCAATCCTCATTGAGCGGTGGAACAAAATGACCACCCCACTACATCTACTTGCCTTTGCATTGACTCCTAGATTTTACAACACAAAGATCCTTTCTTTACCGAGAAGAATGACACCATACAGAGATGCAGAAGTGAGTGAGGTACATATGTTAGCATTGTCTAGGCACTTCCCTGATCCTAAGGCCGAGAACATGGTTATGATAAGAGTTTTCCAATTTCATAGCGGAAACAAGTGATAGCCTTCTCGCTCTTGGAGCAAATACAAGATGGATGCTCATATGTGGTGATACCTCCATGGTGTGTACTTGCAGCCTCTTGCAATCAAAGTCTTGGCACATGTAAGTTCTTTTATTTTTTAATTCTCTTTCCTTTTTTGTTGTAACTTTGAGTTTTTAAAATTCAAGTTTTAGTGTTTAATTTTGCGTTGACTTTGCCTCAATATGTTGCGAGTTCATATTCCTCTGAGCGCAACCTGAGAATACATATACCTTCATCCACTCACAGAAGCACAAGTTGGGGGCTAAAAAGGCCGAAGATTAGGTATATATTCATTCCAATTTGCGTTTTCTATCCCGCAAACATCCGAAGTACAAAGGTCAACAAAACATTGGGATATTGATCCAGAGATAGTTGACTTGGAGCCTTCCGTTTCCCACCTGTCATTAGATGACAATGATGTAATGACCCTTTTTAGGGGGACTCAAGAAATGACCAAAAGTTGAGATGTAAACTTAAAAATCAGATTAGGGAACTATTGTAGATGGCTGATATCAACCCTGCAATCTGCAAATTAGGCCCTTCCTAGGGCAACGACTTCCTTGGAGAAGTTAAACCCCTCAAAGGTGGGTTAAACCTTGCTAACACCCTTCAAATCTTATGCCAAAATTATTAAGAAACCCTCAACAAACACAATCAACTATTAAAAATCAGAATTGAGCTTGGAAATAATTAATTTCAGAAACCCTCAACCAGCAAACTTCAACAAGCTTGGAAAAATAGCAAAACACCTCCAAAATTAATGAAACTTTAGAACTTGGCCTTTAAAAATATGAAGAATATTATTCCACCCTCAGAATCATGAAATTATTGCAATGAAGTACCGAAATGCTCCCCTAGGTGGGTCGCTCCACATAGAACCAATAAACACACCAAAACACACCATAAAACAAGTCATTCCACCTCAAAAATGCCAAATATGCATTAACAACAAGAAGTAATACAAAGATCTTCAATTATTGATCAAATGACACCTTAGGGCAATTCACTGAGGGCTGAAATAAAAGATAATAGCAACAAAAGATCCCTCAAGGGGGTGGAGACTCCCAGTGTTGAAGTCTTCCCTAGATTTGGTGAAGGGTTTCGTCCTCACACAAGACTCTCCAAGGGTTTTCGTCTTTAGGAGAGGAAGAGAGATGTTTCACAAGCAATCTTTCCAAAGAGATAATAAATTCACATGATAATCAAATGGCCAAGCAACCTCCTTTTATAACATAAGGGGTGTTATAATTCAATAATGACCGACCTCATAAAGTACTTTTCAATTATCTAATTTGTTTTAGAGCCTACATGCTCCAAATTACTTTATATTCTAATTAAATAAGTTCTTCTATTGGAGCACTTGGCTTCCCAATAGGAATATATGATAATAATGAAAATATCTACTTAGAAAATATCATCCAAGTCTTCCCCCTTCCTTCCTTCCTGAACCCACGGGGAGGAAAAATGGGTTAAGGTCTTTAATTCCTGCTAGTCTCCAAAAAGGAACATGACGGTTCCCCCTTCTCAAGATTGCTTGTCCCCAAGCAATTTACAAGTACTTGGATCCCAAATAAACCTTAGTTGCTCCTTCTTTGATGTACCTACACATGAAGCAAACTCATTAAAGAAAAAATGTGTCCCCTTCTTCCTCCACTCTTGCTTGGTGAATATGATGACCAACTCTTCTTCTTTGCTTGCCAAGGCCTCATAATTATCATCCAAAGATTGTTTGTTCCCAATTTCCCTCATGCTGTCCCAAACACCAATTTCATCTTGTTTTTTTCCTTCAAAAATCAGAATGAAGGTGGTTAGAACTCAACTTTTGCTTGCATACAATAGTTCAAGCATGTTAGTGTGCAGAGAATACAACTCCCAACTATTAAGATGTTTCTTTATGCTCCAAAATCTTGAGAATATCAAACTGAAAATGCACCAAACAGTAAGCCTCCTCTGTTGGACAACCCTCAAATTGACTCTTGGGTCAAAGTATTTGCCTTCCCACTTTGCTCCTATGATTAGGCAATCAATCATTTTAGAAAAATAGCACCAAAGTGATTGTACGAGGGCTGTATAGTGACTGCAACAGTCATGAAATGCTTGGAATTTCATACCAAACAAAAACTCTGTCTTTACTAACATTTTACGGTGGAACCCTTCATGCTCAATTTTGTTGCCCTTGTCTCCATTCATGCTACAGCTGTTAGGAGGTGCTTTCTTGCTCAAAAACTGATTGAGAATGACTGGAATTGATTCTAAAGTGTGCAAACAATTTCCCCTTCTTGTTGCCTTCTTGGGTATGACCACCACCAAGATCGTAGACAAGCAGGAAGTGTCTATGACAGTCCTGCAAAATTTTATGACAGCATTCTTGGAAACCCACCAATCATCATTTCTACCACCTATTATTAAGACAGCCCTCAAATTGACACTTGGGTCAAATTATTTGCCTTCCCACTTTGCTCCTATGATTAGGAAATCAATCCTTTTAGAAAAATAACACCAAAGTGATTGTATGGGGGCTGTATAGTGACTGCAACAGTCATGAAATGCTTGGAATTTCATACCAAACAAAACTCTGTCTTTACTAACATTTTACAGTGGAACCCTTCATGCTCAATTTTGTTGCCCTTGTCTCCATTCATGCTACAGCTGTTAGGAGGTGTTTTATTGCTCAAAAACTGATTGAGACTGACTGGAATTGATTCTAAAGTGTGCAAACAATTTCCCCCTCTTGTTGCCTTCTTGGGTATGAACACCACCAAGATCGTAGACAAGCTGTAAGTGTCTATGACAGTCATGCAAAATTTTATGACAACATACTTGGAAACCCACCAATCATCATTTCTACCACCTATTATTATGCCACCCATTATTAACTAACCTCCCAAACTAAGGACATCAAGATAATCTTCGTCTTGCTTGATGTCACATGTGAAACCCACTGTGAATTAGAAGAGAACTGAAATGACATTTTTGAATGGTATTGTAATGCACACAAACATGAATAATGGTATTGTAATTCACGTGTGGTTGCCAATGTTTGTGAAAGTGCCTTCATGAAGTGATTCCTTTTCGTACAAACTGTCCATAAAAACATTCATGGAGAATGAAGAACTTTTTGTTAGGGAATAAGGGATAAAACCAATAAACGGAGTAATTGTAGAAACTAATATACAGAAAATGTGACAGATCTCAAATAAAAGTTGAATAAAATAACACAAACAAAGAGACAATACTTTCACCCAATTTGGGACGTCCACCAAAATCACTTGCTCGATTTTATTACAAGCCACCACTCTCTAATACAATATAGAGGTGTTTGGAGCTATGCTCAACAAACTCCATAAATTACCGAATTGCACATCTCAATGTTTTTCATTTATCTATCATGCATAAAACCATATAAATAGACAACTGGTTAAAGTTTTACATGTGTATCAAAACCATGGGCAAAAACCATCCCATATGTCAAAATTGTCCATGCCGATATATCGGGCACGTTTTGCTACGAAACCCCTGAACCCTGAGGATACATGAAAATCAGTACTTTAGCGTACAGTCTTCAACACTTTCACAAATGCTCCACTGACCTAACACTTTTTATTCCCTCAACCCAAAACTTGCTGGTGAAAGCCCATTGATGATGTGATGATTTCCTTTTAGATCTTACTGTCCATGCAAATGTACTGGAAGTACAATGTTTTCCCATGTTGTCACTCCAACAATCACCTCAAGCTGTTGTGACTGAAATATGTGGTCCTTTTGTGATAAACCATACTTAGTTAAGTGTTAGAAAGCACCAACAACTCCATATATACCCATGTGAATCCTTTTACGGAATATACAAAAATTGGGAATGTGAAAATGTAATTGTACCTTATGAGACTCCACATCATAATCACTTTTACATTGGAAGTGATGATGTTTACCCATTGAAACCTAGGTAGCCAGACGTGCCTTGCGAGGGGGATATCCACCGATATGCAGACATCAGTAGCCATAGATTGGTCCCTTCAACCCGGAATCTAATTGGCCACCATTATTATGTACATCCCCATAAAAACAACAATTTTTTTTTTTTTATTTATTTTATTTATTTTTTTTTTTTATTTTTAACTTTTTGTAAAAAAACTATTTTTGAAATCAATGAAGGTTCAATAGATGCGATTACGTAAATGATTCAGGTAAAACTTCTGAAGATACCTAAAACAATGGCTGCAATTAGCAACAGTTGAGATGCGTTTGGGTAATGTAGAATCAAAAACACAGAGATCTCCACTAGCAAGTAAGACTAATGCAGGAATAATAAGAGAAACCCCAAAGGAATCTGAACTGCCGAGGTTTGAAGGGAGCTGGTAATAGCCACAATTCCAGTCCAGTTATGTGATTTGTTATTATTTATGTTAATAATTGGACATTGTAACATTTGGAGTTTGAACAATGTTTTGTTTGAAGTTCAATCAATGAATATCATGATAAAATGCATTGAATTATTAATACATTATTTGCTATTTCACTTAATTATTAATGTTTACTCTATTCATAAGGAGGCTGAATTTTTGCTTATTTGGCTATATTTTTAATATTTTATATGTATATTGCCCAAAGCTGTTGTTACTCCATACTGGCCCCCAAAAAATTTGTCGTACCAGCTACCCATGTTTAATCCCGTACCCGCACCCCGTGCTACTAGTTCGAAACCCATCTTGTGATGATGAAGACTCTTACCTATTATGAGTGACTCTTTTTGTGGGAATACTACTGAATGTAAGGACACCATTTGCTGCCCAAAATCTACTGTTATAGACTGCTCCTTGCAACTACCCTCCATGTGACATACTATGCCCTCCTCTTGGCCCGTGAGCTTCAACCATTGAGGCTTGTTTTTCCACAATTTTCCTTATGTTTGTCAAGGATCAGTTCTGATTTTTTTCTTGCTCCTGGAATGAGATGATGAAATTACTAATAATAATGATTTCAACATTAGTAACTACACCCCTTTTGGCCTCAAAATGTTACCGGGATCCCACACCCATGTGTACAAACCATTTTGATACAAGGGATCCAACTTCCTTCTCTTATCTTCCATAGAGTGATGGCAAAATTGGAGTAGACCATTGCAATTTTTATCATATTTTGAACTGAAATTATGAGGGTGTTGTCCCTCTTGGAAAGACTTTGAAAATGCCTTAGTGTGGAGCATTGAATATGGGCAATGACCATCTTACCTTTGGCTGTCATGCAAATCCCACTCATAGGCAATGCTTGGGAGATGGATAGTAACTTCTTGGTCAAGATCTTCCTCCCAATTTTTCTCCTTCACATTCTCATCTTTGTTAGAATAACCCTCATGATAACCAAAACATTGTAATGACATAGGGTGATGCAATAGACTCTTGCTATGATCACTAAAATAATTAATGTGCTTACCCTTAGTTGTTGTCCTGAAAATTACAGCGCACTGAAAGTGGTCATGGGCACCAGAAAATCCCTCTCTTCATGTGTATGGCTTCCAACAAGGTTAGCCAAAAGTCTTGGCCCATTGATCCTTTGCAATTCTGATTTGTCTTGGCCCATTGATCCTTTGCAATTCTGATTTGCCATGATTTGCTATGGAGCATCAAACTTGCCCCAAGGTCATATTTTCCAACAAATTGCCCATGAGTGTAAATATGAAATGGCATGATAGAAAACAACAATTCATACCTTTGGTGGTCCTCATGAGAAATTGTTGTAGTCTTTTCCTTACCCTTCGGTAATTGAGCTTCTACAACACCTTGCAAAGCTGATTTTTCTTCCTCCTTTGCCATAGAAGGACGACCATCTTCTCTATCATGTAGCTGATCCGCCACATGCTCCTTTACCAGTTTTTTCATGAGAGAAAGGTTTTTCCCTTCTAGGGTCGAGTGGCTCCTTGGTGTGGTTCGGTTCTTAGGCCTTGTGCCAATGCCCACTCTCTGTTCTCTAATTCCACGAATTGCTCAAAGGAAAGGGCACCACGTAACTCTTTCGAAAGGGCTTGGTATTATTCTGTCAATTTATCAACCCTTGAAACCCTTTTCTTCTTGAGCGAATCACCATCCTGCATATTTTGGATGGCTAGGGTAAGCCTATTCAGTGTATCCACTATCCTTGTGTTTTCACGATCCTTTCTAACTTGTTTTCCATGCTTCACAGGGTGGGAGGATGATGTTGTGATACCACTGTAATGTCCCTTTTTAGGGGGACTCAGGAAATGACCAAAAGTTGAGATGTAAACTTAAAAATCAGATTAGGTGACCATTGTATATGGCTGATATCAACCCTATAATCTACAAATTAGGCCCTTCCTAAGGCAGCAACTTCCTTGGAGATGTTAAACCCCTCAAAGGTGGGTTAAACCTTGCTAACACCCTTCAAATCTTATGCCAAAATTATTAAGAAACCCTCAACAAACACAATCAATTATTAAAAATCAGAATTGAGCTTGGAAATAATTAATTTTGGAAACACTCAACCAACGTGAACTTCAACAAGCTTGGAAAAATAGCAAAACACCTCCAAAATAAATGAAACTTTAGAACATGGCCATTAAAAACATGAAGAATATTATTCCACCCTCAATATCATGAAATTATTGCAATGAAGTACCGAAATGCTCCCCTAAGTGGGTCACTCCACAAAGAACAACCAATAAACACGCCAAAATACGCAATAAAGAAGGTCACTCCTGAAAAATGCCAAATATACATTAACAACAAGAAGTAATACAAAGATCTTCAATTATTGATCAAATGACACCTTAGCCTAGGGCTGAAATAAAAGACAATAGTAGCAAAAGATCCCTCAAGGGGTGGAGACTCTCGTGTTGAAGTCTTCCCTAGACTTGGTGAAGGGTTTCGTCCTCACACAAGACTCTCCGAGGGTTTTCATCCTTAGGAGAGAGAAGAGATGCTTATAAGCAATCTTTAAAAGAGATAATAAATTCGCATGATATTCAAATGGCCAAACAACCTCATTTTATAACATAACGGGTGATACAATTCAATAATGGTCGACCTCATAAAGTACTTTTTAATTATCTAATTTGTTTTTGGAGCCTACATGCTCCAAATTACTTTATATTCTAATTAAATAAGTTATTCTATTGGAGCGCTTGGCTTCCTAATAGGAATATATGATAATAATGAAAATAACTACTTAGAAAATATCATCTAACTCTTCCCCTTGCTTCCTTTCTTGAACCCTCGGGGAGGAAAATGGGTTAACATTTTCAATTTTGCTAGTCTCCAAAAAGGGACATGACAAAGGGATTGGAAACTTATTTGGCACCGCGAAACCTACATACACAAGGGGGTGCAACTAGCAATGGCCCTAGTGGGAGTGGTTCGAGTCCATGAGGTTCTAATGAACCACATAATGTTGATGTTGATGTTGATGTTGATGCTGTTTGGTGAACTCTTGGTGAAGAATATGATGAATATTGAAAGATAATTTGAATTGTGATCATTGGTGTAATAAATTGAATTTAATATATCATGGCATTGTGTTTAATTTAACTTTTAAGCTTTTAACAAATTATGAGTTATCTTTTGTGGTTATTTAACTTTAACTTATAAGTTATTTTGTCTTTCATATGCATAATATGTGGTTAATAACTTAATTCCTATTTAGTAGGCTGAAATTTATATATTTTTTATTTTTATATTTTTTACGCTTTGTATCCAATGCCTATCTGGGGCTAATTTTTTTTGGTGTATCCATGTACCGGATACAACAAAAAAATTGGTCGTATCCAATGCCTATCCGGGGCCATTTTTTGTTGATGTACAGTGTCTGGATACTGCTTACCCATACCCGTATCCAAAACGTATCAGCTAATGAGATTATTATTAAGATTATAATTACTGAAAATAACACAACACCAACTATAACTTTTACTATCAATTCAAATTTAAATACATATCTAAGAGATTTTGCAGAACAATAGTCTTTCCCAAGGTACACCAGAGCCAAGACCACACTCAACAATGAGGAATCATATGCGAACTTACATTAAAATGCAATAACAATATTCACTAGCCCTGGCCAAGACACTGAGGAGTGCACTTTGTGCCCACTCTATGGGCATCATCTTGCTGCTATTTAGAGTGTTACTACATACCCATTCGAATGACTTTACTCCCCTTTTATAGGGTTGAGAAGGTGGCTATTCACAATGAACACACCTTTCCATTCACACACCTTTAACTTTAATACAACATTACAACACATTATGGATATAATAATGTTTACACCCTTATTTTCTCGGGAATACATATTTTATGTTACGTTTTAATTTATCTTACACTTCATTCACCCACTTAAGGAACTTTTAAATGCTTTTATTCTTTTTATTCTATACAATCATTTTATGGGGATTTAGTCACGTAACATGTATGATATCGAGCTCTCACAACATTCACGAGGTACAACTTGAAGGCGTTTTGTTAAGCGACTCTCATGCCTCCATTCTACAAAACATTTATCCCCTTAATATGTACGATATCAAGCTAGAGAGGGAAAAGAAACCCATGCCTGGTGATTAGACAAGTCAATTCCGCTCTCACAACATTCACAAAGGTACAACTTGAAGGCGTTTTGTTAAGAAACACATGTGCCTCCATTCTACAAAACCCTTATCCCCTTGATGCCAACAATGCATATGTACTACCACCGCAAGTTTAACTCGACGGTTTAAATGGAAAAGTTCAAAGTTCCCTCAAACTTGCCCCAAGGCAAGGAAGGTCAACCATGTAGATCTGCTCTTCCTTGAAGAACTTCCACATCTCTTCAAACTCTACATTCCGCACAAACCAACCAACATTGCATTCCAAGACCAACATCTCTAAGGCATTTTGTCAAATAATTCATGTGCTTGTGAATGTTTCCTCACTTTGCATACACATAGGCTAGAGCACTTGCAACTACATCAGCAACATGCTTCCACATTCTCGCACATATATCTCACATGGACTTATTCCCTTTCCGTTATGCTTCAATGAGTTATCAAAGATCGTTCCAAAGCTTCTATTTTGGCACCAACGGGAGGATGCAAAAAAATATTGTGGATTTTGGCTTTATACTTGCCAAATGCATTCACCGACAAGTTTGCATGACCTTTTCCATTTTGTGAATATGCTAGTAGAGGTGAACTGATCGGTTTGGTTGTTTGTTTGTTACATTTGATGAAATTGTCTCAATGGCTCTTGGGAGATGCAAGAAAGATATTCCGTGAAAACATAACATGTTCTATCATTTGGTGAAACACTTGGTATCCATCTACTAGAGCTCCCAATTTGGCTTGGTTTAGATGGTGTTAATAGTGACACAGGTGGGGAAAAGTGATGCAAACTTCCACATTTTACAAACATGACAAATGAAACACAACATGCAAGTATCAAACTACAACATGCATGACAAACTACAACATTCGACAAAAAAACTTGCTATCATGACGTGATGAATGTCTATGCCATGTTAAAGCTCTTATTTTCCACAAGTTCAAGCAAGTATGCGAGCAAAAGTGAGTTGATCGGTTGATTAATTGTTTGTTGCATTAGGTGAAATAATTTCAATGGCTCCCTTTTTTCTGTCACATGGGTGCCCAATTGCCTCTCCATGCCCACCCTCACACGGTCCCAACACGCCATACGTCCCTTCTCCATAATGTTATGACAGATGTCCACACCCTATTTCAAAGCTCCTATTGTGGCACTATTATGGTGGTGGCACACCTAGTCTTTCCTAAAAGAAGCCACAACCAATACAATGGAAACCCTAAAGTGTCCTCTGCCACTTTTAGGTCAATTCCTTTCCCAAAGTGACATTTTTTTACATTACAAATTACTTCACTAATATATATATATATATATATATATATATATAATTTTATTACTATTTTAAATTATACCAAATCATTCGCGCATGGTTGCATGTCTCATAAACTCGTCAACGCAAGGCCCATGCAAGAACATTCAATCGAGGGGTTGGCGAGGCACTTGCGAAATTTGCTTACAAAGCCTCGTGCGAGCAAGGGGTCAATCTTGTTGGAGTAGACATGTCGTTCTGTTAAAGGGGTTCAACATGTGAGTCAAAACTTACAAATGTAAGTCTACATAAAAATGCTAAATCGATGCTCAAAATTGAGGTCGGGGAGGCAACATGCGGGAGGGGCACTACATCTCCCTCCCTTTATAATAGCAACATCCTTGATGCAAAAACAATGCCGAGGTTACCTAGAGGTGCACATCAGAAAAAAGGAAACCAATAGCGACTAATGTTGTTGATGAAATGGACCTTGTTGCTAAAGCACGACGCAAGGGAAGAAAGGCAAAAACAAAATGTATCTTTCTCCAAATCTTCATGTTCTGTGAAGATTGGTAGTTCACTCGTGTTATTCATTTAGTTCATTTCTCATTAAATTGTCACAATTAAGAAATTTTAGTTTCGATTTTCCACAGGTTATCCAAACAACTCATGATATCCCAACCTTACAAGAACCATCAACAAAATGAAAATTGACTCCACAAAATACTCTTTAACACATTTGACACGACAATTATAACTTGACGCCCACACAACAAGGAAGATTACAGACACCCAACTCGCATTACCACGGTTGAGGGGCACGTTTAAGAACATAGGTTTATAAACAACACATTCACAACACCACAATAACACAACAATTACTCACCACTAGGCAACCCACACATCTAATTTCATCTAATTTCCTATGTGTGAGCAGTTTGCTTCCATATTCAGCTATTGAGAAAGAAATCCCTCATTGGCAAGCTGTTGAGGACGAAAACCCTCATTCGCATTTAGATCTTGGGGACGAAAACCCTCAATTTCTCCTTGGTGGACTCATACGGAGGTCACACTTGAGCTTCAAATCAGATTTTCAGAGATTCAAATCAGATTTACAAAACTAGGGCACATTTCAAATCAGAATTTGCAAAAATTCCAGCTAGGGCATCATTTAGAAATTCAAAAAAGGCAGAATTTCAGTCAAGGGCAGTCAGATCTACATTGAAGGATCAGCTAGGGAATCATTTTCCATCATTCCAGTTGAGGCGCCACACTTTGGGAGGTCATTTCAGGCCTATCCTAGGGCTGACATCACCCTTTGAGGGTTTGGGTAAGCTTTTGCAGTCAGTTTTGTATTCAGAAAAATAAATTATAATTTGCAGCTGTCTTTTGTAATTTTTCCCTACATTTCCAACCAATAAAATTAGCAATTTTCAGTCATTCAGAGAATTCAGAATTATTATTTTCAGACCTTAGGGTTTGAAGAAAATAATTATTTTCAGGCAGCTTTAGACAAGGATTTGTGGACATTTCAGTATTTTCAGGATTTTAGCACTAAGAGTTTGATATTAAATTCAGATTTCATAGTTTATCTCTCAGCTATCAGATCATTCAAGTTTCAGTATAAAAGGGTTTGCTAGAAATCCAACTCTTTGTTATTTTTGTCTGAAAGGCAGCTTTAGACAAGGATTTGTGGACATTTCAGTATTTTCAGGATTTTAGCACTAAGAGTTTGATATTAAATTCAGATTTCATAGTTTATCTCTCAGATATCAGATCATTCAAGTTTCAGTATAAAAGGGTTTGCTAGAAATCCAACTCTTTGTTATTTTTGTCTGAAAGGGACACTACACTATAGCATTGAGTGTGCGCCTCAATATCCATATGGACATTGGATCTCATTCGGCATCGAGCATAGATCAGAATATAAGAATACTAGACTGATCTAAACATTGTTGCTGCCAAAGTCTCTTTGAATCATCATCTCCAGGTATCTATATGAACCAACATCTCCAACGTAATTTATCTGAATGTGTTTTAAAGGTCTCTGCAAGGCCGAACACAATAAGGGTCGACACAACACAAACCCATATCACTGAAACGTGGATTTACTATACAACATTTTTACAAGGAGTTATGCACATATATACAATAAATAGGGCAGTACAACATCACAATACTTTTATAATACACATGGGCACACTACAAGGAGTTATGCACATATATACAATAAATAGGGCCTTGGTACAACATCACAAAACTTTTCTAATACACATGGGCACACTTCCCTCACATAACACATTGACAACATTCAACACAACACTCTTTCTACACCCATATAGTCACACACATTTGACCCATCACAAGTTTGTCCCAAGGTTCCATAGCTTGAACCCCTACTCTGATACAAAATGTCATGCCCACATTTTTAGACCAAAACACAAAAAGTAGGGTAGTATTTTTCAAATATATATACGCAACATATGCTTACCATGCAAGACAACAATTCTTAATTCATTGTTACCACACACTTAGTCCACGAACAACAACATCAAGTTTGTTTACGCAATACCCCATGAGAGATAACAAACTATGCTCATGAGGGCATTATCGAGTTTGCTCACATTAATCTTAAGTAGACATGGATTCAATTTGATATTCATCAGAACGGCTCCAAAAATTATTTGTTCTATGTTAGGTTATGTTTTCAATAAGGTTCACAAAGAGATTTTACGCTCCGGGTTGGTACAACTTGCAGAACACGTTGAGTTCTAACTTATTTACAAGTTTATGAAAAGGCGACACCCAAGGTTGAGGCCTAACGGGTCTCTGACACTAGAGGAGGGCCCCTTCCACGTGGTCACACAAATCAAAATTGGTAATAACTCTCGTTAATCAACTAAACTAGGATAGAGGGTTCATGTATAGCATTCAAGACCCATCTTACAAATATAATGCAATATACAACATATGAGTCCATAATAATCATTTCTTGCATGATTCATGGTCTTGTGAACCTGTTATGAATCAACCAAAGAAGAAACCTGGTTTTAAATATTTGGAATCTATTCAAGAAAAGTTTGATGTTCCATTAATTACACTACATGCGTGCTCTCTATATTAGAGTTGAGGCCTAACTAATGGGTTAGACGCTAGAGGAGGGTCATAATATGGCCCCTTCCAAGTGGTCACACAAATCAAAACTGGTAATAACTCTGCGTCAATCAACTAAACTAGGATAGAGGGTTCATGTATAGCATTCAAGACCCATCTTACAAATATAATGCGATATACAACATATGAGTCCATAATAATCATTTCTTGCGTGATTCATGGTCTTGCTAACTGTTATGAATCAACCAAAGAAGAAACATGGTTTTACATATTTGGAATCTATTCTAGTTTTTAAAAGTTTGATGTTCCATTAATTACACTACATGTGTGCTCTCCATATTAGAGTTACAACATAGTAATGACTACCAAGCCTTCAGGTTTGCCATTCACAATGAATTAAAGTAAGGTTAACAAGGAATTTTTAGATAGACAATTCCTAAGCAAGGGATTATTGGATCACCACTATTGGAGGGTCGCATACATGTGGCCCTTTTCGCAAAAGTCTACCCATAATTAGAGATGCTTACTTAGACTAAGTGGGATATTAAGCTCATTAAGGGATAGGTTTCTCCTTTAATATCATCTTGCAAAAACATCAAATTATCCTTTACACAAGTCATGAGTAATTTACTTCACGCAATGTTTAGAACATGGATTATAGCCATTATTAGCCAAGGGGAAAACATTTCAAGTCGAGTTTAATAAACTACTTCAGTTACATTACAGCTCAGTGTTTTAGAATCTATCACGTAATCGAATATGCCTCTTCACTATTTAATAGATACAATTCCAAAATACTTTTGCCAATAAATAAATTAACTAGATACGACACAACAATGCATGATATCATGAATTCATTTTCTTATCAAGAATACTAAGGGTACTATTACACAAGTCATGAGTAATTTACTTCACGCAATGTTTAGAACATGGATTATAGCCATTATTAGCCAAGGGGAAAACATTTCAAGTTGAGTTTTATTAAACTAGTTCAATTACATTCAGGCTCAGTGTTTTAGAACCTATCACGTAACTAAATATGCCTCTTCACTATTTAATAATTACAATTACAAAATACTTTGCCGATAAATAAATTAACTACATACGACACAATCTTTTGAATGCATGATACCAACAATTCATTTTCTTATCAAGAATACTAAGGGTACTACTACTCAATTTATAATAATAACAATACAATTTCTCTTATTTAATAAAAGGTACAAATTACAATTGAATGCGAATATAAGAATGACCTTAATCAAATTCATTTACATTACATCACCTACCCCCTATCAACAACATAGGTCAACATGAAGTTGGCATGGATTCACCCCTATCCTATTGGCTATGAAATCATATATTGTAAATTTTCCCATCCCCAAATATTATAACCATTTTACACATTCAAATAAGGAATGAATAGAGAGAGAGTGAGAGAGTTTATTATTTTTATACACAATTCCCTATTTCCTTTAAGTCTTCAAGTTCTAGATAGAGAATAGGGAGAGAGAGAGAGAGAGAGAGAGAATAATCATTATCTTCACAAAATGTCACATTTCCATTATATTTCTAAGTTCTAGAAAGAGAGGAGAGAGAGAGAACATTCATCATCTTCACATAATGCTCAAATTCCTATAAAGTTCAAAGAGATATTAAGAGAAACAAAACTTTCTAATACAACATATAACCATACTCGGTCAGATTTATCTGATAGAGTAAAAATTGGATCAAAAGACTTACCCACAATACAACTCAACATAGCTACTCCGAAAAGGAATTAATCACGTGATTGGAAACACTCACTTCTAAAAGTCTTATCGATGAGAAATAGAGGAGCTAATGAAATAGAGAAGCGAAGCTCACTTTTAACCTCTTGGACCTCTTGTCCTATAACTGTGAGAACATAGAGGAGCTAATGGAAGTAAAATTCGATAAGCGGAGCTGATTTAAGAGGCACTCATGTGGGTGAATTCACAAACGTGTTAGGTGGTGTGTGAAAGACGAGAAGGGGTGTTGGGAGTTTTAGAGTCTGGTCACCACAGGTAATGCTAGTTTCCTCATTACTTACGTTTAACATATAATTTTGCATTCATCTAAATAGTATATAGTGTTTTCAAGGGTTTTTAACAGCGAGAAAAGCCCGAGTGTTTTCATTTTTTACTTATGAAAATATATTTTTTGGCTTTATCGCAAGATTATAATTTGCATTTGGGCAATGTGTTAGCCCCTTTTGTTGGTTACGTGATCGATAAAAACTTCTTTCATCTTTTTCCAGTTCAGAGAAGACACCTATTTATAGAGCATTTGGCGATTAGGAAATCAACAATTCTTCAAATGTCAAGTGAGCAGGACTGAGTGAGAGAGTCGAAAAAATGGATCAATTAGAGCGCTAAGAAACACAAATTTGTTATTAGAAAGGAATGTTCCTAAAGGGAGGCACAAATTTCTTATCCACATTTCAGCTCTGCCATGTTTGGGAAGTGACAAATAAGATCAAGTTCGCCTAAAAACTTCCGACAACAATGAGAAATTATTCTGCTTTAATGAGCACACCGAGTAATCCCCATTTGATAAAGGTTGTGGGATTTTTAAATTTCGGAAAGGAAATGGAAACTATGCCTTCAAAATAAACATTTGCCATGAAACCGAAACTTCAAAGGAAGAGTGCTTTGATAATTATGATATCAATGGAGAAGTGGTACTGCAGAAAAAGGTTGCTCTTTTCAACGTAACTGACTACTTTGCAGCAATCGTGACGAAGCATTTGAGTTAATGGGCAATAAAGTATATCTCCAGCTTGTGAACAAACCAAGTTGATCCAAGTAGCTTTAATTTGAATATGTTTACATAGGAGCAGTTTTATGTGTTTTCTTGTGTTTTGTAGATGAATGTTCAAACAGTGATATGTGACTTGTTGCGTGTAGAAACTGGATCGGGAAAATCACTTGAGCAAACCAACATATCATTTTGCATTCATCTAAATAGTATATACCTCACTAGGGTTTATTAACATTAAAAGAGCGAAAAATGAAATGAATGTACAATATTAAGCTAGAGGGAAGAGAAACCCAATTCTGGTGATTAGACGAGGAAGTGAATCCCGCTCTCGCAACATTCGCAGAGATACAACTTGAAGGCATTTCGTTAAGCAAATCACGTGCCTCCATTCTTCAAATGTCATGTCCCCTTCTCAAATCTAATCCAGTTAGAAGACCCTTAGCCTATTCTCCATTTCCCATAGGCTAAAGTGGTGGTGCAAGGGAAATAATTTAATAATTTAACTTAAGTTGTCCAAAAAGTAACTTTAAGTTATATTCATAAAAAGACAACTTATGTTTTATTATTAAAAAGGTGATTATTATTAAAGCAACTCAAAATTAAAATAAAAGGAGGGGACATTGCTTTATGAGTGCTTTTCCTTGAAAAACATGAAAGTGAAATTATAAAAGTGGGGGCAATTGGGCTCATTTGGGAATCACTTTTCAATCATATATTTTTGCATTGTGAGTTTGAGCTTCTGCTTCAGCTTTCAACATCTGAGGACGAAAACCTTTGATGAATAAGGCTTGGGAATGAAAATCCTTCGGTCTTGTATGGTGGTCCCATTTAGGGATTGCATTTTTGCTTCAAATCAGATCTATATCGGAATTCAGCATTGGGATATCTAGCTAGGGCATCATTTTGAGGGTTGACGTCACCCTTGAGGGCTGACATCATCATTTTGGGAGGCTGAATTTCATCACTGAAGTTGTTGTACCTTCTAGACAACCTATTGTTCATTTTCCACCAGCCGTACCAGCTAGGGCAGCAACCATACAATGCTGACATCATCATTTCCCAGCAGTTGTACCTTCCAAACAACATTTTCTAGCCATCTTGGATGCCATTTCCAACCAATAATTACTATCAGCCATGATTTCTGCAATTTATTTGTAAAAATCAGCTAGGGTTTCAGCTGAATAATTTCCATATTTTGTGCTTGGATTTTCCTACTAATTAAGTTCAATAAAATCTGGGTTGTGTCCGTACATTGTATTGTCATATTTTCATAATAAAAGGGTAATTTTAAAATTTGTAATTTTCTTCATAAGGGTTTGCTGTAAAAATTCAGAATTCATTAATTTTCCCATAAGGGGACATTACATCAAAAACCTTATTCCCATGATGCCAACAATGCATCTATATTGCCACCACAAGTTTAACTGAAAATTTAATGGAAAAGCTGAGAGTTCCCTCGTGTTTGCTGCCATGGCAAGGAAGGTCAACCGTGCATTTCTGCTCTTCCTCAACAACCAACATTCCACACCTCTTCAAACTCCACATTCCACACAAACCAGCCAACATTGTATTCCAAGACCAAATCCCTATGAGGCATTTTGTCAAACAATTCACATGCTTGTGAATGTTTCCTCGTTTTACATACACCTAAGACAAAGCACTTGCAACTACATCATCAACATGCTTCCACATTTTGCACATATATCTAACAGGCACTTGCAACTTAGACACACTTGAAAACCCCCTTTCCATTATGCTTCAATGACTAAACAAAGACAATCCCAAAGCTCCCATTTTCGCACCAGCTGGAGGAAGCAAAAAGATGACAGAGTCTGAGTTTATAACTGCCAAATGCATTCACTGATAAATTTGCACCTTTTCAACAATTCTATTTTGTGAATAGCAATGCTGGCAGAGGTGAACTTATCGGGTTGTGCTTCTGTTTGTTGCATTTTGTTGAAGCAGTCTCAATGAATCTTGAGGAGATGCAAGAAAGATTTTCCATGAAAAAGATCATTTTATGTCATTTGGTTAAACACTTTCCATCCATCTACTAGAGCTCCCATTTTGGCACGGTTTGGAGGGTGCTAGCAACGAAAAAGTTGCGGAAAAGAGGCGCAGGATTCTATATTTTACAAACATGACAAATAGGGCACATGCACCTATAACATCTGGCAAAAACACTTCCTATAATGCCTCAATGAATGTCCATATCTAGTTGCAAAGCTCCCATTTTGGCACGGTTTGGAGGGTGCTGACAATGAAAAAGGTGGGGAAAGGAGGTGCATGATTCTACATTTTACAAACATGAAAACAATGCACCTGAAGCTATAACATTCAACGAAAACACTTTCTATAATGCCTCAATGAATGTCCATATCTTATTGAATGCACGAATCATGAGTATGTTGGCAAAGTTGAGTTGATTGGTTAATTCACCGTTCGTTGCATTAGGTGAAATAATTTCAACGAATTCCATTTTTCCTACCACATGGGCACCCAATCACTCCTCCACAACCCCCACATCGCCCCAATACACCACATGTCCATTTTGCATAATGATATGATAGATGTTCATGCCCTATTTCAAAGCTCCTATTCAGGCAATGTTATGGCATCCGCCACACCTAGTTGTGAAACGAAGCCACAACCAAAACAATAAAACCCTAACGTGCCCACCACTTTTAGGTTATTTTAATTTCCTTTCTCCATGACATCATTTTTTTATTATTTGAGATAACAAATTACTTTTGAATGTGTGTGAATCCTAATATATATATATATATATATATATATATATATATAATTTTAAAACATACCTAATCACTTTCATGCAGTTGTGTGACTCATAAACTAGTCAATGCAAGGCCTGCATCAGAACATCGAATTGGGGTTTTGACAAGGCACTTACAAAATTCGCTAATGAATCCTCGCGTGAGCGAGGTTCAGTTCAATCTTGCTGACATAGACATGTTGTTCATCTACACCAAAATGTTAAACCGGTGCTCAGAAACAAGGTCGGTGAGGTGGAAAGTAGGAGGGGAACTATACATTGGACCTAGGGGCATATTGTGTGAGAAATCAGATTTTTGGAACAACAGCTATCAAACCCTAACAACAAACTGAAAATCACACTTTTAGGGCATCAAACTCCCTTCAAAATCAGCTGGAAATTAGTGAATAAACCCCTCTATGGCAGCGAACTGTAATAGCACTTAATGGCATCAATTCCCATGCAATAACAAGCTAAAAATGAAAAAGAATGCTTCCAACTAATTTATCCAACCATGAAGATATTTATCCAACCAATATACTTCAAAAATAAATAAGAAACAAGTGATAAACCACAACTGTAATTAATTAAATAATCAGCAGAAGTACAACTCACATTAAGGGTTGGAAATGATGATTCCAAAACCCCAAAAATACCAATGAAGTTTGTTCCCCCGAGATTTCACCTTGACATCCTAAGGGACTACCCCTTTTAAAAAAGTTCTTTTCAAGTAACAGGGTCGTGTTTTGTGTTTGTTTTGTCTATAGTTGTTTGCATTGCTCCAAGGTATCCCCAAAGAATCATAAAAGCCAAAGTCAACAAATACCCACATGCTAAAACTCACTCTATCCCTTCGCCAGGTTTTGTCTGAAAACATTTTATTTATTTATTTATTAAATAAATAAAGTTCTTTTAAAAATAGTTTGTGCTGAAGTTAAAACCCGTCATGAATCTCCACACCAGTATTACTTTCACATCTAAGTAGAGTATTCACGCGGGGAAGAGTTTTTACACACTGGTTAATTGGCAAGTTATTTTCGAGCAATTGTCTGCGACTTCTGGCGTGTTTTTCATTTTTTATTTATTTCTTGTGTTTGTTTTCAGTTTTTTCTCATGCAGTCTATTCGACAATTCCCCTTGGTCTTTTCTTTCATTCTGCTTAACCAGATTCAATTGCTTGGGGTTTTGGAAGTCACTCATGGCCTCAGACAAAAGTGAAATCTATTGCGAAGTGCTAATTTTTAACGCAGCAGTTTGGAAGCAAGTCGCACTTTCCAGAAATGGGTGATTTCTCCGCATGGAATCATAAATTCAATTGCCCCATCATCCAGAATTCATACAGTGATCCAAAGATGGAGTTTTTAGTCCAAGTCGTGAAAGAGAGCTCATGCAAGTCGTGATTCTAAGTTGCTTGCTACCTTGGATTTCCCATGCCAAAATTTGGAAGTCAATTCCAAAGCAAGTCACATTTTTCTGAAGCTTCCTGCTGGGTCAGAAGTTTAACATGATGACTTAAGAGGAAAGTATGAAACTTGGACCTACCCGGTAAAGGTGGAATTTCACACAACCCGCTGATTGTGTGTTTCACACAAAAATTATTTAATTCCAAAACAAGTCACACTTTTTGCCTCCTGTTGGGTCAGCGTTTAACACAAATAACTTAAGTGGAAAGTGTGAAACTTGGACTTGCCTGGCAGGGTGGAGTTTAACACAATCACTTAAGTGGAAGGTGTGGAATTAGAAGCTGCCAGACGTGGTGAATTTTAACATTCCCTGTTGCTTGTGTATTTCACACAAAAACAAATTTATTCATCCAAACAAGTCACACTTTTTGCTTGCCTGCTAGGTCAACATTTAACACAAATCACTTAAGTGGAAAGTGTGAAACTTGGACCTGCCTAGCAAGGTGGAATTTCACACTGCCTGCTGCTTGTGTGTTTCACACAATTCCTAGCCAAAAAGTGCGACCCATTCTGGCATAACTAAATGCCTAAAAGCTGATTTATTTTAATTATTTTTAGCAAAGGTGGCGCCAAGGATAGGGAGAAAGTCAAAGCAAATAGGCATGCTAAAAATAAGACAAAGAAGCTTGCTAAAAATAGAGGAAAGAATTGCAAGGAAAAGCATGCAAAAGCAAGCTAAAATTAGGCAAACTTGGGTGCCCAAAGAAGGAGAAAAAGCACAGCCTATTGTTAGAAATTGCTAAAAATAAGAAGAGGCAATTGGTAAAATTGGCATGATTTTCCCCTTTGCCTATAAGAAGTGGACGCCATAAGTAAAGAGCAATTAATTCTTTTTGTGGAACATGCTGCCCTGGAAGGTTTTGGCGCCAAAGGAAGAAGTTGTGGGCATTAATAAATATTTTTAATTGCTAGGAAGCATCCAATTTTGGCGCCTAGGGTTGGAAAGGCTTTCTTTTTATTATTCTAGCTATCTGCATGTTGATGTGAGTGCACAAGGGAATAAAATAATATTTTTAGCTTGCTTGGCATGCAAGCAAAGTCTGAAAATTGAGGGCAGCAGGCTTTATAATCAAATTTTGGTGAAGAAATTGGGCATTCATGTCGTGGATTCCATGTTTGTCTGAATTATTTGCAGGAATACTTCACTGGTGCTCATATTGGTGAAAAGAAAGCAAAGTCAATGTCAAGTACATTGAATATATCTTTAGAATTAAAATGCTTAAAATTACTAAATGCAGGAAGAATGTGAGGAAGTTTAAAAGAACTTTGCAGATTTTGCACAAAGAGATCCAGATTTCACAATCCGAAAAGCTTGAGCGAAGGTGGCAAAGGGAAGTTTCATGAGAAGGATACCCAGAGCAACGCACAATGAAGGATGATGACAAGGGTAATCCAAAACGTGAACCATGCATAGTGAAAAGCATGCTAAAGTTAATGATAAAAGGTATATGGGCACGTGTCTATCATCGATTAATGGACATATCAAGGGCTAGAATGAAACTACAAGCAAAAGAATAATTTCTTCTCCTCTTTCTTTTTTTTTCTTTTTTTTTCTCTCGACAAAGTAATTACGTGATCAACTAAATGTAAACCTAGGTCATTACTTCAAGTTACTAGAAGAAGTCAAATTACTTGGGAATAGGTGGCAAACATGCAGGGCATTGATTTAGTCTTTAGATGCATGTCATGCAAAGAGGAACTCCAGGGGAAAGATTGCCGTTGTTTCCTTCATAGCTTCTACATGTGTGAGTTCAATTAAAAGCTTCCTATTTGTGATTACCTCTATGCACTATAAATAGAGGAAGAGCCTACGGGTTGAAGGGAGGAGAATTCGTTAATCAACATTCGGATTTTTCAAACTTTGTGTTAGAACCCTTGATGTTGTTTTGAGGTGAAGTGAGGAGGGGAATATACATGGATTTTAGGAGAATTTTGTGTCAACGATGCTTTCCCTTTTACAGTGTGAATCTTAGATAAGGGTTTGCGTTGTCGAGATTTAGATTAGAAGATTTCCTTTCTTTTTTTTGAATATTGTGAGATCTATTTGTTTGTTTTATTTGTGTATGAGACCAACTCTCTTTAAAAACTATTGAAATTGAATTACATATCTTCCTTTCTTCTTTCCCAAATTCCATTATTCCCCCTTCTTAAAATACTTCATAAATAGTTGCTTACTTTCGCATAATTGCTTCAACGATGCTATGGTTCATGAGCTTTGTGATTAAAGTAAAAAGCCAAGTGCAAATAGTACCAATTGATAAACATCTTTACAGGGAGCCTCACTGGTAAATGAGAGATTTATCACATGATCGCCAGGTTTTTAAACCCCAAAAATCTAGCCAACAAAAGTGAGAAAACAACTTTATAAATCATTAGGAATATGAATATCAACTCCAAATGCTCGGATGTGCGCTAAAAGGCACTCAAACCCAAGGAGAGGGTGCAAAAGTGATGTAGAAGCCTTGACAACTCTTTTTCCTTCAACCCTAGTTGCAAACCAGCAAGATCACCTTCTTTCAAGTCCTTATGAACAAGGGTTTTTTCCTTCTTCAACAAGGAAGGGTGCCACACCAAAGGATTTTCGCCCTCTAGTGTAATAGAATAGAGCAATCAGCCCCCAAACCAAGTGTAAAATTATATTAAGATGCATGCCCAAAATGAGTCCAAGCGACCTCTTATATAGCTTCTTGGTGGTGCCAAAGGTCAATTAGGGAGTCTGTCCCAAGACCAACCTCTTAAGGATGATTTCTTTAATCTTTTAACTTGTCTTTTCACCTCTCCAACCCAACTGACTTGCCTCATAAGAGAAACCACGAAGGAAAAAGGTAAATGTTCACAAAAAGACTAAAAACATCAACAAACACTTCCCTTGTTCACCTTCATCTTGCCCACGAGAAGTGGAATGGGCTAGAAGTCTTCAAAATGAATTAGTTCGAAAAATGGAACATTATAATCCTCCCTTCCTGAAATTACTTTCCCTTAAGAAATTGCAAATTCATATGCCCGAGTATCATCATATCAAGGTGAAAGAACATAGGGCTCCCATAATCTGGATCTTGTGCCTATCAAATGAAGGAGCTTCAACCCAAACAAACACATAGCTTTACTGCTTCATCTTCCATTTCAAAAACAACAAAGACAACTCCTTCCTTTGCATACTCAACCATACAAATATCCTTCCAAACTGTTGTAATTTCCATCATAGAGCAAAAATGTATGAACAATCAGCTTGACCAGCTATCCCTCTTATTACAAGATGCAAATTAGATTGTGGATGGGATAGGAACAAGTTACAACAGCCATAAAATACTTGGGATGTCATCCAAATCAAGGCCATCAAGTCTGATTTATTTGTTTCTTCCAGTTGTACCCTTCTTTCGACATCATCCAATGATGAAATCCTTTCTAAAAGTACATGCTTGCTGCTGCCCATAACTGCTAATAGCAGTCCCAACTCTGATTTTTGCATGTTTAGCCATATGACAATGGCATAACAACTACCAAACTGAAATCTTACGAAAAAAGCAAATTCATGAGTAGTGTAGGGACTGAAAATTGGCCACACTTGTAAACAACATATACATTGGCCCTTGGTACAAGATTCTTACAGCCCACACTTACCCCAACTTGGTGTATAAGGCTTTCAACACAAAAGCTCCATTTTCTACATAATTCTTCAAGTGTCCCCCACAAGAAAGTAATACCGTGTATGCCTGGAACTAACTAAAAATTATCATCATGGAGTACATCATCTAAGAGTAGACCCTTGCTTGACTCTATGCCTCGAGTGGTCTGAGAATATGCCTCTTCCTTCTTTGTGGTAGCCATCCTTGGAACTCCATCCACTCTACCTTAAAGTATTACCTTCTTGAATTGAATTCCAATGTATACTAATACTTATGCTCACCTCTTTTTGATTGATGTCACCTTGCTGATTTTGGATTCCAAATGTTGCCTCCAAGTTGCCCCACTAAATTTTTTTCACAAATTTCTTTGGATTAGACCCTAGGAGTGCATATGAGTGGTGTAGAAACCATGTACAACTCTAAATTTCTTCCCAAGCTACGCCATAGATGTTGGGATGTTGGCTTAGCTTGATCTCAATGAGTGAACCCTCTTGCACATCGTATTAAGTGGAAAGGTCTCCAAACCTGCCCATCTCTTGTTGTCCATGGAAGATATGCACAACCCCATACATAAATTTGGGAAGAACAGCCCGTCATGGCTGTAGCATAGCATTTCCAACTCAAAAATCTTGGATATCAGTAACCTAGGAAGGGTGCAACAACTGCAATACTTGAAATCCCTTTCAAACATCATATTAGACCCAAAGAGCTTCATCATAAATGTCAACTTACAGCTGTCCAAGGAGAGTACTATCCATCCAAAATATGAATTTAGAAAGAACATCTTACCATGGTTGTAGCATTGTATTTTCCCATGCAAAATTGGGATGGTGGTAGTTGGAGACCATCTTGCATCGATGTGAACACTTCATCCTTCATTGTGGGTGAGAAATGCCCTTTCCTTGAGGTTACCAAGGCTCTCTTATGGCTACCATAAGGATGTAGGTAACAACAATCCTCAAGTTTGTAGCAACACTCTTCAAAATATCTCCCAGATCCCAAACTTCTATGTACAAGCAAACTGGATTTGCAAGGAAGAATCCATATGCCCTTTGTCCCTCAACATGTTCTTCCTCTTATCAATTTGATCATGTTTCCCACCATGCTACAAATATGGCAGCGACATAGAAGGAACCCATAAATTTGAATTATGCGGGTCATGTCTAGGGTTGTCAACCAAGAATTCACTTCCTAGGGCTTAAGTGGAATCCTCTTCCCATTTGGTACCCTTCATCTTCACAAAGTTGTTAGAACATTTCTTATGACGGCCAAAACATTGCAAAGACATGGCATGAAGGTGGTGTAGCAAATCCTTGGTAAGAAGATGATGAAATTGTTTACCATAGGTTGTTGTCATGAAATTTCCAGTGAGCTGAAGATTAACATGAGCATCAAGAGAGGTTCTTATCCCATGGGCATGCCTCCCAATAAGGCCACCGGGAATTTTAGCCCCATTAATCCTGTGCAATTTTGATTTTTCTCCATTCTTAGCACCTTGATGATCATCAAGAGATGCCCTTATCCCATGGGCATGCCTCCCAATAAGGTCACCCGAAATTTTAGCCCCATTAATCTGTGCAATTCTGATTTTTCTCCATTCTTAGCACCTTGATGATTACCCATTTGCAGTGATTTACCGTGGAGCATCAAACTTGCCCCATGGTCATTCTTTTCAGCAAATTTGAATTACCTTCATAACTTCGGTTGTCTTCATAGTGTTCATCTTTCTTCACCATATGAGAATTTGTTGAAGCATTCTCATTTTGTTGATACATGTAAGGAACCACATCATGAATCTTTCCGAAATCATGAACATCACCAATTTGTTTTTCATTGCTTGTTGTCCGGAAAGTCCTAGCGAGCTAATCATCCTCCTTGTCTTTTGGCAATTGAGCTTCAACCTTCAACATCTCTTCACCACCTTGTAAATCTGATTTTTCTTCGACTCTCTTGTGAGACCCACGGTTCTCTATGGTTCTAAGGTTTGGGGTCCCTCCTTGCTTGATTCGGATTAGGCTACTATTGAGCGAGTTCAAAACCTTATTCTCAGACAAATCATCAGATGTAAAGAGATTGTTCCTCACAATATCATCCTTGCCAAGTTTGGGGCTCGCCCTTTCAAACTAGAGGTCATCTTTGGTCTCGTCTCACTCTTGCACCGCATCCAGGGACTTTCTGATTCTTCCACAGCGCAGACAGGTACATCTACCTTGCCTACCGTTCTTTTGAGGCCATTGCTCTTTCTGACCGTAGTGGTCCTGCTCGCTGCTGGTATGTCGGGGCCTCTCGTCTCCTAGATCCTGGGATCAACATGGACCGTCTCCCCCCTTTTAGCTACTCCATGGATGCTCCTGCACACCTCCTTCCGAGCAAGCAGGACCTGCACAAAATCATCTAGAGACGATATATACAGACAGTTCATCCAGTTACTTGGACCAACCCCCAGGATGAGCTACGCCCAAAGATGGCCTTCTACGCAATCACTTCCTCAAAGTCAACAATGGACTCATCATTCGGCCCACCTATATCTCCCGTCATTGGATGCATGCTCTTCGCATATCCCTAGGCCAATTCAGAGTTGGCTCCCACAAGCTTCGGGTCGAGAGCGATCACCAGTTGGACCGGTCCGAGAGGATCTAGCCACTTTGCTCCCTCCAGGAGATTGAGACAGAGGAACACTTCATTTTTCGGTGCCCCATCTACTATGAGATCAGAGGGAGGTTTCACTGTCTATTTAGGTATTATGATCAAAGGTGTCTTGCTCTCTATTTACAGGAAGCTCTTAAGCTCCATGACGGGATCCTCCATCCCCCTTCCAAGGAGACTACTACTCGACGGATCACATCTTTCTTTGCTGTGCTCCCGGGTGAGAGGGGCACCTGCGGGGTCTTGATCCAAGTAGAGATTCTCATTTTCGATCTGTCAGGACTAGAGGAGCTTCTTCCCAAACCAGAGGTATCCGGACTCGACACGGGCCAAGGGCCCCTCTCATAAGCAAGATGCCAACCAAGCTCACTCAAAGAGCTCGACTTTACACGGATCATAGGCGTCCCAAACACCTTCAGCTTCTCGACACGGACATCAAAGCACATCACCGATTCTTTCTAGCCTGGCCTTGGATGCTGATCGAGAGGGTTGGTGTCGAGGCCTTTCCCTCCATCTCCTCTCCTTCTTTGAACTTTCTTTCTTCTTCTTTTGTTGTTCTCGGAGACCTTTTTGGGTTTCCCGCACGCTTCGCTTAGCTTTGTATGGTGCAGTCCCATTGACCTATTTTTGTGGTCGCTTGTTGGACATTTAATATAATTATCCTTATCCTTATCCTATCTTCATTTTTCTACAACATGCCATCACTAGAAATCAATGAATCATCATTAAATATCAAAGTATTTTTATCTTCCAACTCATGCTTCATGATTTCCTTATCTTTCCTAGGCCCGTGCTTCAAGATTTCATCAAACCCTTGACCCTTCATACTGTTGTTCGAAAATCAGTCAATGGCTCGTCCTTGGGAAGAGTGATGGGTGCTTCTAGGGCTTCAATGGGCTGCTCCTTTTTAATGCCTAGCAAATTCGATTGTTCTTCTTCGTCCTTGATCATGATGGAGGGATTCTTTCCCTCTAGGGATGGAACATCTTTCCCATTTTCCTTGGGTATAACTCGAGGTTTAGACCTTGGTCCAATTCCCACTCTACCATTCTTCAACCCTATGAACTCGGCAAGTGTCATGGCATCACAAATCTCATCCGAAAGAGCCCTGTACTCCTCATAGATGGTAGCAATGTTATGGCTCACCGAATGTCGCGTTTCAATCTTTGGAATGGTCAATGGATGAATCCTTGGGAAGAGTGATGGGTGTGGGCTTCAATGGGTTGTTCCCTTTCAATGCCCAACAACTTCAATTGTTCTTATTCGTCCTTGATCATGATGGAGGGATTCTTTCCCTCTAGGGCTAGAACATCTTTCCCATTTTCCTTAGGTATAACTCGGGGTTTAGACCTTGGTCCAATTCCCACTCTACCATTCTTCAACCATATGAACTGACAAGTGTCATGGCATCAAAAATCTCATCCTAAAAGAGCCCGTAATCCTCATAGATGGTAGCAATGTTATGGCTCACCGAATGTTGCGTTTCAAACTTTGGAATGGCTTCTTCCCTAGGGAGGAAGGTAGGTTGAAATGGCCTAATGAAACTTCAAAACTTGACCCCGAGGGCTTGTAATATCCCCTTTTTGGAACAAACCGGAAAATTAGCCAAATCTGAAAATAAAAATCTGAATCTTACATTTCAACCATAAACCCTCAACAAAAGCACTGAAATCTGGAACTTACTATTTTTAGTAAGTTCGTCAAAACCCTAGGCTGAAATATTCAAAATTCCATAACTTTTGATTTACAACTCCGAATTGCATGAAACGAAAGGGAAATGATAGATATTAATTAGGAGCAAATTTCCGTACAAGAAAACCACAAAAATACGGAAAACCTGATTTTTAAATCCCGAAATACAGCTGCAGCATCAAACCCTCATAACTTGCAAAATACTTATCCGAAAATTATGAACCATAGCTCAAAACGAAGCATAAATTATAAGGAAAATTATGAGATCAATTTTAGAATTTTGCATCCACGAATGCCATGCTAAAAAGTCACCTGAAACTCCAAAACAAGTCGCTGCCCTAATTTTGGGAAATTAGGTAAATAACAGAAATCTTCATAAATTCATATCTTGAGCAATACTTGGAATTTTGACACGAAATTACCCTTGTTGGAAAGCTTGGACAAAGAGCTTTCCAATGAACATAAATTCATCAAATTCCAACCAATGAATTTTCCAGAAATGCAACAGAAATTTCCAGCAAAGTCGCCACTTTCCAAAATGGCAAAAATAAATATCAAGTCTTCAAATCTTCAATGACAAAGTCTTCAAAATCAGATCCACTTCAATTCCAAATCGAATGAGAGAGAGCACAATGAAAATCTAGGGCATACATCCCATTTCTCCAAGCATGGAGAGACATAAATGATCAAATCAACATGAGTCTAACAATGATCCCAGACTCCTTTTATAAGCAAGGAGGCACAAAATTCAAATCCCTAGGAGAGGGAAATTGTTAAATAAAAGCAATTTATTTCCCCTAGGTGTGGTGTCCCCTTTTCAAATGGTGATTTTATCACTAAAAACCACTTTAATATTTATTTAATTAATTCCCCATTTAATTTTTATATTTTGGGAATTAAATTAAATAACCTTTTCACAATTAAATAATTAAATAATTATTGCTTCAGGCAATAATATTTAATTATTTACTAAAATTGTTCCCCTTGCAACATCCCAAAGCCCACGGGGAAAGATAGGCTAAGGGTCTTCAAAAATAGGGGCATTACAAGGCTACATCACACTATGAATTCCCGAAGAACTCCATTGTGGTTTTGTATGGCCTAGATCAATTGAGTCATCCTATTCACCAATCTTTCTTGCCCTAGGGAAAACCTCTCATGTATATTTGTCATCTATCTATTCCTTTTGAATGAAACCCTCCAGTGGGAAGACCGAAGCTTTGATACCACTGTAATGTCCCTTTCTAGAGCTGAAACTGAAAATAAGGGTTTAGGCTCAAACCCAAATGAGAGAAATCAGATTTTTGGAACAAATATCAAACCCTAATAATAAGAAACTGAAAATCACACTTTTAGGGCATCAAACTCCCTTCAAAACCAGCTAGAAATTAGTGAATAAACCCCTCTATGGCAGTGAACTGTAACAACACTTAATGGCATCAATTCCCATGCAATAACAAGTTAAAAATGACAAAGAATGCTTTCAACTATTTTATCCAACCATGAAGATATTTATCCAGCCAATATATTTCAAAAATAAATAAGAAACAAGTGATAAGTTACCACAACTATAGTTAATTAAATAATCATGTAAGTACAACTCACATTAAGGGCTGCAAATGATGATTCCAAAACCCAAAAAATACCAATGAAGTGAGAAATCAACCTTATAAATTATGAAGAATATGAATATCAACTCCAAATGCTAAGATGTGCCCTAGAAGGCACTCAAACCCTCCTCCACCCAAGGAAAGGGTGCAAAATTGATGTAAAACACCCTGAAAACTCTTTTTCCTTCAAACCCTAGCTACAAACCAGCAAGATCACCTTCTTTGAAACCCTTAGGAACCACCAATTGGAGAGTTTTCGTTCTCCAACTTGAACAAGGAAGGGTTTTTTCCTCCTTGCGTGCCACACCAAAGGATTTTTGCCCTCTAGTGGAATGGAATAGAGCAATCAACCCCAAAACCAAGTGTAAAATTATATTAAGATGCATGTCCAAAATGAGTCCAAACGACCCCTTATATAGTGTAAAATTATATTAAGATTCATGGCATCTTGTGCCCTCAACATCGATCAGTAATGATTTTGCATGTTTAAGACTGTGCCTTAGAACCCCTATTTCTTAACACTCTTGATCAATGCCTTCTATTCCTCCACTAGCCACTTCTTTCTTTCCTCACCTTCTAAGGAGTCTATAGGTTCTTTAAGACAAGAATAGTGACCATTCCACCGTAGGATATTCCAACAAATCCTCTTATCGGTGTATAAACAGGAATACCAAGTTTTAACACTTTAAGGTCTTAAGAAACTCACTTTCCCTGTTTGAGCACTTCTTAATATTTTTATCTCACCGATTCATTTCACCAATTGAACAAAGAATCTTCCCATTCATCAATGCAAGGGTTTTACACACAAGATATTCACCTAGCTTAACAAGTTGAGTACACACGGTTTATACATGAAACTTCAAGTTTGCGCTAGCCTTTTCTTCTTCATGGTCTCCATATCTCACACTTGTCTTGAATATACTTTATTCCACCTTATTCATTCATTTTCATTAGATTTCTAGACTTCTTCTTGGTTAAATTCATTGATCTCAGAAATAAGCCCTTGAAAATAGGGTATGGCGGACTGTGAGTGTGTCTTGTTTGATTTCACTTGGTTCAAACCCTAATATGACTTTTAATGGCTCTAATCCCTCATTTGAAACTTGTAATCACTTCCAATAAGAATCTCATAAATACCAATGTCCCGGAGCCACTGGAAGAGGGCCATGTGAGGTACGGAGTCAAAAGCTTTTCGAAAACCTACAAAACAGCAATAAACTTTCGAAGAGCGGTGACGGGCCTCCTCAATAATAGCCCAAAGGGTGAAGATGTGGTCGATAGTGTGGTAACCAGGGCGAAAACCAGCCTGACCTCTGGCTCTAAGTTTGCTTCTGCTCCAAAATCTCGGACAACCTGTGGAGAACTGTAGCATAGAGTTTGGAGAAAGAATGGCCCACCTATAGTCGTAGATCGGATCAAAAATGGACCCCGCTTTGTGAATCGGATGGATGATATGATGAGACCAAGTAGAGGGGAAGCCCATGGTAACCACCTGAATGAAGAGATCTGTCAAATATTTACCAAAAACCTCAAAACCCTGCTTGAAGAACTCAGCCTGGAAACCTTCCACATCCGCTGCCTTGCTACAGTTCAAAATCCTTATTGCCTCTTTGATATTGCGGTGAGTGAAGGGATTACCAGGCGGCGGGATGCCAATCTGGGTAAGTTGTTGCCCTGGAACATCGTAAAGGGTAGAGGTGTGGGAAAAAATGGAGATAGGATCGATCGTCGTGGAGGAGGGGGAGTGGCGGGGAAAGATAGTACGCCAGAAGGACCGAGGGTTAGTCCTAAGGGAGGTGGAAAGCATATATCTGCGGTGGGAAATGAAGGATCGCTTCTTACGACGGAGAAGGCACCGGTAGGCAACCTTAAGAGTGGGGAAGGAGGGGAGGGCATGGGTAAAAGCCTGGCGAAGGCGCCGGTGAAGGGATTTGCACTCTACATCATACCATTGGTTCATGGGGCAAGATTTAGTAATACGAGTGGCCGAGGGATGGGTGGTGGAGCTGGGAAAAGATCTCAAGGCAGCCTCCCACATGGCAGAGGAAAGGCATGTGTACTTGGCCTCCGCACTAGGCAGGTTAGAGAAGTGGGGCTCAGAGGGGAGAAGGTCGCGGATGTGGGATGAGTAAGATCTGTAGTCCCCTTTATCAAACTGAAAGGAGATGCGAGGGGGGTAGTGGGGAGGGGGAGGAGGGGTGGTGGTGGTAGGAGGATTGGCGACCAAAGAGAAAGATAGGACTGCATGGTCGGCAAGGGGAATGGGGGAAACAGAGGAGCAGAAGAGGGGTGAGATATCTGGGCTGGCGAGGACATAGTCCACCACGCTAGTGCCCCGCCATGGGGACGACATGTGAAGAAATGTGAATCCGGGAAGCGCTCGATCCCGTTAAAGATCACCAACGCCTGTGACTCCCCGAGCTGGAGGAGGAACCATCCATAAGCTGTGAAAGGGCCATCTGTATCCTCAGAAATCCTATGTAGACCAACTGACACGGGGTCTGTCCTCTGTGTGCAAAGCATATCCTCTGATCTGTCATGGAGGGGGACCTGAAAGTGTCTGGTACGGGCATTAAAGTCACCTAAAATGATAACCTCCCCTATGACAGAGTATTGACCAATACTGTCGTATAAGTCAAAGAAAGGATCACCATTTGGGCCATTGTGGATGGCATAAGGGGAAGCAGCCGGAGGAAAGTAACAAACTGCTATATAGAAATCCCTAGAGAATCGAGCGGCCCCACTAATACGAATCCACATGTACCTGGCAAACTCATCAGAACCGACCATCGAGATCCTGTTCTGGAGGGAGTCTCTATAGAGACAGGCAACCCCACCAGAGCCTCTGACACCACCCGAAGCCCAAGTCTCCTGTCTGCAAGCTGATAACCAAAGAAATCCAGTAATACCTGGGAGAGGACGAACCGGGCTCTCGTGTGTCTCTGTGATGAAGAGAATGCCAAAGAACGCCGAGAGCGTCTAACATAAGGCCAGAAGAAGACCAAAGGGAACCATTCCCATTCCAGCAACTGATAGATAAGCCTCTGGCCTGACTCCTCTCCCACTTGGCCCGTCATTGGGGGGCCCTTGGCGGGGCTCCCAACCAGGAGGAGGAGAGTCTCTAATAAAGGCCGAAGATTCCTGATAACCACCCATTTACCTGCTTTCCTTGCTGCCATAACTTGCTCCCTAGAGCATTTGAGCTCCCCAACTTGTGTCCTGGTGAGATCTTCATCAAGGAAGACCTTGTCTGGGCGTGAAAACAGAACCCTCTTAGCCCTGAGAGCTCGCAGCCTGTCAAAAGTTGTCCTGAAACGGATGAAAAGTGTGGAATCATAGCCAACCCAAGCTCTTTCTAGTGTAATGTCAGGGATCCCCAAAGTAAATATATTCGAACAACCGTCGGTCGTTCTCGTTTTAATCGAGAAATAGAAGAAGCTATAAAAGGCGTGTGGGTTTATGATATCCAACAAGAAATGTCACTATTTAGAATCTAATGATATCTAATGTTACCAACCATTAATGGGTCTTGTGTCGGAGTGGGGGTGGGAGACCCCTCACCTTGAGGTTTAGTTCCCTGTCACGCCTCGTACGTTCCTCAATTAACTTGGCTTGCATAACGGCCTCAACCGCAGCCAAAGGTGGGGGAACACTGCCTTTCCCACTAACAACCTTGGTCCATGATTTTGTTTCCAGTTTTAAGGAAGCCTGGTTATTTTTATTTCCTCCTGTTGAGACCGGAGGTCTACAATTTCTGCGTGTAGGGCATCATTAGGGGAGCTAGTATTATCCGTGTTGTTGGCTAGTTTTTCTCTCAAGATGGCATTCTCAGATTCAACATCCGCGACCCTGCCAATAAGTGCACAAACCTCAGTTTGGAGTTGTTGATTGGCATTTTCAACCTTCTGGATTCGATTAAGGAGTTCCAATAAAATGTCCGTCTTTGTTAGAGGTGTTACCAGGGGATTCCCGATCATGCGCTATCAAGTAGGAGTTTTCGGGGCCATGATTGAAGCTAAACCGGTAGGGTAAACCACCTGAAGAGGGGAGAGGCTGAGAGGCGAATCAGAGAGCATACCAAACAACAGAGATGACCTCACAGTTAAACCAATACAATTAATCTCCTATTACTGGCGACTAAAAATAAAAGTTCCCGAAGTTGTGTTTGTGAGCCTAGACAATGAGCCAAGACTGTGCATGCACGAGCGGGCGATCCGTAAATTCAAGCACTCGTGAGTTTGCAGGAAGCTTGAGCAATGGTTTCATGAGCAATAAACATGAGTCGCGACTATCTGTACACAACAACAAAGGAACCTACGAGTAAACCAAACCCCAATCGAGCCACTAGCCAAGAGCCAAAACCACGACGCGCGAAGACAGCAGAAGGGCCCGAAACGAGCCACAAAAGGGACACGAAAGACCAGCAGAGAAGCCACGAAGCGGGCCACAAAAACCAATGAAGGATTATTCACGAAACGAGCAAGGAAACCTAGATCTTTTAAATTTAGTTTATTCCTAGTTGTTGGAAGGTCGCATGAGAAATTTTTAAGTTTAGATTTTACTAAATTTCAAAGCTGGGCTCTTCACAGACGAAATTTTATTTTTGTCTCTCAAATTTCCCCAATAATTGAACTCTAAAACAAGGAAAAAAATGATTTTATTAAAATAGCAAATTAGATCCAAAATAGGATCTCTACAAATGGGTAACATTACAATGGAAAAATCCTTGCTTCTAAAACCTATAGGAATTTTGTCATGGTTGCTCCCCCTTGCTCTCATGGCTCCTCCTCTTCTTCCTCCTCCTTTTCCAAAACCTGCAAATAAGAAAAGAACAAATGAAGTGTTTTGAGAAAAATAAAGATTAAAAAAAGACCATAAGGAAATTTAGGGCAACATTAATCTAAGGGCTAGGATAGATTCAATCCTATGGCCCAAATTAAACCCTACCTCACTTAAGTGAGAAGGTATTTTGTGGGAATGTAACTTTTAATTAAAAAGAAAGAATTAGACCTTAAAATCGGATCTCTACGAATGGGTAGCATTACAATGAAAAAATCCTTGCTTCTAAAACCTATAGAAATTTTGTCATGGTTGCTCCCCCTTGCTCTCATGGCTCCTCTTCTTCTTCCTCTTCCAAAACCTACAAATAAGAAAAGAACAAATGAAGTTGTTTGAGAAAAATAGGGATTAAAAGAGAATACCATAAAGAAATTTTAGGGCAACATTAATCTAAGGGCTAGGATAGATTCAATCATATGGCCCAGATTAAACCCTACCTCACTTAAGTGAGAAGGTATTTTGTGGGAATGTAACTTTTAATTAAAAAGAAAGAACATGGGTAATGGGGTGAATGGGGCCACTTGTGGCTAGGTAATCAATTAAACCTTGGAGCCAGAAAACGATACAACCTTGGTGTTGGTTATCCAAATTAACTGATGGGTTTTAGTAGATGTTTTTTTAATATAAATATAACTTGGGAATTAAATTATAATAGTTAATTATTAATTTAATTCTATTGTTCAAGCTTGTGTAGAAACCCCTAATTGAGAAATTTAGTAAGTGTGAAAATGCTTAACCTTCTTAACACTTTTAAACAAAAAATAAATTATTGCCGTAAACTTGACTATTAATTGTTTATTTCTCTTTGTTTTGAGGGTAGAAAATTGTGGGCATTACACACAATCAATTCATGCATTCTTTATGGGAAGGGTAAGTTTGAAGAAGCCAAAGCTTTCAAGAAGCTTCTTGATTATTATACCAAAGCATCAGGTCAATGTATCAAGTATCAATGCGGAAAGCGTCTCAAATTTCAATGCCCCTAATTGGCCAAAGTAGTACTAGGTTGGATACCCTCCCATCCAAGAAGTTCCAAGAAGTCCCTATGAGCATCACCTTGATGCGGTGAGTGTCAAGTGCACCTCTATGGCCTTAAAATATGCTCTTTTTTAAAATCCCAAACTCGCAATCAATTCATGCATTCTTTATGACAAGGGTAAGTTTGAAGAAGCCAAATCTTTCAAGAAGCTTCTTGATTGTCATACCAAAGCATCGCGTCAATGTATCAATGTAGGAAAGTGTCTCAAATTTCAATGCCCCTAATTGGCCAAAGTAGTACTGGGATGGATGACCTCCTAGCCAGGAAGTCCCAATGCGTGCCTATAACATCACTCACATTGATACAATGAGTGTCAAGTGGACCATTCATGCTCGTGAGAGGTGGGTTATTTCAAACCATTATCACTCACGAAATATGAATCACGAAAATTGATTTGAAACTTGTGCAGTTGATACAAAAATATGATATTACATAATGATGCACTGCAGAAACACCAAATATATAAATGGCGGGAGCAATTAAGTAGCTTTTCCTAAATTACAGTAGGCTTCTGGTCACATGGATGGCAGTTGCTACTGTCTTATCAGTAGTGATGTGACATTGCATGGTCTTAAGGAACAGGTAGCAGGGGTTTAGAGTTAAACCCATATATAATCCCATATTAAATGATGATGATAATAATGAATTACAAAAGGACTGTGTTTTTACCTTAATAAATCCCTTCACAGTTACAAGCAGCAGCATGTACTGTTATTACACACATAGTAATGATACATAATCTGTACAAAGTGACGATGGGTCATTCTATTTGGTAGTTATATTCTTTGAGTTTTTATGGGGACCACAGACCAACAATTCTGCAGAGTACACACTTGCAGGAATTATAACGCACACGATGAATAAGGAAGTAGAAATATATGGACTGTGAGGAAGGAGGAGTTACAGTCACAATTGAAAAAATTCTGCATTTGTACATTGACAAGGCCTTTTTATTACAACGGGACTTGAGTCCCTTCAATATTACAAAAAGCAACGTGCATTGTAATTACAACCAGAGCAATGATACAGAACCTATAGAAAGTGACAATGCGTCATTCTGTTTGGTAGTTCTATTCTTTGAGTTGTTTATGGTGTTGTGATTTTGAGAAAAAAAAAGAGCAGGTATGGGGACCACCAACCAACAATTATGTAGGGTACACTCCTACAAGACTTATAGTGTACCCGGTGAATCAAGAAGTAGAAGATATCGACAGAGAGGAAGAGTTCACAGTCACAACTGCAGAAATACACTACAAAATTGTACTAGAATGAGAATCAAGGAAGCAACTCCAAGGAGGTTTGAAGAAGTTTTTGCATGGTATTCTTGTTTGCAAACAAATTGATACAACTCTTAGTATAGTTACATGCATGTTGGATTAAAGAGGCTTGAGACAATCCTATATGATTCTTTATTTGTTGATTGAAAGAGAGGAAATTGCAATTCTTGAGGGTTTATAATCAGAGAAACCCCGAGACCACTGTGTAATTTATATAAGAATGTAGGTGTGAAGATTTCAAGAGTAACTCAGGCCTGAGAAGTGGGAGCATAAGATTGAAAATTGTTTATCACCTATGTTTTTATGAGTTTGGGTGTGAAATTGCTGTATTGAATGAGAATATTGGACTTGGAAGAACTAATGAATCTGAACCAGTGTGTTTCTCTAGCATAGGCAGGGCATGCAAACAAGTTGGTACATGAAAGATGGAAAGGCATCAAAGTTCTGTGTTTTGGATGAGTTAACAGTGTAATCAAACATTGGAAAACCTGAAGAGATCCTCACAGAGCAAGAAAGGACTCTACTTAGTTTGAAAACTGTTGAAGCATTGGAAAACCTGATTTCAGGGGGCAGAGTAGAAGGCTTTGTGAACAAATACGAAGTGGAAGACAATTTTAAGCCTTGCTGGTAAGATAAATACAAGGAGAAGGTTTAAACAGGTCTTAGGTATCAATCTCAAGCCTTGAAACTAAAGTTAGTGCATTTTATTCTCAATTATCCCCTTTCGGGCTAGCTGGGAAACCCTCCTTAGGGTTTTAGAAGAAAGAGTGGTTGAGGGAGACTCTGCAATTTTGTAGGAAGTCTAGAAAGGTCTTGATTTCATGGAATATGGTGCTAAAAATTTGTGAATCCCTCTTGATGAATAGGAAAACGTGACAGTCTGTCACAGACCTGTAGGAGTCTCTTAATGAACCAAGAACATGACTGGTAAGATAATAAAGACAAAGGTTGAAACTCATGAGGAATGCCTGTGATAATCTAGAAAAACATAATTTAAAGGCCTTGAGGGTTTAATGACTTCAGTTGTTTGATATTTTGCCAATAGTGGCTGTCTAGGTGGACTGTGTCAATACAGGATGGATTAGAAAGGGGTCAAAACCATAAGACAGAGGAGTGAAAGTTGAACAAAAGGTTGGATATTTCAACCCCCTCTTAAGGATTTTGAAGGATCAGAGGCCTAAAGCATCACACATTTCCTCTGGTGTATGACAGTTGTGAGCAAAACCTGAACACAGTCTTGTAGACCTAATTTGAAGACCAAAATAGTGGATATGAAAGAAAATTTGCATAGAACATCACCTTGGAATTTTGAGTACAAATAGAACCACAAAATGGGTATCCAGAAGTGTCAAGAGTTTACCGATTGAGTCCCTAGTACAGAAGATAAGAGTGAAAACCACCATTGATAGGGCTACAAAGTGCCTTAAGCAAGGTAAGAAGGAGCTTGTTAGAACATCACCTTGGAATTTTGAGTACAAATAGAACCACAAAATGGGTATCTAGAAGTGTCAAGAGTTTACCGATTGAGTCCCTAGACAAAAGATAAGTGTGGAAACCACCATTGATAGGGCTACAAAGTGCCTTAAGCAAGGTAAGAAGGAGCTTGTTAGAAAAGTGAGTCAATAAAGGAATTGGAACTTAAATTTTTGCACACACCTCAAGGGCCCCAAAGGGTACTAAAAAAGCAATTAGTTGGTTTTCGCAAGTGTGGAATGCTCCAACCATAGTTCAAAAAATCATAAATCGGGATTAATCGGCAAGCCAAATTTTGAATCGAAAATCGAAGAATCGGCAAAAAATCGGCAACTTTATCGCTACTTTTAAAAACATTTAAATTCATAAAATATACTTAAATTAAATGTAAAAACAATGTTAAATAATGCGAGAAGTGACTCTATAGAATGCCATAAGCCCATATGCATATTTTCGATTAAGTTTTGACCAAAAAAAGAGTACAAAGTTTCCAAACAAAAATGCTCATAGAGTCATGTCACATATCACTATCAAATATCAATAATATTCTATTTCATTATGCACGCCTAAAATAAGTCATTGCAGACCTGGAGGTGCCTCGTGGAAGTGGAAGATAAATATTCCTCCTCCGCAACACCAACATTGTCATCTGCAAATATATCATCCGGATCATCACCAACTTCTAATGTCCCCGATGGTATTGCTTTTTGATCTCCCTCTCCAAAGCAAGTTATCTCCTCTCAGTAGTAAACATAGGCTCCGCATCATCGAGGCTCAGAATCCGGTCATCATATGGATCAATGTCACCAAGTCGATTGATCATAACTCAGTGCCCCCTCCACTTGTCTCACACGAAGACGAAGATCAGACGCACGAAGACAAGGTCATTGAGGCGTTGTGTTGTCAACCTGTTGCGCTTCTTTGTGTGAACAACTTGAACATGCTCCATTACGTTCGCATCCGGAAGCCTTTGCATGGCTGACACAAAATGCGGATGGCTAGCTTTTGAAGATTTGGTGTTTTTGCACCATAATCTTCCCACCACAAATATGCAAATAAAACATTTATAATTTTGTAAGTTAACTAAGCTTGAATAAATAAAAGAATTTTAGACTTCTAGTTTCTAGTTCTACGTGTAATGAGACTAAATACAAATGACTCAATTTGTTTTTACCTGGCTGAGAAGTGTTTCTTCTTTTCACACATAGAGCCAAAGAAAAGAGCCTCCCCTCTGCAGTCTTATAAATCTGCAGCTCATCAACAATGGCATCTCTAATATCTTTGTCAGATATCATCCTCTCTATGCACGTATTAAGGCCATCCATAACCTCCTCATTAGCCTTAAATGATGGGGAATAGAAAAACTTCGGGTTCAGGTAGTACGCCATTGCGTGTATATGCCGATGAAGTGTCTTATTCCATCTCGCGATCAATTATACGACAAATGGGTTCATATTTTCATTGATTGTGCCCATAATATTTAGCTATGGCCTCCTTGGCCACATCCATAGCCTCATACAAATAACCCATTGGGTTTTTCTCCCCATCCACCATCCGTAGAACTCGAACCAACGGCTCTGACACCTAAAACAAAATAACATATATATTTAAAATTGAAATTAATAAAAAATGATAAATAAACAAATATTCAAGTTTAGATTACCTTCATGATTTCTTCCATTTGCTTTGCAAACATATCATCAAAAACAGTCTTCACAACCCTTTCTGCTTCGATCTTCTTAGCATAGGGAGAGTCCAACCATCGCGTGCTCACAAACATCTACTTAAGGGATGTTAATGAGGTTGCAATGCTCTGCAATGTAATGAAGTTTGTGGCAAATCGTGTGACCCCTGATCGCACAAGCTCCTTTCCATTGGTGTGCTCTCTCATCAAGTTTAGCACCCAAGTGTGATTGTAGATGAATTTTGTAATATTTCTTGCGTCCTCAACCACATTTTTCACCCATGAGAGTTTTCCTATGTCCTCCAATAAGAGATCCAAACAATGGGCTGCACAAGGGGTCCAAAAAAGTGTAGGGTGCCTCAAGAAGTCTCCCTGTTGCTGCTACATATGCCGCCGAATTGTCAGTCACAACTTGGACGACATTCTCTACACCCACCTCTTTCACCACCTCATCTAACATATCACACAAAGTGATTGCAGTTTTCACTTGGTGGGAGGCATCAATTGATTTCAAGAAGACCAACTGCCCACCTGATGCCATTAGGAAGTTAATCAATGTGCGGTTTTTCCCATCTGTCCACCCATCAGACAAAATGGTGCATCATTTTTTTATCCACACATTTTTTTGCTCTTTTACAAGAGTTTTGGTATGTGCGACGGAATCCTCCAACAATGGGCCACTCAAATCATGGGGAGTAGGAGCCTTGAACCCCTTCCCAACAACAGTCAATGCAGTGACCAAATTCTCCCAATATTGACTTTTTGTCACATTGAAAGGAATGTTGTTGTAGTACCAAAAATTTGCCGCAGCTATTCTTGCTTCATTGTGCATTTCTTTATTCCAAGCAGTACCTTCGAGTGAAGGTTGTGAACCAGGTGTACTTCGAGGAACAAAAAACATTGCTAAACTACTATTAGTGGATGTGGATGAACCCCGTCCCAGTGTTTGACCTCGTGGAGTTGCGGCATTAGAAGATGCCTCAACGTCAAAACCTTCCCTCGCTTCCCTTCTATTTGCTAGGGCTGCAAGTGCATCAGCGTTTTCTTCTTCTTTTTTTTTTTTCTCTACATAAGCTGCAAGGTAAGCAGACAACTCTCGTTGAGCCTCAGGCGGTGCTTGATTGCACACTGTCACTTCATTCCCTAGTATCCGTGCAATGTGGAACTTAAGGCGATAAACACCTCCACTCATCTTCATGCCACAATAATTGCATATAACACAAATGCCCTCTGTTGGTTCACAATGCTTCCAAGAGGGGTCATTTGATTTAGGCTTACTACGAGCAATTGAACTGGAACCGGATCCCGATGCCATTCTACAAAACAAAACAAAAAACAATTGTCTTAGATTTACAAGCCTTGGAGAAATTAAATCATTGTATGACCATGAGCGAAATTAAGAATAAAATTGCTATTGCATGAAGAAAAAATTACGAAAAACGATATTGAAAATGAAGACGTCAAGAAATTATGAATCATGATAATTTCATAGATAATATTTTTTATACAATATTGATTCTTGAATATACTATTATTAATAATTTAATATACGTAATATACAAATATTTATACTTGATAGTTAGAACTTAGCAGTATAATACATAATATTAATATTAATACTTATAGTATTTATTAATATTAATATACAGTTGTATACACTATACACTGTAATATGTATACGATACCAAGATGTATTACGGATTTTACACTTACAATATTTACTATTTATAATATATATTATACAAAGGTGTAACAGTATTAATATTAACATACATTAATAATAAATATACAGTATTAATACCTGCAGGCTGCCACGAACTGGAAATGAGCAAGAAAATGCAATCGCCACGAACTAAATCGCCACGAACTGCTAAAAAATGCGCACGAAATGTTGGAAAATGGCCGCGAACAACCTGCCGCGAGCTGTATTTGCGTGCCCTCACGCGTCGAATGCCCTCCTACAAACGCGTCAGACACGAAGAAAGTCGCAGCATAAAAAACAAGCCCGTGGAAAGAGAAAACAACATAAAAAACAAATCGATTTAGTTTATTTTCGTGTTATACCCTAGGCCGCGTTTTTTCCCCGATTTTCGCCGATTTTAGCCGCGATTTTCAACGATTTTCGAGGGTTTTGACCGCGATTTATCAGATTTCAAAAATCGCGATTTTTAGTAAGTTTAATCGTTTTGCAAGAAGAACGCGATTTATCGGCGATTTATGGCGATTTTTGAATCAAAGGCTCCAACTATCAAACTACCAGAGCAAGTTGCTCAAGAAGCCTGAAAAGGCAGATTAGCTAAAAGGTGAGACATTTATTCTTCTTGTTTCATTTGAGTCAATTTTATGGTTGAAATAGCGAAGTGTCACGAGATCTAAAAGCAGGTACAAGCTTTGATTATGCAATAAGGTGAAAAGTCAAAATTTTGCTTGTTTTGGAGGTTCTTGAATAGAAGGAAAGTGCTTGTTTTTGGAGGTTCTTGAATAGAAGGAAAGTGCTAGTTTGAAGCCTTAAAAGGAGGGTTTTGATTTTTGGTGTTGAACTAACCTTGTGGGTTGTCAAAAGTTGTTTAGGCTCGCATCATTAAAGTACTAACAAAAGAATCTAAAATCCGAAGGAATATTTTGAGATAATTGACATACCAAAGTTTGGAAAGGAGAATCAATTTTGTAAAGTATTGTAAATTTTTGTTATTGTTAGCATATTAGAAGCATTAAGTTAGGAATCACATCATCAGATTTTGCATCTGATTGAAGTGTCGAGTTCTAATAGATGAATAAAGAACTTGAAGGAACATTCAGAAGCCAAGTTGATAAACTAAAGTTTGAAATACTTGAACCTTATAGAGAAATTAAGGGAGATCAATTTTGCAGTGTATTGCAAAGTTCTATCATGTTGATGTACTGGAAACATTAGATCAAGTATTGCAGCACCAGATTTTGCATTTAATTGAAGACGTGGGTTCTATAATGAACATAAAAGTAATTAGATTTTATGTTCAACAGTTATTAGATTTTATGTTCAACTATCTAAAGCGGGATTGTGAGAATCTGCAAGCCCATATACCTTGCAATCAACTAATTGATGCAGATAAGATAATATTATTAATGTCCAACAAATGACCACAAAAGTAGGTCAATGGGACTGCAGAGTACAAAGCAAACAAACCCAGCAAGAGGACCCAAACGGGTCACCCGAAATACAATGAGAGAAGGAGAGGAAGAGAAGGAAACAACAAAGGCCGAGAAAACAGAGACGAAAAGAGAAAGAGATGACAAGGTGTGGGGGAGCAGAAGAGGGAGCAACACCCCGACACCATCACCTAACATTCAAGGCCGGATTTGGAGTAACTGCAAAGTGCGCCGATGACCAGAAGCTGAAACTGTAGAATGCCTGGGCCGGTGTCCTGGAGGAAGGCGGTGCCTCTTAGTAAGCCTGGTGGGTCATTGTCTATGCAGTAAAGAGAAAACCATCTCAGTACTCTAAAGGCAAAAATGGAAGAGTCGTGTATAAAATCAAAACAACACCTAGAAGAAGCAACAGTTAAGGTAGAATAGATTTTATGATGTAATGCAAAGTTCTAGAAACATTTTATGATGTTGATGTTCTAGAAACATTCAATCAAAAAGCACATCCAATTTTGCATTTAACAAAAGTTCTTGAACTTTATGTTCAACTGTCTAAAGCGGGATTGTTAGAATTTGCAAAACCATAACTTGCAATCATGTGATTGATGCAAAAAGGGAAAACCATCTCAAGTACCCTACGGGAAAAAATGGAGAACCAGTGTATTAAAATGAAACAACACCTAGAATAACACTAGATAATCTTAGAACAATTAGAGTAGAAATTTGCATAAGATAAGATAAGATAAGATAATAATATTAATGTCCGACAAATGACCACAAAAGTAGGTCAATGGGACTGTAGAGTACAAAGCAAAAAGAACACAGCGAGAGGACCCAAACGGGTCGCCCGAAATACAAAAAGAGATGGAGAAGAGGAGAAGGAAGCAACAAGTGCAGAGAACCCAGAAAAGGAGAAGAGGATAACGGTGGGGGGGGTGAGCGGAAGAGGGAGCAACACCCCCAACACCATCACCACACAAACAAGGTTGGCTGGAAGTAACTTCCGAAGCCCCGATGCCCAGTAACTAAGAGTCTGAATAACCCACTGCATCCTGTAGAAGACCAGGCTAGGACCAATAAGACCTATTTTCCAATCCAACATGACATGGAAATGCCCTGTTATAACGCCACTCCCAAGCGGGACCACAACTGGGAGCCCAACCAAGAGGGAAAGTGTCTCGAATCATTGGTCTAAGGTTCCGAATCACCGCCCATTTACCTGCCTTCCTGGCTGCCATGACTAACTCTCGGGACTGTTTGAGTTGCCACCTGGGCTCTAGTGAGATCTTCATCAAGGAAGATCTTATCCGGGAGTGAGAATAGTCTCTGTTTAGCCCTAAGAGCCCGAAGCTTGTCATCTGCTGATTTGAAGCGAAGGAAGAGGGTAGAATCAAGACCAAGCCATGCCCTATCAATTTGCACTTCCGACAGCCCCAACTTATTTGTGATGAAATCAGAAGCAATGGTGAAAGGATTAGGAGGAGGAGGTGTGGGCAGCCCTCTTACCTTGAGATTGAGCTCTCTTGCTTAGCCTGTTTCTTTCTTCCACAAGTTTTGCCTGCACAACTTCCTCCACAATGGTAAGAGGAGAGGTGTTTTGGTCTCTACCTTTCACTATTTGTGCCCATGAATCCGATTGTTTCTTGAGATTTTCATGTTGGGTTTGAATCTCTTCTTGTTTGTGCTTCAAGTCTGAAATTTTTGCATGTAATTGGTTGTTGGTACCTATAGGAATGGCCTGGGTTGTGATATCTGTAAGTTCCCTGCGCAGTTTGATGTTGTTCGCTTCAGCTCTCTCCATTCGGGTTGTCAGTTCAAATACCTCAGTTCGTAGCATTCTGTTAGATGATTCTTACGAAAGGATCGGAAGGAGGAGGAGGTGTGGGCAGCCCTCTTACCTTGAGATTGAGCTCTCTTGCTCGCCTGTTTCTTTCTTCCACAAGTTTTGCCTGCACAACTTCCTCCACAACGGTAAGAGGAGAGGTGTTTTGGTCTCTACCTTTCACTATTCGTGCCCATGAATCCGATTGTTTCTTGAAATTTTCATGTTGGGTTTAGATCTCTTCCTGTTTGTGCTTCAAGTCTGAAATTTGTGCATGTAATTGGTTGTTGGTACTATAGGAATGGCACTGGGGTCGTGATATCTTTAAGTTCCTATGTGATTTGATGTTGTTCGTTCCAGCTCTCTCCATTCTAGTTATCATTCAAATACCTCGGTTCGTAGCATCTCATTAGATGATTCCACTACCTCAAGTCTGCGTAGTAATTCCGTTATGATGTTGGGTAAACCTTGCTGCCCTGGTTCGTTTTTCCCAGCTGAGGGGGTTACTGCAACGACGGAAGTGGAAGGAGACATCGGTGAAGGATGAACCGCTTGTAATGGTGTCAAGACGAGGGGAGAGCTGGGGGAATCCCCATTTCGAGAAAAAGCAGAGCACAAAAAAGCAGTTGTAGGAGAGCCACCACGGGCCGGATAGAGGCACGATGTACAGGAAAAACCAGAAAAACTGTCGAGGGTTCAACCACAGAGAGCCACGAAAGAGAAGCCACGACTAACAGGGAGCCACAAAATCGTTCCTGAGTTGCGTGACAAAGGGAGAGCCACGAATTAGAGATCGTGCCTGAGAGTACCGTGTCTGAAGATCTCCAGCAGAGTCTCGAGCCAGGAGAAACCACGAACCAGGAGAAACGAGCCACACCAGAAGAGACAAACCACAAACCAGGAGAAACGAACCACAAACCAGGAGACCCGAAGAAAAACGAGGGCAAAGAAGAACCCTAGTCTCGATTTTACCAGTGGCGAATACAGTTGATTTTATCAGGGCTTGAAGGCACAGTCATGAAGGTCATGAATGCAGAGTCGTGAAGGCACAGTCAAGAGTAAAACGTGGACGTTTGAAGAAGGGAGGCCAACAATCATGAGGATCAGGAGGAAGCTCAACGACAAACGAGCCACGATTTTTTATCACAACCAACAGTCGTGAGAATCGGAGGACCATACCGTCCACATTTGTAAGAATCGCATAAGGAATTTAATGCTTTATTGTAAAAGAAGTTTATGCAAAGAACCTTAATGAATTTGTGCAACTGATCACAAGCCTAAATACAGAGTTAGAAAAGAAATTTGTAAAACTAGCTAGCGTCTAATTTTAAAATCACTTTTACCCTAGAGGCAGCGCTGAATGTCGAGGTCAGGAGTATTAAAATTACCAAAAAGACTGCAAGCTTTTAAGTATCAAATTGGCATCTGAGTCACAGTGGCCTTCAGAAGATAAAACGTAGATTATGCATTCAATAATCTTGATTCCAAGTTCCTGAAAATGAGCCCAAGGCTGGATTCTCTAAAAGACTTCAATGACGTGCAAATTATTGGGGAATTTGTAGAGACAATGGAAACAGAATATCGAGGAGAAGAACATAAAAGTCCCGGGCTATTCGAAGTCATATGGGAAGCGTAGAATACATTGGGGTTCTGGCATGTGGAATCTTTGCTAGCGTCCTGCCTGAAAGAATCAATTTGGGTGCTCTGTAGCAGGTAGAGATTCACAAAAATACTTCTAATCGAAATAGGTTTTACTTTTTTAACATGTTGAAAGTCACGCTCCTAGAAGACATACAAGAGACTCAAATTGTTTGATAAATAGTCACAAGGAAATCTGGCCTCATTTAATGAGATGATTGTAGGAAGTGTAGACTATGGGCCTGTTGAAAAACCTTGCATATTTTAGCAAATGCAATTGGCAAGTGCAAAGCCAAACTCAGCAGCCTTTGACAGCTAGATACAGGGTATGCAGACCCACTAAAATTAATGGAGGGCAAACTTTTGCCAGTTGTGACTGCCCTGATTGCCATGTTTGAATGACACAACCACATACAAGAGGCACATGAATTTTAAGAAGTGTTTATGCACAAAATAAGCCTTTCAAAGGCCTTCAAGAGTTTGTGCTTTGCAGGAATAGCCAGTCTCATCTTTCTTATCCAGCAGCATCCCCGATTGGGGTCAAACTGGGTATGTGGATTCATCGAGTAAAATACCAAAAATTACAAACATTTAGTCTCCAAGCCAGCTATGATTGATTTGGGGTCTTCATTCAGACAACGAATAAAGGGTTGTTGCTGTTTCTAGTCTTCTTAGTTCTAGTGGCGCATCTAAGCTTGATCCTGTATCTCACTGTGAAAAATGCCTTCGTCCTGTATCTCCCTGTGAACAATGTGGTCTCTGATCTCATCCAGCTTCTGTGAGGCATGGTCACCCTTTTTGTCATCTTCAGGTTCTATAGTTTCTAGGTTTCAAAATTCTCTGCCAATTTGTTCCATTCACCAATAGTATATTTTAGCAGAAGATTTGAGAAAGATTGTATCTACTATCTACTCAGTCATGGATATGTTCAATTATTATTTGTGTCACATGCCAAAATAGGGTTCTGTTCGTTACTGGCCTGAATGTTTTACTCATCTATTCTATTCATTTTTATAGGGTTGAGGGCCCATTGTTAACCCCCTTGATCTTTTAGACAAAAAAGAAGGAAATGGTCAGATTTTCACTTCCACTAAGTTTCTAAAACGACATCTCATTAGCAGGAAAACAAGTGTACAATATCAAGAACCTTTATTTTAGAACCTCCATTTCAGTGAAAGGTATAAAAGAGAAGCCTCCACGTATATAATGACGAGACCCTAGATCTCGATTCAAAAATCGCCATAAATCGCGTTCTTCTTGCAAAACGATTAAACTTACTAAAAATCACGATTTTTGAAATCGATAAATCGCGGTCAAAAACCCTCGAAAATCGTTGAAAATCGCGGCTAAAATCGGCGAAAATCGGGGAAAAAACGCAGCCTAGGGTATAACACGAAAATAAACTAAATCGATTTGTTTTTTATGTTGTTTTCTCTTTCCACGGGCTCGTTTTTATGCTGCGACTTTCTTCGTGTACAGTCGACGCGTGAGGGCACGCAAATACAGCTCGCGGCGTGGCCATTTTCCAACATTTCGTGCGCATTTTTAGCAGTTCGTGGCGATTGCATTTTCTTGCTCATTTCTAGTTCGTGGCAACCTGCAGGTATTAATACTGTATATTTATTATTAATGTATGTTAATATTAATACTGTTACACTGTATAATATATATTATAAATATTAAATAGTAATTGTAAGTGTAAAACTGTAAGTGTATACTGTACAGTGTACACTGGTGACTGTATACATATTACAGTGTATAGTGTATACAACTGTATATTAATATTAATAAATACTATAAGTATTAATATTAATATTATGTATTATACTGCTAACTATCAAGTATAAATACTGTATATTCTGTATATTAAATTATTAATAATAGTATATTCAAGAATCAATATTGTATAACGATTTTAAAAATATTATCTATGAAATTATCATGATTCATAATTTACTGACGTCTTCATTTTCAATATCGTTTTTTCGTAATTTTTTCTTCATGCAATAGCAATTTTATTCTTAATTTCGTCATGGTCATACAATTTAATTTCTCCAAGGCCTGTAAATCTAAGACAATTGTTTTTTGTTTTGTTTTGTAGAATGGCATCGGGATCCGGTTCCCGTTCAGCTGCTCGTAGTAAGCCTAAATCAAATGACCCCTCTTGGAAGCATTGTGAACCAGCAGAGGGCACTTGTGTTATATGCAATTATTGTGGCATGAAGATGAGTGGAGGTGTTTATCGCCTTAAGTTCCACATTGCACGGATACCAGGGAATGAAGTGACAGTGTGCAATCAAGCACCGCCTGAGGCTCAACGAGAGTTGTCTGCTTACCTTGCAACTTATGCAGAGAAAAAAGAAGAAAAGAAGAGGAAAGCTGATGCACTTGCAGCCCTAGCAAATAGAAGGGAAGCGAGGGAAGGTTTTGACGTTGAGGCATCTTCTAATGCCGCAACTCCACGAGGTCAAACACTGGGACGGGGTTCATCCACATCCACTAATAGTAGTTCAGCAATGTTTTTTGTTCCTCGAAGTACACCTGGTTCACAACCTTCACTCGAAGGTACTGCTTGGAATAAAGAAATGCACAATGAAGCAAGAATAGTCATGCAAATTTTTGGTACTACAACAACATTCCTTTCAATGTGGCAAAAAGTCCATATTGGGAGAATTTGGTCACTGCATTGACTGTTGCTGGGAAGGGGTTCAAGGCTCCTACTCCCCATGATTTGAGTGGCCCATTGTTGGAGGATTCCGTCGCACATACCAAAACTCTTGTAGAAGAGCAAAAAAATGTGTGGATAAAAAAAGGATGCACCATTTTGTCTGATGGGTGGACAGATGGGAAAAACCGCACATTGATTAACTTCCTAGTGGCATCAGGTGGGCAGTTGGTCTTCCTGAAATCAATTGATGCCTCCCACCAAGTGAAAACTGCAATCACTTTGTGTGATATGTTAGATGAGGTGGTGAAAGAGGTGGGTGTGGAGAATGTCGTCCAAGTTGTGACTGATAATGCGGCGGCATATGTAGCAGCAGGGAGACTTCTTGAGGAGAGGCACCCTACACTTTTTGGACCCTCAGGCAGCCCATTGTTTGGATCTCTTATGGAGGACATAGGAAAACTCTCATGGGTGAAAAATGTGGTTGAAGACGCAAGAAATATTACAAAATTCATCTACAATCACACTTGGGTGCTAAACTTGATGAGAGAGCACACCAATGGAAAGGAGCTTGTGCGATCAGGGGTCACACGATTTGCCACAAACTTCATTACATTGCAGAGCATTGCAACCTCATTAACATCCCTTAAGCAGATGTTTGTGAGCACGCGATGGTTGGACTCTCCCTATGCTAAGAAGACCGAAGCAGAAAGGGTTGTGAAGACTGTTTTTGATGATATGTTTGCAAAGCAAATGGAAGAAATCATGAAGGTAATCTAAACTTGAATATTTGTTTATTTATCATTTGTTATATAATTTTTTATTAATTTCAATTTTAAATATATATGTTATTTTGTTTTAGGTGTCAGAGCCGTTGGTTCGAGTTCTACGGATGGTGGATGGGGAGAAAAACCCAATGGGTTATTTGTATGAGGCTATGGATGTGGCCAAGGAGGCCATAGCTAAATATTATGGGCACAATCAACGAAAATATGAACCCATTTGGCGTATAATTGATCGCAGATGGAACAAGACACTTCATCGGCATATACATGCAGCGGCGTACTACCTGAACCCGAAGTTTTTCTATTCCCCATCATTTAAGGCTGATGAGGAGGTTATGGATGGCCTTAATACGTGCATAGAGAGGATGATATCTGACGAAGATATTAGAGATGCCATTGTTGATGAGCTGCAGATTTATAAGACTGCAGAGGGGAGGCTCTTTTCTTCGGCTCTATGTGTGAAAAGAAGAAACACTTCTCAACCAGGTAAAAACAAATTGAGTCATTTGTATTTAGTCTCATTACACGTAGAACTAGAAACTAGAAGTCTAGAATTCTTTTATTTATTCAAGCTTAGTTAACTTACAAAATTATAAATGTTTTATTTGCAGATTTGTGGTGGGAAGATTATGGTGCAAAAACACCAAATCTTCAAAAGCTAGCCATCCGCATTTTGTGTCAGCCATGCAGTGCTTCTGGATGCGAACGTAATTGGAGCATGTTCGAAGTTGTTCACACAAAGAAGCACAACAGGTTGACAACACAACGCCTCAATGACCTTGTCTTCGTGCGATACAATCTTCGTCTTCGTGTGAGACAAGTGGAGGGGGCACAAAGTTATGATGCAATCGACTTGGCTGACATTGATCCATATGATGACTGGATTGTTGAGCCTGATGATGCGGAGCCTATGTTTACTACAGAGGAGATAGCAGCTTTGGAGAGGGAGACTGAAGAAGCAATACCATCAGGGACATTAGAAGTTGGTGATGATCCAGATGATATATTTGCAGATGACAATGTTGGTGTTGCAGAGGAGGAATATTTACCTTCCACTTCCACGAGGCAGCCTCCAGTGCAACAGACTTATTTTAGGCGTGCATAATGAAATAGAATATTATTGATATTTGATAGTGATACTTCAAAAGTCACATGTGACATGACTCTATGAGCATTTTTGTTTGCAAACTTTGTACTCTCTTTTTTGGTCAAAACTTAATCGAAAATATGCATATGGGCCTATGGCATTCTATAGAGTCACTTCTCGCATCATTTAACATTGTTTTTACATTTAATTTAAGTATATTTTATGAATTTAAATGTTTTTAAAAGTAGCGATAAAGTTGCCGATTTTTGCCGATTTTTGCCGATTCCCGATTTTCGATTCAAAATTTGCCCGCCGATTAATCCCGATTTACGATTTTTTGAACTATGCCCTAGATGCAATGAATGGAAGTGATCCAATGAAGGAATTATAAGATGGATTTAGAGAGTGTACTTCTCAATGGTGATTTCAAGTAGTACATTTGTTCCAGTTGCAAGGATTTCATGTTAAACAATAAGAGCATCTGGTTTTTAGGTTGGCCAACACTCATTAGGGGCTTAAACAGGTCCCAAAGGCCTGGTACATAAAAATCAATACAAATCTTACAAGATCTGGATTCAAGATTGCTCCTGATATAAATATGTATGTCAGTGGGTGACAATGTAATCTAGAGGTGTGAGCAGATGACTTGATCCTGACAACAGCCCAGTATAATACAGGAGGTAAAGTCTGTTTTGCGCTCCACTTTTAAAAGGATTGTCTTAAGTATCTTACATCATGGCTTAGGGGTAATATTTTGACAAACTGATGCCAAAATTTTGCTAAATACGTTTCACAAACTGATGCCAAAATTCTGCTAAAGATGTTTCACATGAACGCATGCAAACCAGCGTCTGCTACCATGTAAATTAAGCTTAAAATATCGGCTAACATAGAATCAAGAGGTCACTGGACCACTATACAGACAGTTTGAAAGGCAACATGATATACTCTTATTTCAACTAGGCTAGTTTTAAGTTTTACAGTCAGCTACATCTTTAGGTTTTGGCAGGTTATTTTCAGCTGACAGGATGCACAGATACAGATTGGGCAGGCTCCATGAATGACAGAAAGTCCACAGTAGGTTAAACCCTAGAACAAGTATAGTTTCTTGGTTGAGTACGAAGCAGCTAACAGTACCTCTATCTTCTATTGAAGCTGCTAGCATAGCTTAGAAAGAACTTTAGTTGTGAAAATTGTGTGTAGATCTTCAAGTATAACAAACACAAGCAGTAGTGTCGTACTCTGATTATCCAAGAGTGTTAAAGCTGGACGAATCCAGTTTTGCAAATCTCAAATTAAACATGTTGCGGTGAATAATCACTACCTTCCCAAAAACTTTGAAGATGTTGAAATGAAGTGCAGTACTGTCTATCTTTGAAGTAAACAGATATTCTCATTAAGACACTTGAACCAGATCAATACGAAAAATTTAATGAGAAACTTGGTGCGAATTCATGTATGTCCACGGTGGGAAAGTAATAGCCATAATATCTTAATAATGGTGGGGTTGACCCCTCTCCTTTCACCTCTGCTCTAAACACGAAGTCAATTTTAGTCTGTCCAATCATACCACACTGGAGAACTCCTTTCAGTACAGCTGGACATTTGTGCAGGCATTTCTTCTATCGATGGATTGATAAATCCAGTCACAAATACCACCCCATTGGGAGATCAAGGAATCAGTGCAAAACTATAGGACTCGAGTGGAGCCCAAACTAGAGTGATGCTTGTGATGCTAAACTGGAGCATAGTCCAGACTAGAGTTACGCTACCAATTCCAAACTCTAAATAGTGTGGTCCAGACCATCATTATCCTTCAAACTAATGATCGAGTGCATAAAAGATCACTCAATAGGTTGTTCAAGCCAGCAAAGCAACAGCCACAGCCATAGAAGGTCATTTTCGCACTCCTCTGGTTTATGCGCTCCATTGACAATCAGAATTGATCCCACAAAGGGTAGGGCATTTAGGCATGGCACCTACTTCTGGAAATTCATTGTTCCGTGCAGCTCAACATTTACTAGCATGCTCAATAATTATGACCTTTTATAATAGTTACTAAATATGTCCATTATTAAGATATTCACACACTATTACCCTCCCTTGATGGTGATACAAAAATGAATGAATGAAAGTTTTTAATGACGTCCACGAGACCGAGCAGTCTATGGGACCCAAAGGTAAACACGAGCAAGGCATCCAAACACCAAAAGATGCCCGAGAAAACTGCTACTTCAACCTTTCTTCCAGCTCTTTGCTATTTTTGCTTCATCTGCTATGAATATAGAATATAGAATATAGAATATGATTTGTGCTTAGCCCCAGGAGGACCACTGAGAAAAACTTCAGTAGTTATTGATATACATGCAATAGAATGTAAGCAAATGCCATAGCACCAGAAAGCATTCAAGGAAGACAGAAAATGAGATACGGTAGTTTAAAAAGGGCGTCTCATGTATTTGGGGAAAATGAAATACACTAATTTAAGGAGGGCATTTCTTGATACCACCACTTTTTTGGTTTCTGGGAATTCACCTATTCCGATGAATTGAAGTGGTACTTAGTTTTTTTGTGAGTTGAATCCAACATGTCTGGCTGTATTTGAGTAATAAAATTGGTTGATGCGTTGAAACCCATCTGATTTCTGACATATTTACTCACTATGCTTGCTGTTGTACCTCTGATAGAGAGAGAGAATCTGAACAATTTCTGGTAGTTAAACTTCTATAATAGACTGAGGGTTGCCAGGATCTTCAGCAGGGGATATTAAACTAAAATGAGTTGCAGATTATAATATTGATTCTATACTTAAAATAAGTCACTATAAATCAATCGAACAGCAAAGGAACACGAAACGAATGCACTGCATCTGAAGCAAATGAAATAAAATGGTAAATAGTAGGTTACCCGGCCTTTGAGAAAGGAAATGAAGGCTCCTCCTAAAATCAAATGTAACGCTCCACCTGGAAGCGCAATGTAAGGCTCCTCCATATCCCAATGCAAAGTTATCTTATCACCTTATTCCATTCACAAAACACACATAAGAAAGACGAACACAAAGACAGTACATAATACATAGGACTACATAAGCACAGGACATTCCTTCTTTTGTGGCACGACGCAACAATCAAAACAGTGGAATGAAATGAAATGAAAAGAATACAGGGGAAGGTCAGGGGAGTGAAGGGCTATTTATTATCTCTCCCAACAGATCTCATCTCCGAAGCTTCTCATCTGCTTTCAAACGGCTCTCATCTGCAGACTGCGACGTTTCTGATCTGTTTTTATCATGTGGAATAAGCAGCTGGGTCCACAAGAAGAATTTTAACCCCACTTGTGATCATGGGCAAAAGCACTACATTGGAGTGAGGATAAAGTGGAAGGCTAAAATGTTAATTGTGCAACTAAAAACTAGTTCACATCATCTTAGGTGTGAAACCGGGAGATGGAAAATGTAGAAAAGAGAAGTGGAATAAAGGATTTGTCAACTTTTGTATGTCGGGGCGGTGGAATCAGAATGGCATTTTGTCATGGAATGTGTTGCTTACGGGGACATACAGAGCAATTACGCGGATATTTTAACAGTGGATGATCTTACAACCTTGTTTGAAGAGGAAAGGGTGACAAAAACAATAGATTTCTTGATCAAAATCTTGTTTTTCATATACAAGAAGCAAGCTTAGGAACTAAATTCCTATTTAGAAGGCGTAATAGTGGGCATTGGTTTGTGTTTGCACTTCGGGTCCCATAGACTGCTTGGTCTCGTGGACGTCATTAAAAATTTTCATTCATTTATTCTCATAAGCTTTGCTTTATCAAACGACTCCCTCTCGCCTTTTAAGCTTTGCTTTTTAACCTCTCTCATATCTCGTGCTTCTACTATGCGTAGGACCAATGGGTATTTTTAAGAAGGTTATTCCTCTTTTGTTGAATTGAGTTGACTTCTTTTATAATTTCTTTTCTTTTTTTTATATACCGTTTGATATGGAAAGAAATCTAAAAATATTTAAGGGCTTTTGGTCCTATAGACTCTTTCGTCTCGTGGACATCATTAAAATCTTTCATTTCATTAAGTAGTTCTACCATAAAGCAACTCTTAATGTTTTTGCATAAATGTCTCCATACTTTGGACATTCAAGGATGAAATGCTCCTCCAATTAACCCACCCATGTGGTACATAAAACACAAACCCTCTCTTCCCACCATTCCTTAGGTGTCGTCCATCTCTCAATTTCATATTTGAGCCTATGGGAGGTAGTCCTTAGTTGAGCAAAAAGGATTTTTTCCCTTCATTAAATTTCAGCCCTTATATATTTTTCATCGTGCTCGAAAGTCGGATTGAACTCTAAAAGGTAGTGTTGGTGTTTCCTAGTTGTTATCTTCCTCCGCATCAATGTTCTAAACTTTTCATTTACATAATGTTTTTTTGTCTTTATTAAGGTTTGGACATTCGCATGGGTTGATGTCTCATATGTTAATCCATTTGAGGTTTTGTTTCATCCATGTGTTATTTCATCTCTGCATTTCTTCATATCTTACAACCCTAAGCCATCTAGTGGTCTTTAAATTTTCTATTTTTTCAAGTAACATAGTAAACTTGTCAGTAGTGGTTGCCTCTAAAGGAAAGGTGAACTTGTTTCTGCAAGGATGGGTTATGATTTGTTTTTTCTTGTGTGTTTTGCCTTCAAACGGCTCTCATCTGCTTTTTATGGTATGTTTTGCTTTCAAATTGCTCTCATATGTGCTTCTTGTCTCCATATATATAAACTAGCAAATGCACACCAATTGCAAGGCACGCAATAAGGGATACCAAATGTAAAGTTGGTTTATATATTCATTTCGATATGATAGTTAGAAGCTCTCCCACAAAAAATGTTAAGCAACATCAAAAATCTCTAATCATAAATAAAACAAGAGACACAAACATATATAAATTTCCATAAATAATGTTGAATGTATAAGTCAATCCCAAATAATAGTCTTAACATAAACACAATATAATACAATTAAGCATCTTTAATATATATTTATAAAAAGGACCATACAAAATGATGAAGGTTATTTTAAAGAACCATCGCCTTTTTCATTTTCCTTTCCTCCACCTCCCCCCATTTATCATCTTAAGCATGCACAAAATTCCTAGAAAACAATTCAATGTCATGAAACCTCCGTGATATTATAAAATAAGGCTTTAACAAACATCTCATTAGTATATAAAAGCAATGATGTACTTTGAAGACTATATATTTGATTGTATGAAGTCAACAACATGGTTTATATCTAACATAATTATGTATCTAGCCAAATCAAAACACTAACTTGTACATTTGTCCAAATAAATTCTTCACATGGTCATGCAAAAAAATGCAATCATTAGCTTGATCAATGGTTTAAGACAATTTGTGTTAACTTGCATGGATAATCAACATAAATATACTATATTATTAACGCATTAGCTATGTATATGAGTCTCATGTAAAATATTATCTCTTTCTTAATCCCTATTATGACTTATCTACTAACACTTGCACCAAAAGGAGGTGCAATGGTTACGTTGATAATAAAATATAGGAAGATTTTTAAAGTTATTGAAGCCATTCCAAGATGCACAACTAGAGTATCCGACTTGGGTAGTAATGTAGACCAAGCTAACTAACCAATGCGGGTTTAATGATGTCTCATCCAACCTAGGTAGTGTTGACAATTTTTGCACTTGTGCAAAAATGGGCAACTCAAAACTTTGTTACAATGGATAGAATAGGTGAAGTATACCTAAGCTAGGGGAGATCGCATCAGATTATGTCATTATTGCTGATTTATTTTTAAAAAGATTACATGAAATATGTAACTATGTGTGCTGTTACAAAACGTAACAGATCACATAGTCTGCAATTTCATGATCATCCTCAGCAAAATAACACAAGCCCCAAAGGACATCCAATTGCAGAATAGGTGAAGTGTAAAGTTTTGGGACAACAGACATAAGTGCAGATCACAAGAAATCAGAGTTCATTACTAAATGTTACAAGTTCTATTCAATGTTCTTTCCTTTATGATTAAGATATTCAATTATGTTACTAAGTTGTTTAGTTCATTATACAATCCATACAAGAAAGTAGAAATGCAGAAAGAGATATACAACTCATTTACAGAATTCAATGTTTTATTCACAAGGAGAATCAAATGTTTCCCACACAAGCCGTGGGATGTAACTGAAAAGTAAAGTACAACTACTGAAAAGAAAGATACACATGCATGAAGGAGAAAGCAAAGGAGTATGAGGGTGAACCCATCATTTCCTTGTGTATTCTTCCTTGTGCAGAGCATCTCCTAGCCAGCTCCTTCATCCTCAAATCATGGTACCTGAAAAGCAAAAACAAATCAACCATCAGTTACGAGCTCAGGGATCAAACCATATTCCTACACTATCCTACTTCATGCATATGAATCTTCCCTAAACAGGAGATGTATTCTACTTGAAGGACAAACTGCATGCATGCTTTAATCACTCAGAAATAAGGAAGTGAAAAGAAAGAAGAAAACATGGACATAAGAGAGGCCAAAAGCCTAAATATTTCCTAACTGTTTTCCTAAGTGTGCAGGTATAGGTTGCAGCCAAAGAGAGAAATAAATAAGTCATAAGTACATGCTAAGAAGAAGCAAAGGTGCAACTCAAAGTTTAACAAACATTCTACAAATGGAAGAGGTTAGAGCTCAGAAGAGAGAATGGAAGATAGAAGTACATTTTTCAGTTTGCAAAGAGGAAGCAAAATCAGATTTCAACAAGCTGAAGCTAAAAGCAAAAAGGATTACAGCTGAAATAGGATGAGAGAGAAGATTCTGGAAAAAAATTGATAGGGCTTCGCCATGTAAAATCAACATTTCAGATTTTTCAGCATACATATCAAAGTTGTAATGAAAGGAAATACAATATATAATGCAGAAAAGAATTCTTTATAACTTAAATAACTGAAGTGAATTGAAATTCCAAGATTATCTTACAAATTTCAGCTTTTCTAAGTTGCAATTTTCAAAATAAAGCAGATATGAGAGCACAAAATTACTACAATGTCAATGAAGTACATTCATTCAAGCAAGGTAGTACTCATCTACAACATAAGCAGAAGCCATTATAGGTGAACAAAAGAATCTATCTCATGATGACATTAAAAGTAGATACATGAACAGTTTGAAGTAAGCTACAGTGTCTTCATGAGCTCAACTTTTTCAGAATAAGAGGGGATACTTGCAGGCAAGGAACATGTCCAGGTTGAAGATGTTTTGAAAAGAGAGATAATTCTGGAAAAAAATTGGTAGGGCTTCGCCATGTAAAATCAACTTTCAAAATTTTCCAACATGCCAGAAATACTACTATCAAGGAAATAAAAGCATCTAAGTAAAAGAAACAGGTTGCGTATATTTCAATAAAGCATCTAAGTCAAGGCTTATGCCTAAAAATGGTGTTACAAAGTAACTGAAGAATCGTTTACAATTTCTAGAAAGCCACTTACAATATTACAAAGGACCATCTCAGAATTTGAAATAAAGGAATACAAAGATTGCAGGTTCAGACTTGCATTTAGGAAATCATCAAATTCAGATTTTGTTTTGCAAACAGGTAAACAATACCTCATGCTAACAAGAACAAGAAGGCAAGCATGTAAAACATCATTACCTTTTCTAGGAGAAGATCAAACTTGGAGTAGAAAGGTTAAATGGTGCATCAGATCATCATCTTCAGAACACAAGGTAAATAACATACAAATGGCTCTCATATCCAAGTCAAAGAGTTGCAGAGGAGTCAAGCATACAGATATAGTTTCAAACAAGATAACACTTTATTTTCTTCAAAATAACTATATATTGCAGTCCCAAGATGATGGTAGAACTAGTTTCTGAGTTTGAAGGATTCAGAAAGTACAACCAATGAGATAAGTAAAAGAAACTATCAAAGTGAAGCCACTGTTCTAGTTCCAAATAACAAGTAAAGGGAAACTTCATCGTTAGAACAAATTCAGAGCTACAAAAGTTATAATAACCCAGATCTAAAGTATAAATATCTATTCAGAACAGGGATATCATTTCAGGCTCGGAGTAAAAGGGATGAGTATAACTCAAGACTATAATCAAAGAAGTTACTCTCAGCCAAAGAACATAATTTCCTTAATGAAGGTAGTCTCAGAATAGCATTTTACATTAATATAACTTGAAGAGCTACGAAAAATGGAAGATACAGGTGTTCAGAACAACCTCCAAGTAATGTATCAAAGAATAACATGGTACAAAGCTCCAAGTGATCAAAACGTTGGCTACTTCAAATAAAATCTCAAAAAGGAGGAAAGGCCGAGCTTCAAGAAGAAAATGGTGGCCATCGTGGAATATAGGACTCAATGGCAAACATGTTTTAGAAGAAATCCATATCAAAACCCCTACAATCACACAATGGTGATAAACCCACATGGCCGTAGAGGAATAAGCAAAGAAATCACAGAGAAGACTAAGTGGAGCGACTATCAAAGGTTAAGAATGTACAAATCCGAAAATAGGATACAATCTGAGACTTCTCGATTAAAGATTTAAATTTCTGGTTTGTCTTTTGAAAGCTCTTAATCAGGGTATGAGTAGATTTTGTAACCAACATACACCTACAGTCACCATTTTAATGCTAGAGAAGTCAAAGTATAGAAAAAAATGTAGGCCTGCAAGAACATACAGATAAAACTCTCAATGAAAAATCCAGATCCAGAGATAGTCAAGCAAAATATGAAATACCCAGAACGTAAACTATCTAGCAAACTCTCCATAGACGGTTCGAGGAAAGCTAACAGTAATAACCAAGAAAGTTATGGTGACACAAGCTTATCAATATCAAGCAAAACAGAGTATTTATACTACTGAGCCATCCATAAAAGGGGTGAATCTAGAGTTACCTCTAAACCGTGGTCGAAAGAAGTTCAAACGGTAAAGGCCAAATCCTCGAAGATAAAGGAGCCACAAATTCTGATCAGAGCTTTGAAAAGGAACAGATGAAAACTAAAATCGTACAAGCATGTATTCATAGTTGCACAGGGCTAAGCTCCAAGAGAACAAGAATGGTGGCCTCAGCGAAGAACACAGAGGGTCTTTTCCACAAAGGCCAAGCTCAAAAAGAAGAAACCGAGCTTCAAAATGACCACACAGAGCTAATAAGGCCGAAAGAAATCAAAATCGAGCTTCGAAGCCCCAACAATGGTGGATCTTAAGAAAAGAACAGAGATAAACACTAAAATGCAGAGGCAAGAAAGAGTCATAATACCAGTCTGAGGGCAAAGCCGAATTAACAGAACTCGAAAGGAACATAAATGGTGTCCAGAAGTCTCACTGAGTTCCAAAAACTCATAAAAACACATTCACAGGAAGGAAACCCTTTTTCATCAGAAAATCGAGCTCGTCGATACAAGATGGATACTGAAATATCACACGAAGATTTCAAGGCCGAAAATGAACAGATCTCGAGCTGAAAATTTCAACCATGGCATCCAAGAAAAATTTGCAGGGCTTTGCCCTCAAAACCAGATGTGAAATGACCAAATGAGGGACTTCGAGTTGTTTTAACTCGCCCACTTGAGCTCAACCTAACCTAACTCACCTGGAGTTAGCGATCAACGATTAAAAAACATCAAGTACACAGATCAATGGTCTAGAAACGAGCTCAAAGATCAAAGAATAACCATGGCTAGCCTCCCACTGACCACATTAATTTCTAGCTTTAAAACCCTAACCACAGGTTACAGATCAACGGTCACCATGGAAAAGGTATAGAGATCGACATCCCAGGATGATCACCAACTTCCACACAGACCGAGTTACTCTCTTTTGATCAGGGGTTGGTTACAAATGCCACCGACAATATTTCCCAAGGGTTGAGTCACCGTGGGGAGGGGGCCAACCCACGTGTCAATACGAAAATCATTGCATTGACTTCCAAAGTCTATAATATAGTTTATACAATCAAATGACCAAAAGGGACCGATCAACATTATGTGCCCAATGATCACCTAAAAGGTGAATTTCAAACTACATGCTACCAACTATGCAAAAACCGACACATATATACATGTGTATAATTATCAAAAGGTGGTGGATATGGTAGCATGTGCCATATCAAATGGTCGACCCCTTAAGTCTTATGCTAAGTCCACACAAGTGGCCAAACCATGGTGGAGTGCAGAGGTGGTCCCCACTTCAAGGAGGTTGGGTTGAATTTCAAATTTTATCCATGTGATCACTAGCAAACAGAATGGGTGTCAGCATCAGAGACAAAGGTGGTCCTAGTCAGATTGTTTTGGATGAATTATTTTGCAAGTATTACAAATAAATGTAATTATTTTGCTCACATACAGGGAGTTGTATTTTTGCATGCCTTCACAACAGGACAAAATAGAGAAGAAGAAAAAGTTGCATGCTCAAAGGAGGGAGACTTGCCTAGCAAGCAATCCTATTTTTGGAAAAATTATTCACCCATCCTTATTAAAAATAGAACAGTCAACTTCAGTTGACTGAAATGTAATCAAAGGCTATTAATGCCTCTTGCACTATTTTGTATTATTTTATCCTTTTATTTATTATTAAATAGAGGATAAAAATTAGGTTGCATGGGCGAGTACAACCTTAGGCTATTTTTAGGAAGGGTGGGAAAATTTATTTTGCTATATATTGTGTGCCTTTACAAAGCACAAGGGATTCTTTGGAGGAATTTTTGATATATGAGTATTGAAGCAAATTTTTCCAGTTTTCCCTCTAAGTGTGAAGTGTTTTCTGCCTTTCCAAGTTACTTTGCAGTCTTGTGTATGTTAAATTAATCTTGTGAATGCAAATTCCCTGATCAACCACCTTACTTACTAAAATTTCAGTCCTTTCTGCTTAAATTTTAATGTGCATGTTAACTTATTAGTACTATTGTGATCCTCCCTCAGTACAATCAAGTGTTTTGCCCTTAAATATTCTATAGAAAAACTATTGGTTCATGCATCAAGAATCCTTCACAGATCAGTTGTGCATATACTCAGTCAAAGCCCTCATACAAATTTGGTGTATCACCTTAGTTTTAATCATTTTTCAGTTATCTTTTACCCTCAAACTCCCAGAAAGTAGTTTAGTATACACCAATAAGGAACCAACCTTGATACTGAGACTCACCTCAAAATAGGTATACCCACAGACCTGAGGTGTTTCCATTGTATCTACGAAAGAGAGAGATCATTTGTGCAAGCTTACAAAACCTGTAACCATCTCTCTACTGTGGTGCACTTTCGAGAGATAGCGGGTAGTTAAGCAACAAACATACTCATACCGCAACCTATTAACCATTATGTTAGTGAGAGGGCGACTTCCATTACAAACTTATCCTTATTGGCATAATGATCATGATATATCAGGTTTATATGTTAACATGAACCACGAGAACCAACTAATGTGGGATTTAATTTGTGACTACATATACTCTAGGGAAGAGAAAGAGATATCAAATAGATGCAATGGAACTTGTAATGGAACTAGATAAATCGGATATATTATCGATGAATATATGTGGGAAGCTTATCTATTTGATAAACGGATGCATTTTTCATCCACCCTTTTATCAGACATGTCTAACGTACAAAATAACTACTACATGAGGTGACTTTTTCTTGCTTTCACCACCTTTGTTTCCATTTTCCATGATTGTATTCAATGCCAACTGCCCATGTAGACCATCACATGTGTAGGAAACAATTTCCCTTATTTAGTTGTCCAAAAGCAAAAGAGTATCTGGCACACTATATGCAACGATATGAAACAACAAACTTTCAATCATCCCCAAAGTCTATTGGGAACTTTATCATACTATATATGATATATGAACATTTTTTAATTGTACATGAAGTGCAAGAAACATCAAATGGGAAGCAAATGTAGTGTTTCTAAGGAAATTCCAAATGAATATTTACAAAATTAAATATAAGTTCAATGTTACTCAAAGATCTATAAGACAAAATGTGTTTACGCATCTTGACTTCCCAAGAACTAAAACAAATATTAGTTTTGCTAAGCATTAAATAGGTATATAAATATTTACATTGTTATGTGTTTTAATAATATAAGAATTAAATTAATATATCAAAAAACTATAAACACGATAAAAATAGAAAATATTTCATAATAGAAAAACACGGTATATTAAAAATAAATTTCAACACATATTATAAGGGTCACAACAAACTCGATAACTTTAAATATTATTGATAAAGTATACATAGGATAGATTGGAACCCATGGGACATTAGTTAGCCTTCTGACACACAAGCAATAAAAAAATTACTAGATCACTATTGCAAAAGCAAAAATGTCATATCAATATGTACAAAATCAAATCTTCAGCATTACTCAAAGATTCAAAAGACAAATAATGTGTACACATATTCACCGCCCCAAGAACTTACATAAATATTGTTTTAGACAAGCATAAAAGATGTGTGTGTGTGTGTGTGTGTGTGTGTGTGTGTTCTCCTAGAATACTTACATAAATGAAAAATAAAGGATGCCAATAAGTGACACCATTATGAGAGGAATAACATGAAGCGAAGATGTCATTTCAAAAGACAATGGAAGACTACAAAAATATCCACAAGAAGCCACAACAAATAATGTAAAACTTGGAAACCCATAGAAGAACAATGGATATTCTAACAAGAGGAATACATAGTTGCAGGAACACCCACAACTCGATTGTATGTGCCAAGAGAAGATTATATATGTCATATGTTGTATGTTCTTTGTTAGAGATCACAAGCACCGAGAGGGGGTGGACTAATGCAAATTAGAATTTTTACAATAATTTCAATCCAAAATTATTTAGTGGAGTTCAATAGTATATCATAAGCATTTAAACAAATAGATGTCAAGCAAGATAATACAAAACATAGAAATTATAGTGGAAACCCTTTCAAGAGAAAAACCCACTTGAAACCAAGGCTTTATTAGGAACACCAATTCCAAAGCTTACAATGGTTTCGGTTGAGCACCCACTCAACCCTTGAAGCACCCACTCCAAATTCTTCAAGCACCCACTCAAAGATAAACTGAGCACCCACTCAGCAGATTTTAGAAAACACCCACTTGCAAGGAGCACCCACCCCTATAATCTAAGCACCCACTTAGAAATACAATTTATTACATATACATTGATCACTTAGAATCAAAATTGCTTACACAATGGATTATGATCACTTTTCTTGTATCTGTCTATTTTTTCTTTGTCACTCTCTTCTGCTCATCTAATTTAAACTCTCTTACTCAATCAATCCATCGCATTGATGCTCTTCTCATTTGATATATCTTTGATACTTCATCTATTTTCTCCCCTTTTGCCTTTGTCTTTCCTTTATAGCTCCTTTAACTCAAATACATTATTTTCTTACTCGAGCAACACCCTATTCACATAGAGATTTTATTTTTATATACTATCACCACTTTCCATCCCTTCCTTTGGCATGTCGTGCACTCTTTCACTCTCATTGCTGTAAGTTTGGTCAATTAAATGCATGCAACAAACTCCATATTTATTCTCTCCATATTTGGTCTAACTTAGCCGTTTTCTGTACATTTTTCAGGAGCTATTTATGAGCCTAAAATAGATTTCTCATCTTTCTAGGATTTCCAACATGATCAAGATGAGCAAACCGCTTTCTTCTTTGATATTTAATTTCACCTAGAAATCAGGAATTTCATAGAGAATGTAACTGTATTTTCACAAAGTCAAAGAGCATTAAATGATGACAGTTGGAACTGGAGATTTCCCAAATTGGGCTGAGTTTTTCGTGGAGCTCAAGCAATGTTCGACCTCTCTATTTGATATTTAGATCATTATCGATTTCAGAGAACAAAGTCCCATTTGACCATATTCAAAATAATTTGATTGTCCTCGAGCCATGTCCAATCCATATTTGTTCATTCCACGACTTTATTTGATGTGCAATGTTTCTTCTTTAATGGCAGCTTTTTCGATTATTTGCGGATTTCTTTTACTTCTCATGGATTTTTCTATCTTCTACGGCCTTCCGCAACTAACTCTAGTATTTCACATCTTTGTTCCATGTCCACAACTATTTTATTTTGTCTGTGGCTTTTGTAGTTCTCCACGATTGTTTCTAGTCATTCGTGACTTTTTTCCTTATCCGCGGATTCATCCAAACTTTCCATATTCCTGTGGATTTTCCTTCCCACCCGTGGTTTCACCTTTCTCACTTGCGGATTCGTCCTTTTTCTCTACGACTTCATCCCTTTACCCACAACTCTCCTTAAGCCTCTGCGACTTCTTCTAGACTTCGGTGGCGACCTCCTCATATTTGCAGCTTGCACACAAACTGATTAAGTCCCTTAGAATTTTTCCTTAATCATTTTTAAGTCTTTGAGAGTGACACTAGCAATCAACCTTCACATTTTTCTTGCCAAGTCTTTCTTTCCATACATGGTTGATCTTTGAGATACCTTCACAACATTTGCACTATACTTTTTGCCACTTTTTCCATCATTGTAACTTGACATTAAATTCTTTTTGCCATCAATGTAACTTGACATAAATGACAACACTTATGATAATGACAAAGGTCTAACAAACTCCCCCTTTGTCATTGATGGTAACACCTCGTAAAGCTACAAACTTTTATGGCAAAAATATGTGCATACCTAATTTCTGATAGCACTATGTATCTCTCCCTTGGGTGATTTCTGATTTCAGCTTCTCTCCCCTTTTGATATTACAAGTTGGTTTTGATTTAAGCTTTTATCCCCTTTGACAACAATGACAAAGGGCCATCTATGCCATATAATGACAAAAATGCAAGTGAGGATATTTCATATTCTTATCTCAATAAGCTTCCACTAGGCTCATGATTCTTATTTCATTTACATAGAATTTGATCCCGATGATTTAATATTCTGCAATGCAATGCTCCCCTAACATGGTGCATACTTTGATAGAATGAGCTAATAGAATAGCTCCCCCGACATGTAGACTGTTTTGCATTGTTTAGGAGCTGATATTACATGATAATGTTCCCTTGCCTATCTCCACACTTTCTAGTTGTTGGTGGGATCAAGAATGACCCTCAATTCATTCCTTAAGTGCTCAAATGTGGATTTTGGCAGTGGTTTGGTCATAATATCGTGATTTCTTCTTTTGTGCTCACATACTCTAGGATAATTTTCTTGTCATTTACTTGTTCCCTCAAGAAATGATATCTAATTGGAATATGCTTGGTCTTTGAGTGGAACACGAGATTCTTAGAGACACTAAGTGCACTTGTTCTAACAAAAAAAGGGAATTGGACTATCAAATTTTACCTTGTGATCTTCCAATGTTTTTGTATCAAAGAACTTAAGTGCAACACATCATGCAACAACTATATGTTATGCTTCACATGTTGAGAGTGTCACTAATGATTACTTTTTGCTAACCAGGATACTAGGAAATTTCCAACGAAGAATGCTTCACCACTTGTACTCTTCATGTCATCAACACTTCTTGCCCAATCAACATCTGTATATGCTTTTATGACGAAGTCATTGCTTTTAGGATACCACAGTCCATAATCAATTGTTCTCATAAGATATCACAGAATTATCTTTACCACCTTGAAGTGTGTTTCCCATGGATCTTCTTGAAATCTTCCTACTAGGCCCATTGCTTGGATAATATCAGGGCTTGATGTCGCAGAGTAGTGTAGACTGCCTATCATAGATTTGTACAAAGTTTTGTCCACTTTTGGTGAGTTATCCTATTTGCTCAGCTTACATCCTACTTCCATTGGTGTTCCTATGGGTCTACATTCTTCCATCCTGAACCTTTTCAACATTTCTTTGATATTGGTTTGGGATATAAATATACCTTGGTATGATTGATTAATTTGTAAGCCGGAAAGAATGAGAGGTTTCCAAAGCATGGACATTTTGGATTCTTCTTTCATCATATCAACAAATTCATATGTCATTCTATCATAATCTCCTCCAAAAATGATATCATCCATGTATACAATGACAATGAGAAAATGATCTCCTTCTTCCTTGATGTAGATATTACTATCAACAACACCTTTTCTGAAACCCTACTCAATGAGGTATGAATCCAATCTATTATACCAAGCTCTAAGAGCTTGTTTAAGTCCATACAAATCCTTTTTCAACATACACACATGATCTTTATCTTCAGTTAGCAAAAATCCATCAGGTTGTCCAATATATACCTCTTCATTCAAAAAACTATTTAGGAAATTTGATTTCACATCCATATGGAACACTCGATCTTCGATAAGCCGCGTAAGCTAGGAATAGTCTCATTGCTTCCATTCTTTCCACTGGTGCAAACATTTCTTCAAATTCAATTCCTTCCATTTGTGCACAGCCTTTGCACACAATTCTTGCCTTATTTCTTGTGACTTATCCTTTCTCATTCAGTTTGTTTCTGAAGACCCATTTAGTTCCAATGACATTTTTAACCTTAGGTCTTGGCATGAGCTCCCATGTTTCATTCTTCTTAATTTGATCGAGTTCTTCATTCATTGCATCTACCCAATGTTGATCCTTGCTTGCTTCTACAACATTTTTGGGTTCTACCATTGACAGGAGTGCTATGTCTTCATGGTTTTGTTGTTCTCTTAGCCTTCTTCTTGTTAGAATGTCACCTTATATATTTCTAATGATTTGATTTGAGGGATGATCCCTCTTAACTTGTCTTGAGGGTGCCTTAGTGTTTGGTCTTTCTTCCACTTCTTTTACTTCTTCAGCAGACTCTCCATTTCTTCATCATCTTCTTGTTCTTCATGACCACTGCAGTGATGATGAGTGCTAGACTTGGGAGATTCATCCACCTTTACATTTGTGCTTTCAACAATTTTTTGTAACCTCTTATTGTAGCACCTGTAAGCCATGTTGACTGTTGAGTAACCCAAAAATATGCCTTCATCACTTCTGGAATCAAATTTTCCTAGATTATCTTCATCTCTTTTGATGTAACATTTGCTTCCAAAAACTCTTATGTGTTTCACATTTGCAGGCATGTTCTTCCATAGTTCATAAGGTGTCTTGTCATTGTTTACCCTTAATTGTGTTCTTTTTAAGATGTAGACCGCTATGTATACCGCTTCACTCCAATATCTATCAGTAATTTTGATTCATTCAACATTGTTCTCATCATTTCTTGCGAGTCTTGTTTTTATTTTCAACAACTCTGTTTAGGCGAGGTGTTATAGATCTTGAGAATTGTCTTCTAATCCCATTTTCTTCACAAAATTCATCGAACTCATTAGACCAAAACTCTCTGCCTCTATCTGATCTTAAGCATTTTATATTTTTGTTCTTCTCATTCTCCATCAGTGCTTTGAATTTCTTGAATCTATCTAAGGATTCTAAATTTTGCTTTAAAAAAGCTACCCATGTCATTTTGGTGTAATCATCTATTAGCAACATGAAGTATACATCTCCTTGTATACTTTCGGTTTGGGAGGCCCACACAAATCGGTATGAATCAATTCTAGAGGTCTAGTGGTAAAGTATTCTTGTGACTTGAAGGATCTCCTTGTTTGTTTGCCATGTAGACAGGATTTGCATAATGTGTCTCGCTAGTATAATTTTTGGCATGTGCCTCACACCACCTTTAGCATTTAGTTTTACTAAGTTTTCAAAACTCATGTGTCCTAATCTCTATGCCACACCCAATTGTAATCTAATTTTCTCGAGAGACAATTTTGTTTATTTATCTCACTCGAACATACATATTATTCTTGATCCGTTTGGATTTTGCAACTTTCTTCCCTGTTTTTCCATTGATAATGTCACTGACTGTTGGTATCCAAATTCATTCTCCTTTTCAAGCCGAGCAGTGACACAGATTCGATAGGGAGCTTAGAGGCAAATAGATTATAAATGTGTATCATTTGTAGCCAGGGATGAAATCTAACTGACCCTTTGTTACTCGGGTTTGTGGAGAGATGGATAACACCTTAAAAGGATTTGATCTTATCCTAACTATTTTAGGTTGTGCCTTTCAACCAAGGTAAGAGAACCTATTTTGTAACCTTTGTTATTGAAGGAGACGCAGATACCTTTCTTTTGCATAAATTTTATAGAGAAGACCTTGGGGAAAATATGATCAACACACCAAATCTGACTCTCACGAGTTGTCACTTCCAGATTATGGAGATATTTTCAACACAAGGCTAAGGTTACTAAAGACATTTGAAATCCTGATCTGTTCTACATACTTTAGCAAATGGATTTTGTTCTTTTGTGGATATACAGAGTAGAACATGGGTAGTTCGGGGTAGGATTGGTTATTTGAATAATTTTGGTGGGAGATCAACAAGATAGATTGGTCTTTCTAGATCCTTAAGAAACTTCACAACAAATGGAGAACTCAATAACAGAAAGCTTCAAAATAGTTAAAACATTCCTTCAACTAGAAGGTGTGCATCAATGGAGGCCCAGACATGCACCTTTTCACACAATCTTTGAGATTCTAGCACGAAGGCTCGAGTTAGAAGACCCAATAAAATATTAAAATCTAATAGCAGTCACGCTTGAGGTACACCCAGAGGCTTACAAACAATCTTTGTCAACATATGAAAGAAAAGTGATTTTAAATCATTTATTTCATTCCCAGATGAAAGCTCTTCTAAAAAATGAAATTGCAGATGCCACTAAACTATCACAAGGATTGAGATCTGTGTGATTCAAAGAGATTTTGATACAAGATTGCAATAGGAACAAGAAAAACTACTCGCAGACATTCTAAAAGTGAAATAAACACAAAATTGGCCAGAGATTTGACACAAATTAACTCAAAATTTATCAGATTCATCAGCAGGGGAGAGTTATTTAAACAATCTCAGAGCTTGTTGATGGCTATACACTTGTAACCAACTCAACATGAATGAAAATATAACACAAAGGAAGTTAACCTGGTTTCTCAGAGGATGAGCTTTTCTCAAAATTTTCTCGTGAAAATGAACTCTTGACCTTTTGCAAGAGTATTCTCATTGCATTTATACATTTCATTTGCTCAATTTTCCCCCTAAAAGAGAAGAATATTCGAGGGTCCCATCTGGCCTTTTGAAAAGTCTCGGTGTAAAAAGGAAAAGTGAGCGGAAGCCTCCAAGTGTCCTCCTGGCACTTCTTCAAAAATAAAACACAGGGCTGGGTCCCTAAACATGCGTGGTCCCTCCACGCCATGAAAACATATAATATCATTCTTAATACGCCTTAATGGGTGAAAACTTGGAAAATGTTTTTTTCCCATTAATATGGGATATGAATCATCGATGTCCTCCACTTACTAGGATATTGGGATTTTTGGTCTGCCATCTTTTCTTATACAACAAACAAGCGTGGGGCACCAGACTCGACAAATGGAGGACAAAGTTTTTATGCATCAATCAAGGAAAATAGAAAACGTGATAGAGGCCGCAAACTGAGGGATTTTCAAGGGAAAATGGTGTGAGATCAGAATGAGCACCAACATCAGCTCCTGCTCGGGGATGGGCACTCCCAACGAGTGCCACAAGAACAAAAGTAGACCAAGTGCCAAAAATAGACCATTGGGCAATGAAGTCAGCTTGCAAAGTAGAAGACCAGAACCATCTTCTAAAAATGAACCGAGAAACCAAGCAAAACCAAGTCACCAAGGACCAGAACGAGCAAAAACACAAAAAGACAGAAAGAAACCAATGAACTATACACTACACAATGGCGAGCATCCTGATTTAAAGAAAATAATCAAGGAAAAACCTCAAGTGCCTGCCATTCTGGATATGACCATGCTAAGTAGTTCTTGACATGTCTTTAACAACTGGTCATATGGTTGTTTTTCTTTTCCATCCGAGTTGCTATCTGACCATACTTTTTTAGGCTTACCCCTTGTGCCTGTGTCAAGTTTTTCAACATCTTTCGGGGCTGCATCAAACATCAAAGTCTCAGGAAAATCATCCTGATCATGATATCTGCATTGACTAATTTCATATTGCTTGAAAGCAACATAGCTCACATAGTTATCAATATCAATATCTACATGAAATACTTCATAAGAAGCATTGTTGGGGTCCTTAATAAGATATAACATTTTATTTTCACCAGGTAACTTAACAAGGCTGCCCTCAATCGGGATGGTGGCATAGGACATATCCATTTGAACACTCCCACCAACATTTGCAGCCCATTTTCTGGACAACAACATACCCCATTTGGCAGGGCAATCCACAATAACAACATCAAGTTTCAGGTTCTTACCTCGGATAAGCTGCAAGTTGCACTATCAGACCCTTGACACATCCAACCACTGGCACCTCCCTAGAATCCATGGCAAAGTACACTTCCCATAAGCTGTTGTTACTTTGAGATCCAACTCATTCATGACCTCAAGAGGCATAACATTGCATGATGCTCCGAATCAAACATACAGTTGTGTAACAACTTATCCTTAATAATCAAAGTAGTAAAAAATGGATCCACCTTCAGCTGAGACTCAACCAAGGATGTTCCCAAATATACTTTAGGTGGCTCACCTAGCTCTTCCAGTACTTGGGGTTTTTTCAATTCTGCAATGGTAGGAGGAATCTCAACATTTCTGCCTTGGGTGACTTTTTCTTCTCTAAACCCCAAATATTTGAATGCTCTATTCCTATGCTCAGGGATTCTAAGAAATTCAACAATAGGAACAAAATCTTGATTTGACTCAAGATTTGGGTAATGTCATATGGAACATTCTTTGGCAAGGCAACATTGGAAAGGAGATTAGCAAACTCATCAGATGGCATGGGATTCTTGACAGTTTGGGCATGAGGAGAAGTATGAATCTTGTTTGGGACAGCAAGGCCTTTGGAAGGTGTATCTTTCTTAGGAGCCTCTTTAGGAATACTTTGGAAATTAATGGAGCTTTTGGCTTGGCCTGAGGCCCTGTCCCTTTGACAACCCTACTTCTTGTGTTGTGTTCCTTTTCTTGAGCCACAACAACATTCATCAACAACTTCTTGTCCTCCTTAGATGGGATGCCTCCATCATACTTCTTTATCATTAAAGCCCTTAGATATTCAAAGTCATTATTGGGCAATTCAAAAGCTTGTACAATATCTACTTCTAAAGTATGAGAGGGAGGAAGAATATGTAATCGGTGAATGCAATCCCAAAAATCGATGCAGAGTTTGGCACTTATTACCTCATTTGAAGTTGCCCCTTGTTGTGAGCTTGTGGAGCAACCCATCATATAAACATCATCATCAGTACCATCATCATTATCAACTTCTTCATCTTGTTGATTTACTTCACATGGAGGATGGGGCGAAAGCATCTATCACACCAATCAATCTCATTGGCGTCATCAACAACAACAACCCACGGAAATCGGAGGATTAGACACCATTCTACTTTCACGTGTTTGGGGATTTCTATTTGTAGATCCCATGGGTCCTTTACCTTTGTCATCTGACCTCTGATCACCCCTAGGATGATTTCCAAATCTGTCATGATTTTGTGCCTTTTGCTGACCTTGTGAACTCTGCCCAATTCCTTTCTCTGCCTAGGCTAGTTTGTAAGAGATTTCTTTTACAGCCCCTGCCAAAGTTTTAATAGCCTCCTCAAGATCCACACTCTTGCTTGCTTGAGGTTTTTATGGGTTTATCAGTTTGACAACCTCCCTCTTAGGAGGCTTTCCAACTACTTTGATATTGTTCTCAATTTGTAGATCCATGGTAAAGGCCTGCCTCAAAGTTCCAGGGTTTTTATCCCTCAAATAGTATGTAGTCTTCTTGTCAAATGCATCAACATACTTTATAAGATAAGATTCATCGCATGGCCTCAAATTCACAGGTAGCCTTTTCAACGTCTTATTGAATCTCATATTAAAATCATGCACTGATTAATTAAGATTCTTTTTAATATTCTCAAATTCTGACAAAAGAAACCTAGGGTCTATCTTGTCACCATACTGTAATCTAAATGCATTCTTCATTTAAATCTAAGAATCAATACGAGTTATTAGGTAGAGCTTTATACCAGTCCCTTGTATCCTCTTCTAGAGTATGAATAAATAATTTAATGTATACATCTTCAAACTCTATTTAGAAATCCTTCATCACGTCGACAAAGAGTTTCAAGTGATGTTCACCAGTTATTGCATTATTTCCTTGAAACTTAGGCAATTTGTTTCTTATATCTCATGGTACAACATTCGAATACCTAGCCATACCTTTAAAACCGATGGGACCAAAAGTATTAATGACAAATGGAGGTCTGGGTGGAGGCTGAGCCATATTATTCTGAGGAGGTGATCTTATAGGAGAAACAAAGTTACGAGGAGTGAGGGGTTTGTGTGGTACATGGATACAATTTTTAGAATTACTATCCCCAATGGCCTTTTTCACATAGCAAGCACTATCAGATTTGGAAAATACAGGGGTAGAATGAGATGCAAATATTGAAAATACAGGGGTAGAATGAGAAGGCCCCTCTCCAGATGGAGAATTCAGATTTACAAAGAGACTACCTGATTCAGAAGTAGTTGAGGAAGCATTGCAATCTTCAATCACATGCCGATCATTTTCACCAATGGAGACCTCTTTTCTTGAGGTTTGATCTCCAACAACCTTCCAAATTCTTCCTCCTTCTGAATTAGACTTTCCAAACTCTGGAAACAACCTTCTACTAGGGTCGCAGTGAAGAAAGATCTTCTTCCTTCCAACTTTGCAAAGATTAGTAACAAATTTTTAATTGACAGAGGTTAAGACACTGGCATTTATCAAAATCAAATCAACTCGGAGTCGCCACTAAGGATTTTCACCCTAGTTGTGAAAATGCACTAAAATAATCTGTCAAATATCTGTCAACACTAAAAATCATGCAAAGCTTTACAAATCAGACCTTCCTTCACCCAAATTTATCAATGGTGAGGCAAACCTAGTACAATAACTGCTGGAAAAATTGGATAGACAACACGCAGAACCTATAACTTTGTTCAATTCTTACACATTTGATCAGAGAATGATGTTTACAAAACGTATTTGCACACAAAACTGCAAGAAACATTACTAGGGTCTAGAAAAATTTAAATTTTGCAAAGCGTCCCAGTAACGACACCATGAGTGTTGTTGACGGGCGAAATGGATGTGAATGGATGGAAAATCAATAACTCAATGAAAATCCAGATTAACAATTCCCAAAGAACGGTGCCAACGAGTGTTGGTATCTAAATTCATTCTCCTTTTCAAGCCGAGCAAATGCACACAGATTCGACAGGGAGCTTAGAGGTAGATAGATTATAAATGTGTATCGTTTTGTAGCTGGGATGAAATCTAATTGACCCTTTGTTACTCGGGTTTGTGGAGAGATGGATAACACCTTAAAATGATTTGATCTTATCCTAACTATTTTAGGTTGTGCCTTTCAACCAAGGTAAGAGAACCTATTTTGTAACCTTTGTTATTGAAGGAGATGCAGATACCTTTCTTTTGCACAAATTTTATAGAGAAAACCTTGGGAAAATATGATCAACACACCAAATCTAACTCTCACGAGTTGTCACTTCCAGATTATGGAGATATTTTCAACATAAGGCTAAGGTTATGGAAGACATTTGAAATCCCCTGCATTCGCATACTTTAGCAAATGGATTTTGTTCTTCGTGGATATACAGAGCAAGAACATGGGTAGTTCAGGGTAGGATTGGTTATTTGAATAATTTTTGGTGGGAGATCAACAAGATAGATTGGACTTTGCCAAATCCCTGAGAAACTTCACAAAAATGGAGAACTCAATAACAGAAAGCTTCAAAATAGTTAAAACATTCCTTCAACCAGAAGGTGTGCATCAATGGAGGCCCAGACATGCACCTTTTCACACAATCTTTGAGATTCTAGCACGAAGGCTCGAGTTAGAAGACCCAATAAAACATCAAAATCTAATATCAATCACACTTGAGGTACACCCAGAGGCTTACAAACAATATCTATCAACAAATGAAAGAAAAGTGATTTTAAATCATTTATTTCATTCCCAGATGAAAGCTCTTGAAAAATAAATTGTAGATGTGTTGGCGAGAAAATTTGTTGGGTGGACAAACTTGTGGATTTCTTGCCAATGCTCTGGGAATCTAAGTCCCTCTACTTAACCGGTGCAGTTACAATACTGTTGTCCACTCAAAATTCTCCCTCTTTTGAGAAGTTCGTAATTGGAAAATTTTCTAAGTTAAATGCCTTTTCTATTGTTTTGGTAAGGGAAAAGTTGAAAAAGTTGAAAAAATCCGCATCTCATGAGTCATTTTGTGCAAATTGCGGGTCTGTCGGACATTTTTGTCCCAGATGTCCCAAGTTCATTCGGGCTCCCTGTTCGCCGATCGGCCGCTTTACCCGAAGTCCATTTCTTTCGGGCCCGTCAGAACTTTTTGTCCCAAGTAACACAAGTTCACCCAGGCTCAATGTTCACTTTTCACCCGATTCGGCCGAATTGTGTACTCTGCATACTTTTGTCCCTCATGTCCCGAAAACATTTGTGCATACTTTTCCCACGTCACCCGTATCGGCCGAATCGCGCTTTCACGTCCCGCGTGTCCCAAATGAACCAAAGGCCATTTGGGCTACTTTATCCCACTCTTCCCAAATATCTTGCTTTTCAAGTTGGTAGATGTGTATTTAATGCGCATTTATTATCTTTCTCTGTCCTAAATGGCTATTTAATGAACTACCCCCTTCGCATTTTTCACATTACTTTCTTACTACTAATTGCTTATACCCTCACAAATCAGAATTTCTATGCGTATACCCGATTCCTCAAATACCATTGAGAGTTCGGTTTGTGACTGTGTTTTTAAGCCGCTATCAACATGAAGATCAAATTTCAAGGTCAAGAGCAAATCTCACCGCTCGAGTCCGTGCCCAGGATATCGGGGACAGTGAAGTTCGCCACCTTGACTTTGGGGATTTCTGGGCAAGGATGATAGACTCAAACCCCTCTCCTATGGCAAAAATGATTCATGATAGTGGCTTGGCATTCGCTGGTGGTTTCCCAATCTCAAGACAATGTGCGATATAAAGTGCTCACTGCGGTGCTCATTTTAATCTCGGTGGAGCAAATTAACGAAAGTGCATGGAGAACTCATTGCAAGATAGATGCTACCGCCATTGGCACTACCCTAAGGATCCCCGAGATGGACAACTCTATAGTAATCTCTCGAACTAGGCACGGCCCTCTTCGATCGGTGACAATGAGAAATACAAGGCGAGGGTGGCAAAGTCTTGGCTTAAAAACCCTAAAAGGGGGCATCCCATCTAACCAAGGTTCTCGATCGTGCCGATTTCAATGAGGAGCTATCAGATTTTATAATCCTACTAGCTCGGGTCATGGGTGTACCCTCTACCAACGAGTTCCATATCCTGGATGTGCCCCCTTATCAACATGGTGTGTGAAGGAACTCGGAACATCAATTGGGCGAAATCATCGGCATGAACTTAGCAGAGTAGCTATCCAATGTACAAAGAAACCAAGAAGTTCTATATGACTTCATACCGATGTATACTCTAGCAAAGCATCAAGGCAATGGTTTGGATTCACATACATTGATGCTCACAAGGGTGATCTGTTTATGCCTACCGCCTCAATTCACCTTGGACACTAAAGCAATCGCAACTTTAGGAGGGTGAATGATGCTTTCACCATGTACATTGTCAGACTTCTAGAGAGCGACACGGCGAGGATATTTTCTGATGAAGCTATGAACCTAATGTCGCACTACGGTGCCTACTTCATCTAGTTTAGAAAATTCTCCTATATAAGGGTTGCAGGCTATGAGAGCACTCCTCTCAAGCTTCCTATGTTCTGCAATGATAAAATGGCCTTGATCGAGGTATGCAGGCAACTGGACAAGTTACACAGTACCTGCAGGGACAAGAAAATTACTGGCCTACATTTCCCCATATCTTTGGGAAACTACACCTGTAAGACGGCTCTAGATTTACAAAACATAGAAAGAGCCCTAGCTCCCATCACTGTTCATTTCTTCAAGCCAAGAACTTGTTTTGACTTGAAGAAATTTATTGAACAAAACATCAAAATCAATTATCATCATATAGAAAGGCATACGAGAAGACTATTGGGCTGATTGTGCGATGATTTTGAGGTAAGGAGGAGACATTATGGCAGGTTTTCTCTCCAATTAATCAAAGAGCTTAACTTGTACCAAGTTCCTGAAGGGCTTCAGGATGATAATTTCGACCTGTATTCATACGAATATGACAACTTGGTCAAACACACTCCTTTGGAGGATTTGGATTGGTTCAAAAAGGAGAAGGATGATCGGCAGAAATCTTAGCCCTATCCTAGTAAGAACCAAAATCTAGTTTGATAGGAGGGTTCGTGAGCTTAGAAGGCATTCGGTGAGTCCTCCTCCAAGGATACTTCAACACCTATGGAGGAGGCAAAGTGACAAATTCGGAAGCACATGTGTAGACCCCTCCTGCCTCATCAACTCAAGGTCCTACACCTTCCACTCCTTCCTCATCCACCCAAGTATATCAGAAGAAAATCAAGGAGGTCAAAAAGGAGCTCGTTGAAGAATACCCCATGATGAAGCATCCGGAATTGCCATCGAGTCCAGAGAACATTATTATTCTCGGTGAAAGCGAAGAGAGTGAAGTGACTGACTTCCACAAGCGCTCCGTAAGCTCCAATGGATAAAGAAAATGAAGTTCAAAGCACTGAGCTCCCGAGCACCATCGACTCCTCCGCACCAGAAGCCCCAAGTGCCCCATTCATATCTCAACTAGAAGCAACAACATTGCACACCCTGAGTGCTATGAGTTCTCTGTCTCTTGGTCCTCTTGCCCCACCTTCTTCTTCCTCCTCCTCTTTTGCATGGGTGCAGCCTCTCGTCGATAGTAGGAAGAGAAAGTCCTCTTCTCGGATCTTGGGACCCAACTTTGATGTTGTGGCGGCCTTGTTGGGTACTACCCCTCCTACTCCTGCCAAAAAGGCTAGGACCACTCACGAATAGTATCCGATGCTCAAGGCCAGCAATTCCTGGAAATAGCCAAGCCCAAGGTTGACAAGCCAGAACAGGATTTGCAGACGTCAGATCTAGAACTCTCAAGGATTCCCATGGGAGAGTCCACCCCTGAAGGAGAGATTCACAATCTTCAGGAAACAATCACCAGGGTCATTGGGAGGGTGGAGAAAGGGAAAAAAACCATAGAGCAATTTGGAGGAGCAGCCCGAGGTTCTTGGTTTCATCAAGTCACTGTTGTCCAAGGATAAGGTTTTAGATCCTACCCCACTGGCTACTCTTCCACCACCTGTGATTCTAGGCCAAGATGAAGTGTAGAGTATCAAAGATATACACAAGTATTCCATCTATGGAAGGGCTATAGAGGCCATGGTGGATGATATGCTCATTGCAGGATTGAATTTCATTGATGAAGCCTTCAAACTCAATGAGAAGGTAAATAACTGCAGCAATGAAACTATCTTCCACCATTAGAAATATAGATAAAGAGCTCAAGCTCTGGAGCAGCATTGTATATAGTAGATCTTCGCCTTATGGGGCAAGCTAATGAAAATATTCTACACTTGTGCAAGCAAGGTCTTCGATGATGCAAAGGATAACTTGTCAAAATCATGGGTATACAAAGTGTGGAATGGAAAATCAAGGTCTTTGGAGGAGGCTTTGGGAGAATTAAAAAATAGGTGGCAGAAGGGTGAGGCCTTCAAGACTTTGGTGGTGTCTGCTTTCAAGGATATACATTGCCACCTCCATGATGAAACCTCTGGTGTACCCTCTCCTTGCAAGAAATCAAAGCTCAATTTAGAGCTTTTGTCAAAGATAATTTGTTCAAGGAGGATTCCATTTCCAAGGAAAAATGAAGGCGATCTATTCTCTCCATCTGCTTTATTGAAGAAGCAAATAAAGATTATCATACACACGTCGAATTCGACAAAGAGATGGAGAAGTGCCTCGGATTTTGGACTCAGTCCATTGCCAATACATCAGTCCCACGTGGCAGAGACATAGTAGAGGCGTTGAAAAGATTTAGATAGCAGATTTCAAAATCAGTGGGCCCCTCTCAATCATGAACACTTGTCCTTCTCTTGATTCTTCTCCTTTCTTCCTTTTTTCATCTCAGATTTATTGTAATTAGTTGGGGTATTGCGATTAATATCCCGTTAACTAAGCATTAGTTAAAAGAAGTAGTTACCAAGGATAACCGATTTGTAAACTATATAATGACATCTCTTCGCCATTTTGAGGGGGAACTTGGCTTATTTTTGAAAGTGTAAAGAAATCATAAAGCAATCAATACAAAAGGATTTTCATTCTTTGTCTATCTGATTCTTTTTATTCACAAGCTATCCATTGAATATTGTTAGATCATTTACCCGCATTATCCGAGAAGCTTTGTATTCTTGTAGATGTTATTTGTGGAACTATGTGTCTTTTCAAATTTCATCTTATTAATTGAGTACAAATGATTTCTTTTTCCAATTTGCTGTATTCTTCCACACATAAGGAGTTATTCTATCATCTATAATTTTGGAGGTGCTTTTTCTGCCCATTTCCACGTCTTCATTCCTCTGTACTTTTGTAATTGATGATCCATTCAGGAAACGCTTTCATGATATCCAAGTTCCACATCAGAGTTATATACTGTACATTTGTAAATAAGTTTTGCTTTAAATAAGGGAACCTCTCCCATCAAAGAGGAGGGAATTATTGTCCGACTGAGTGCATAAGGTACATCAAATTTCACGGTGGTCCTGGAGTGACACGTGGTGACCGATCCACGGCAGGAATGCATGCTCCAAATAAGCACTTGAGGTTGAACTGCTAGGTCTGGAGGTCATATGAGGGTCCCAAGGGTCACATGAGGACTGGGAACATTTTCCAAGGGGTGATGACCTGACCTTAGGGTTGTGGGGACATGAAATCCCACCAGGCTCCTGGTGTTGACACGTGTCCTCTCGAAAAAATGATCGAGTCTGAAGCTTGCCTTTGAGAGGGTAACTTGGAATGCGAGATAACTTGAGCTTTTGGTGGAATTTCTTGGTGAAATATTATATGATCGTGACTGGAAATGACATTATGAATCCAATGATGTGGGTCTCATGTCTTTATTCGATCATATGATTCATGAAAAATCAGATTTTTTATCTGGGACTCCACTTGTACCTGAGAAAAACTATCTTCCAATCATATGCTCCAAGGTGTTGTGAAAAATATTATTTCATCATCATGTAGCTCTTGGAATCATTTTTTTGAATATGTTTTGTTTTACTTCCAACTCTATCCGGAGCTCCCAAAATCTTCATTTGAAGCTCAATAATTTGTTTTAGGCACATGTACTTGCTAGGCTTGTGAACCCTGTTTTCACTCAGACTGCTCCAAGTCTTTCAGAACTTCCCAAATCCTTCCAAAATCATTTCCATGATGTTATAAGGTCTTTCATTCACCTTTTTGTTCAATTTGGCCCTTCTGCTCTGCTCCAGGGGGTTGATCCAATCCCGGGAAGGCCAACGATAGCCCTTCCCTATATTGCCAAAAGATAACATTTTCAATGAACTCCTAAAATCACCTAGGGGGAATGAATGGAATTTCCTAAATCACCTAGGATAATATCATGACATTGGTTGGGAATTCATTTGGACTGATTGAATAGATCCGGGGTTTCTTAGGAATGATAAAACATGAAAATTTTGGCATAGGGGTATAGTTGTCGTGCTCTGGAAATTGTCAATTTCCTGTTGCACATTCTCACGACAATAGCTGGCTCTAGCTTGGGGACATGACATGGACTGAGCACAGTGAAGACATGACATGGGAATCCAGAATCTCAATTTTAGACCATATAATTCGTTGACCAATGCCTTATCCATTGGGCCCTGCGGAGTCATGCACAACTTCAAGAAAGGAAGATTAGAAGAAGGAAAACACACACACACAAAACGACCGAAAGGAAACACATGAAACACAACAGAAGGGAAACACACACAACGGAAAGGGAAAAACACCTATCAATCACCTATGGTACAAGGTGAGGGATAACCCACTTTCCACTGAAGTACTTTTTATTTCACAAAAGTTACCCCTGAAGAGGCAACACCGAATGATGATGTTTTGCGAAGCCGTTGACGGGTTCTAGAAAGTATCCTCCCCTCCTCAGCTACTTATGAAAGCTAGGTGCTTTCACAATTGTCTGTGTACTTGGTAGGAGTGAGTCCATGTGATCTTCTTGATGCTTAGGTCCTTTCTTGGAAACTCCATTGTCTTCATGCTCTTTGAAATTGGTTTCATCGTGCCAGTTTCCTTCCATGTTTATCCATATAGCTGATTCTCCATTGAACATCTCATCTTTGCCCAATGCTGATTTTTGTTCCAATTCCTTAAACCTTCGAGTTAATTTCTTTCCGGGTCTATGCTCATTGACATCTCTTCCATGAGAAACCTCAGACTTATCCGTTTCCTTTACTTCACTCTGAGGTGCTTGAGTCGATTGAAAGATTGGATGCGGCCTTGTATGCCCATGGCATGAGTGAAGAGATCAAGAATCAGCTCAGGGTCTTCTGCCACTTCTACTACATCCAAAATTTCTTACACAGAGTAATGCTTCATCATTTCCTGTAGTCCCTCTTTATACACCTTTGAAGAATCTTTATCTTGCAACTCAAAGAAACTATTTGGAGGGATTACCTCATCATCTCGAGAATCGCTGCACTCTACTGATCCTTCATCAAAAGGAGCTTCATCTTTATAGGTCTTCAAACTCCTTGCTTCAATTTCTTCATCATAAAAAGAGTCTTCATCTTCAAATGGGAAAGAAAATACTTCAATTTCATCATTGTATCCACCAACCATTGGCTTGAGAGGGACATCATATTTCTCATCTTGCCTTATCTCAATATGGCTGACCTTCACATTAGTTAAGGCTTCCAAATCAGCTTCATGTTTATCTTCCATATTCATGGCTTACATTAAAAGTTCTAGACTGATCTCAGGGTCCTTTGTTTCTTTCGCGGCTCTTAGTCAGTCCTTTATATAGACATTTCTTTCAAACCTTTCACGGGCTCATCACAAGCTGATTTTGTCTCTCCATAGATGGCTTGACAGAGACCATCTTCATCCCCAAATGGGAATGAGAATAAATCCTCATCTTGGAAAAGCGTATAGGCTGATTTTTCTTCTTGAAAATCACTGAGAACCATTTCCTCTTCCTCGTGGTCTACATCATTTGGTGATTCGGGGCTGCCCTCTTGTAACTCGAATCTCCTCAATGCTTCTTCAAAGTCCAAATATCTCTGGGAAGGCATGTCTGGACCTATCAAGGTGGGAATATCTTCTTCCTCCTCGGTTGTCACCAAGTGATTCATCCACCTGGTATTTTGGTACAAAATGTTAGCTTCTAGGCTTCCGGATTTTTACACAGTGTACCTCATTTTCTTCTCGGGAAGAAATTTCTCCATGTCTCCCTTCACTGGTATGGTTGCAAAAGACCAATTCATCTGAATTTTCCCTCCCAACTCTCAAGAAATTTCTACTCAGCAACATTCCAAACGAGGTTGGGACGTCTACTACCAAAATCATCACTGAAACTTTCTTGTCTGGAAATCTAGCGAGAGCCACCTGTGCATCTTTAACCTTCCCTACAAGTGAGACCTTTTTTGATTCCAAAGAGTAACAAGAGCCACTAGGTGGAGTCATTGTAAGTTTAAGATCTTTGGCGACCTCTTGAAGGCATCACGTTGTCTGAGGCCCCAGAATCTATTATACAATTATTTAGTACATATTCTCCAACAAGAAGGGAGACGTAGAAAGGTTCAACTTTATCAGTCTTTGATGCACTTAGAGAAAGCATGTTCTGTGAGGGAGGTGTAGGTGAGTTTTGTAGCATGCCTTTGGAACTAGAAGTTACAACATTGGGTGTTAGACTACCACTTCTGATGTATTGGACAAACCTCTCAAATTGTTCAGGATGAGTCCGCAAATATTCAGTTTTGAGTAATCTGCACTTTGGCTTTGTTTGCATATTCTATGAAGTCAAAAGGAGTAGATGTGGACAAGGGGGTGAAGGGACTGATTTTGGAGTCTGGATAGGCTTAGGAGTAGGATTTGATGTTTGAGGAATGGAGGGTATTTTGAAAGGCACACCAGGAGCTTTCAAGGAATTAGATTTTGTAGGAGCAGATTTAGATTTAGACTTGAAAGAGACATTAGAAGACTTACTTGGGATTGAGGGAGCCTTCTTACTTGCTACAGGGTCAAGCTCCAACAATGTAAAATTCATGGAAGATGGAAGTGGGGATCCTCGATTGATTATTTTATTTTTCGGAGTCGCCATAGGAGGATCATCAACCTTATTTTCTTTTTTGCAGCAGTGGAGGGAGATGCTCTTTTCTCAGACTGAGAACGAGTGAATACCGCACATGAGAAACTAGGTGCATCTTCTTCATCTTCTTCATAACCTCCAGAATACTCACAAAATTTGATTTGTGTATCATTCTCAAACTCATCACTTTCTTGGAAATTGCCACCTTCTTGTTCAAGCTCTTCTTCACTTTCTTGAAATCTATAATTTACATTCATGGGTGGGGCCTCAAGGCAAGTCTTTGGGGTGCTCCTACAATCTGATTTTTGTTGCTTCTCTGAGAAGAAACTCGTTCAAATAATTCCTCTTTGAGGCCATCTCATTCACCAACTTTTGCAGGATGGATTAGTTCTCTCATCTTCAGGATGTTGGGCCTTGCCCTTTGATGGATTCTTGATCTTTCCATAGAGGATGAGATCGTCATCCAATTCAATGGCCCTCCTTTGTGCTTCTACAATGTTCCTTGGTTGAACTCTTTGTAGGAGAAATCCTACCTCCGGTGATTGAGCATTTATGAAGAATCTTTTGATATTGTTTTGAGATGGTGAATCCTCTTGGGTATCTGCCTGTGACAACAACCGTTCAAAACGAGCCACTAAGTCTCTCATGGTTTCATTTTCTCCTTTATTTATTTGAGCTAACGCACGAGAGGTCTTGACAATCTTGATTGATTTAAATCTCTCTCGATTGCATCCTTGATGTCATTCCAACCCGTGATGGATCGGGAAGGTAGGAGGTAAAACCATTATGTTGCTTTTTCTTGGAGGGACTCCACGAACAATCTTACAACAACGTCTTCATGTTGGACACCAAGAATTCCACATGATGTCATGAAAGCAATGATGTGTTCTTCGGATGTTGTGTGTTGTCACCTTTGAACTTTGGAAAGTTCTTGCAGGAACCCGTTGGTAGATCATGAAGAGGGGGTTCAAGAGCAAGTGGGCTGTATTCCTTCCCCATGGAATAATGGGTTGAGGTCTTTCTTCTTGTCCACCATTGTTTCTTCTTCTTCTATTTCAGATCTTGCTTCAGAAGATCCTTCTTCAAATTCTTCTTCTTCGTGAACTCGATGTTCAATGGTGGTTGAAAAAATGGGAGAATTTGAAGGAGTTTGGATAGGATTACTAGGTGAACTTCTTGAAGAGTCGGATGAAGAGGAGGCTTGAGAGAAGAAGTATGGATTATCTCTAATTCGTTCTTGCTGATTTTGCAAAGCCTCGAAGTTGGAATCAGCATCACCTCTCGACCTTCTCAACTTGGTGTATCTTCCTTCACCAGACTTTTGGAAACTTTTGTAGTTGGAATACGAAAGGACACTGTGGAATGTGAAAAGTCATGTGTAGAAATCAGCAGTGTATCTTTCAGAAATGGACTTTCTTGAACTCTCTTTTATGATTTTTTCAATATTTGAATTTTTTTTAATTTTATTTTTGGGACCTTGCGGTCGTATTTTGGGTGCAGATGCTGTTAAATCTGCCCCAAGGTGGGCGCCAAAAATGTTGGCGAGAAAATTTATCGGGTGGAAAACTTGTGGATTTCTTGCCAATGCTCTGGGAATCTAAGTCCCTCTACTTAACCGGTGCAACTGCCGTATGTGCATGCACATGAAAAGGTGAATTTCTGTGGTGCCTTTCGACCAGGGGATCCAACAGGGGCACTCCACTGACCCTATGGCAAATGCTTGCATATACCTGCAAGAGATGACTTTTTATGGAAGTGGGAAAGGGAGTGAGAATGGAGGTAGGAGAACTAATGCTGTAGGTAGAAAATTAGATTCCTGCACACACACTAGTTAGAAACTTCATCACATGCATTTATGAGAAGAAACAACCCTGTAAATGACAACAAGACCAAATAGAATTTGATGAGAACAAAGTGTCATGAAATCCCTTGGTCAAAGAAAGCTAGAAACTCCTTCTTGTATTGATGCTTGAACAAAAGTTGTACATAGTGTAGGAATGGAAGAAATTTGAGAGGGGAAGAGAGTAGAAGAAAATGGCTATCTCCTTTGCTTTCTCTCAAGGTAGAATGCACTCTTGAGTCTACAAGATCAATCGCCAACCCTTTGAAATGGGAATGACTTTACAATTTATAAAATAGAATATGACTCTTCATCTTCCTCATGACCTTTCAAATACCTTAATATGACTTAAGACTATTCATATTCCACTTCAAATATTTAAGTCCCTTTTATAATAGCAAGGTGACTTAATTTACATTATGTTTCTAAAGTCTCTTAAGTCATATTAAAAGTGCAAACCCCAACGTGAAATTAGAATATTGGAAAGTGAGAGAAAGTTGGGGGGAAGAGGAGAGAGAAAGAGGGGATAAGAAGAAGAGGAGATGTCATTCCTGATGAAGTCTGTTGATCCTCGTTGATGGAAAGCTCCAAATGCAGTGAAACTTTGAATCTTGAACTCCTTGCACACTGTGAAATTCCTCCAAATTATCTCACGAACATTCGCTAAGTTGAATGAACTAAGGTGGATCTTGAATGCCCTGTGAAAAATGACTAGGATGCTCCCGAACAATGATGTCCCCCTGAATGATTATCCTTGTACATCCCATTGTGCCAAAACTTCTCTTTGAGTGTAACTTACTATTTTTAGTAAGTGTGAAAAAGGCAACTCTCTCGATCCTTTGCTGAGTGTTGTGACCTTGATTCCCCTTTCTCCCTACATTCCTCACTCCTTTGGATCAAATTTCTATTTTTAGTAGGTGCTCGAGGGCCCACTTACTATTTTTAGTAAGTGCCAAAAATGTCCATTCTGGTGGATTCTCAGCTATAGTGCACCTCTGATATCTTCATCTCCTTCGCAGGTTCTTCTATTAATGACTTTCCCGAAATAGTAGTTCCTATGTAGTAGACCTGCTATTTTTAGAAAGTTGGCCTCTGGGAGTTAGATTGATGTGGAACGAAGTTTTTTGATATGGGTTTTTTGCCCAATATCATCCCTTTGAAATTTCGGGCCCGCCCGCTTAATAATCCAAGAGATTTTAAAGTTTTAATTTTTAGACCTAGTAGTGCTTCTGGGTATGGCAGCCATTAATGGACCTCAAAATTGCAGGTTTGTTTTCTCCTCCATTTGCAAATAAAATTGTATTTTTGATGTGTGTTTTTCTTCTGGTGCTTCACGTGCAATCTTACTTCGATCCAAGCAATGGTTTGACGGGAAATCCCACTTCTTTCTTCGTTGAGCCGGAAAGGAGATTTCTTCATTGTGGATGCTTTGTTGCACATGGGGGGAGTTTGAAGGTGTCTTCTTGATGGTCTTGGATAGAGGAATGAACAGAAATAAATGGTTCATTGATTTGTGCACTGGTTTGCAAGCTTTGTTTAGATTTCCATTTTTTAGCTATGGGGATTTTGTTGTTCTCTTCTTTGTTGTTCTTCGTTTCTCCTTAGCTTGATGAGGATTCCTTTTGAGACCTATGCATCACCATGGGAAAGGTATTTTAGTTCCTTTTTGATCTTTTCTGAGCATTTGCAATGGCGGAGTGATGGTAGAATGTTGCAGAGGAAGAATGGAGGAAAGGAGTGCAAATAAAACTGTTAGAAGTTAGAAGCGGGAAAAGCAACACTTGGAAATTTTTCAAAAAGATGTGCATAGGTAGGGCTTGGGTGCATTTTTCCATGCTTGATGTCCCTGACCTTAGGGATGTGAGGGACATAAATTTCCACAATGAGCAAGACGGTGACACGTGGCACTAGATCCAACGGCAGGGAATGAAGGAGGAAAAAGCTGATTTGAAGCACTGGGAGCTGAAAGGAGGTCACGTGGGTGTCCAAAAGACTCCTCCTAGGGGATGGGTGAATTTTTCCATGTCTGATGTCCCCCACCTCAGGTACATAAGGTACATTAGTTTCCATGGTGGTCCTGGAGGTGACACATGGCGCCCGATCCAACGATAGGGAATGGATGCTCCAAAACTGCACTTGGGGGTTGAACGATGGTCATGTGGGTGTCCAAATGACTCCCCATAGGGGATGGGAAAATTTTTCAAGGTCTGATGTCCCCACCTCAGGTTCATAAGGTACATCAAATTCCACGGTGGTCTTGGAGCTGACACGTGGCGACCGATCCGATGGTAGGGAATGCATGCCCCAAATAAGCACTTGAGGGTGAACTACAGTCCGGAGGTCATATGAGGGTCCCAAGGGTCACATGAGGGCTGGGAACATTTTCCAAGGGGTTATGTACCTGACCTCAGGACGTGGGGACATGAAATCCCCTGAGCTCTGGTGTTGACACGTGTCCTCTTAAAAAAATGACTGAGTCTGAACTCGCCTTTGAGAGGGTAACTTGGAATGTAGATAACTTGAGCTTCTGGTGGAATTTATTGTGAAATTTTATATGATCCTGACTGGAAATGGAATTTTGAATCCAATGATGTGAGTTTCATGTCTTTATTCGATCATATGATCCCTAAAAAATCAGATTTTTGATCTGGGACTCCACTTGTACCTGAGAAAAACTATCTTCCAATCATATGTGCTAAGGTGTTGTGAAAAATATTATTTCACCATCATTTAGGTATTGGAATCCTATTTATGAAGATGTTTTTTTTACTTTCAACTCCATCCGGAGCTCCCGAAATCTTCATTTGAAGCTCAACAGTGGTTTAGGCCTATGTCTTGCTAGGCTTGTGAACCCCTGTTTTCACTCAGGCTGCTCCAAGTCTTTGAGAACTTCCCAAAGCCTTCCAAAATAATTTCCATGACATTATAAGGTCTTCCATTCACCTCCTTATTGAATTTGGCCCTTTTCTCTGCTCCTGGGGGTTGATCAATCCGGGAAGGCCAACGATAGCCCTTCCTATCTTTGCCAAAAGATAACATTTTCAATGAACTCCTAAAACCACCTAGGGGAATGAATGGAATTTCCTAAATCATCTAGGATAATATCATGACATTGGTTGGGAATTCATTTGGACTAACCGACAGATCCGAGGTTTCTTAAGAATGATAAAACATGAAAATTTTGGCATAGGGGTATAGTTGTTGTGCTCTAAAATTGTTAATTTCCTGCATTGCACATTCTCACGACAAAAAGATGCCACTAAAATATCACAAGGATTGAGATCTGTGTGATTCAAAGGGATTTTGATACAAGATTGCAATAGGAACAAGAAAAACTACTTGCAGACATTCTGAAAGTGAAATAAACACAGAATTGGACAAAGATTTGACACAAATTAACTCAAAATTTATCAGATTCATCAGCAAGGGAGAGTTATTTAAACAATCTCAGAGCTTGTTGATGGTTATACACTTGTAACCAACTCAACATGAATGAAAATCTAATACAGAGGAAGTTAACTGGTTTCTTAGAGGATGAGCTTTTCTCAAAATTTTCTCGTGAAAATGAACTCCCGACCTTTTGCAAGAGTATTCTCATTGCATTTATACATTTCATTTGCTCAATTTTCCCCCCAAAAGATAAGAATATTTGAGGGTCCCATCTGGCCTTTTGAAAAGTCTTGGTGTAAAAAGGCAGAGTGAGTGGAAGCCTCCAAGTGTCCTCCTAGCGCTTCTTCAAAAATAAAACACAGGGGCTGATCCCTAAACATGCACGGTCCCTCCACGCCATGAGAACATATAATATCATTCTCAATAAGCTTTAATGGGTGAAAATTTGGAAAATGTTTTTCCCCATTAATATGGGATCTGAATCATCCAATGTCCTCCACTTACCAGGATATTGGGATTTTTGGTCTGCCATCTTTTCTTATACAACAAACAAGCATGGGGCACCAGACTCGACAAATGGAGGACAAAGTTTTTATGCATCAATCAAGGAAAATAGAAAACGTGATAGAGGCTGAAAACTAGGGGATTTTCAAGGGCAAATGGTGCAAGATCAGAATGAGCACCAACACAACCTTTGTCATGAAATATCACATTATAACCTTTCTTGCACATTTGACTCACACTTAATAGATTATGTTTGAGTCCTTCAACATATAGTACATTCTCTGTGATTGTTTTTCCATTATCTAGACTCAGAGTTCCCTTTCCAACTATGTTTGCTGAGTTGTTATCACCAAATCTAACAGCTCTTGATGCATTGTTTGATAGAGAGATGAATTTTCTTTTGTCACATGTCATATGACTGGAGCATCCACTATCTAAATACTAGATTTTATCTTCATTTTGCACATGGAATGTGGTTTGCACTATTGAACAAGACTCTTTTCTCTTGTTGGCATCTTTCTTTACAACATACACCCATTTCTTTTGTTTGGGTGGTTCTTGTTTGTTTGTTGAGACTATATGACCCTTCTTGTGATACTTGTGGTGAACAACATTATAGTTCATTCTAGTGTATAATGAGTTATAGTTTCTTCCATATCCTCTAGAATATCTCCTACACTTTGTGGCTTTGTGTCCAAATTGATTACATGAAAAAATAGTAGCCATAGAAAGAATGTGTGTACCTCATAACATAGGTGATCCCGGGGTTAGTAGTCCTTCTCTGGTGGATTTGATAACAACTTTATTTGCAGCAGATGAAGTTTGGGTATTGATGCATTATTTACAGTTCCTTATCTTTGTTTTCTTCCTTGAAACATATTCTTGATTTATCACTCGTCTCTTATTGACTACTCAAGTATGCTAGTTATAACATTTTAACTCTTTTCCATCTTTTCATACATTGTCAACTTGTTGGTCATTCGTTCTAGCTTAGTCTTCAATCATTCCATTCTGGAGTTGGAAATATTTTCTAGATTTGTTTCTAGTTCCTTGAGCTCATTGGTTTCTTCTTCTTCTTTCAAGCTTTGTCTTTTCTCAAAGATGTAAATTTTCTCTTCATAATATTTTAAAGTGCTTCTCATATTTTGATTCTTTCTCCTGCACGTTTTAGTTCTTGAAGGGCACAAACTAGTTACGCTTCATTTACACTTACTTCTTCTTCATCGTGAGTCCTCATAATCGATGAATTCTTTCCTTTTGAATTACATTCTTCAAATGCATCCATAGCCATGGACAAACATTTAGATTGAGCTTAAGTATCATCACTCTCACATTTTCTAGTGTTGTTTGAATTATATTCACTCAATTCTTCTTTTGAATAGAAATTCCTTTTATTCTTAGATAATCTCTTCTTGTTATATTTATTCTTGTGGTTAGCCTTTTGTTTGTTGGGTTTATGACTTTTTTATCATGATCAGATTGAGTTTCTTTATTTTTATTAGGACATTTTTGCAGCAAAGTGGCCTACTTGTCCACACTCACAAAATTTGAATGGAAGTTTTCCTTTGTACTTACCTGAGCCTCTTTTTAGTCTTCTTACAAACATCACCTCAATATTTTCATCTCTCGAGTTTGAGTATTTTGTTTCTAGTTTGGATTGGACTTATTTCTTGGCTTTAAATGCTACTTATTTCTTTATTGACTTGGATCCAATAGTTATCATTTTGTATGCTAAAAGAATGCTCTATAATTCATCCATTGTGAGAGTCTTCATGTCTTTGGATTCTTCCACAATTGAAACCTTTGCATCATATTTGGCAGTAAGAGATATGAGAATCTTTAGATTCTCAAACTAAGCTCTGTAGGTTTGCAATTTTGCCAGTTTAACTTTATCATCTCCTTCATAAATGCTTTGAAGTTTTGTCCATATCTCCTTCATGCGGTTGTATAATGCATTACCTTTATAAACTTTGTTTGATCAAAGCCGCAGGATGGCATTTATGGCTCTTGAGTTACATTCATATTCTACTTTGTCTATTGAAGAAGTGATTGGCGTGGCTAGAGGATTTTATCCTTTCTCAACACATTCCCAGATATCAAAACCAAGTGAAATTAGATATGTTTTCATCCTTTTTATCGAGTGCATAATTTGTTCTAGTGAAGAGAGGTGATCTCGATAGTGATAAACCACCTTGTGCCTGATTTTCTATCATGCTTGTGAATATAGGATCTCCTTGAAGATGTTAATATTCTATCAAAAGGACTGACTCGATACCATTGTTAGCGATCACAAGCAATAAAAGGGGGGTGAATGAGTGTAGATTAGAAATTTTACAATAATTTCAATCGAGAATTATTTAGCGGAGTTCAAAAATATATCATAAGCATTTAAACAAATAGATGTGAGACAAGATAATACAAAACATAGAAATTATAGTAGGAAACCGTTTCGGTTGGGACATGCAAAGTGATAATACCTCAAAGCATATTTTAGAAGGAACAATAAATTTGTATGCATGAAAATGAAAGTAGATAAAACTAATATATGTCCCCAACGTGTGGAACATTTCTCCTTCGGATAAACATCCGGAGAAGGTAGGCTTCCTCTACCTATTTAACCTAACACTAACAATACTCATAAGCTAAGCTACTAATCTACAGAGGAAATGGAGAAGGATGAATGTATGAAATGAAATTAAGCTACGAAATGGAAATGAAAATAGATTAGAAAGGGGATCTCTCTGTGAGGGGAAGAACATGAAATAAAATACAACAATGAGAGGGCAAATAGATGTCATAGATCAACCTTGCGTAAACGATTCCATTCCACACATTTTAGACACAAAGAAATGAAAACGTGCAATTGAAACCCATAAACGATATGCCATAAATGAACGGAGAGGTAAGAGACACGATAAACACAAGTAAAGGGCATATACGAGCTACAATAACAAGATTCTATTGATAAATAAATACATAGTCCATTAAATTACTGGGAAGGGTACTAAGCTTGTTACATGTGACCAGGTCGATGTCTACAACTCATGAAATCTCAGCCATCATTTTGACATGGTGACTTTACAATCGGAAGAGGATTCCTTTTTAATAATATCAAGTTGTCTTTTATAGAGAAAGAAGAGAAGAGAGGGAGAAAATAAGATTGCACCAAAAATGAAGAGAGGAAACCACCCACCACCCACCAAGGATCAATCATGATTCAAGGCTTGCAAGCATGTATGGCCAACAAAAGTTCCTTGAAAGGCACTCTATCAGATCATCTAAGAATGTGGACTTGGATGTGTAAGATTTAATGTTGGTGGTCAAGACTAGTTTGCACTTTTAAGATGAGTTAGGCACGACTTTGTTACTGTGGGTTTTAGATGATCCACTATCTTCTTTTGTTTTCCTCAACTTTACGATGTTTCTATTGTAATATGTATCCTTTTTTTGAATTCCATGGTCTTTCGTGGCCTTTAGCAACTTTTGAATTATCCACAGACTTATTTCCTTTATTTTCCTAATCCGCGACCATACTTTTAGTTTTTGTTGTCTCTTCTTATACCACATGAGTCTTCTACTCAAATATTCTTCTTTTACTTCACCCCTGAACCACCTTTTCATGGTGTTTGACTCCTTAGTGTAAATTCTTTGTTATGTACCTTTTAACTTTGTTTGTTTTGTGAGCAATAGCGTTCTCATGTTTCACGAGTTTCTTTTGATATGCATATTTTATTTGTTCCACGGATTTTTCTTTGTTACGTGGAATTTCTTAGCTCCACAACTTTTTATTTATTACATGGATTTCATTTGTTGCGTGGAATTTCTTTGTTCCACATATTTTATTTATATTGTGGATTCTCTTTGTATTTTTGCTTAGCATTGCTTTCAACCATATGCAACTTACTTCTCTTTGATCTTTTAATTTTCTTTTGTGCTTAACTCCCTTTCTTTTACTTCAAAGTGTTATGTGGCTTTCCTTGCCTTGCCCATGAGAATATAACTCTACAATCCTTTTCCTTTATTGCATAGACCTTTTAAACATACGTGGGTTTTTATCATGTGAATCCTTTTAGTACTCTGCGCTTCACTCTCTTTCCTTCACAAGTACCACAAGTTACTTAGCCTTTGTTTGATCCAAAAAAATAACGAGAAAAATAATTCCACTAAAATAATGTTTACCTGGATGACCAAAATCAAGAATGAAATCTGATCCAATGTGTTTTTAAAATGAATGGAAGAACTCATATAAGTTAACGCCGAACCATTCAAGATCCCATTATCACCCGATTTTACGAAAATGTGTTGCAACTGATTTTAATGTGTAAATTTTGAATTAAAATTACTGATTAAAATTCTGTAAGGAAATCAGAAATCAAAATGTAATCAACAATGAAAAATGACATCAAAAACTTGATAATGGAGTTCGGCATATAAGTCTATGTCTCTCGGGTTCATATGAAACGATCTATTAAAAATTGTTATTATTGTAAGTACAATCACCCTTACAATCAACAAAATAGATCAACACCTATAAAATGTACTTTTAGACCTTCGGAGAACTCTTACAAAGTGCTTAGTAAATGTCGTCCACCTTCCCTAAGTACTTTGCCGAGGTTACTCCCTTTGAAATTACACAAATAGTGACTTTCGTTGCGTAAAATGTTGTCACAAAATCTTCAAAATAGAAAATGAATTTCACCACTAGGAGCGTGATAAAATTCAAAGAAAGTTTCCTTTTATGCCCAAAGTTTGGTTTTGACTCTAAGTCCTCCAAAAATGAGGATTCCTACAAGTATGTATAAAGCGCCCATGCACACTCTCTGCCACAAAGTTTCTTTATATAGAAGCGATCTCAATTCATTACTTTCCGACCTACTTGGCACAACGGCCAAGCAAGTGGATACCATGCGATGGATAAGGGTTCAAATCCTTTTTAATAACCTTGTCGCTTGTTATTTAATGTGTGGGTAGGATCCCACATTCCTGGGGATATATATTTCCCAAGCCTTAAAATAGGCTTCCACTAAGTCTATTGAATGTGGTTGTGGCCACGTATGTACTATTTTTCCACCCAATGTAAACCTGGGCCTCACAGAATTGCCATGGAAGAATATGCCACGTGGGTATCTTGGTCGATTGATAAAGCCACGTTGGGTGCCGACATTTAATAAACCCCTCCGTATTGATGAGCGACTCGCTCGGATGTTGGGCGAGTTCATTGTTTAAAAGACCCCCACGTTGTTAAGTTATCACATAAGTGGATGTGGCATGATTTAAGCGCCACGTAGTCATCTAGCCACTTTGGTTATAAACATGGGCGGTGAACAAAATAGTTATATGCCATGTTTGTTGTGGTGATTAATATAGACCTTCCCATGTAAAATGAACTCGCCCTAGCACTATGCGAGTTTGCCCAACAATAATTACTCGGTCTCAATATAGTGGTAATAGCTCACCGAACTTGACCAATATAACTCGGTCAATGCAATATGAAAATCCACCTTAACATTACAATGATGATATAAGGTAGATATAATAAACTTGTGACAATACAAATATGAAGTAACGGTGGCAAATGACACCCCTCTCACAAAAGAGTGTGTCGATCATGGTGAGGACTCCCAGGAAAATAGTGGATCCCACCATTTTCAATTCAACCCACATTCCTATTGATGAATGACTCGCTTGGATGTTGGGCGGTTCATTGTTTAAAAGACCCCGCATTGTTAACTTGTCACATAAGTGGATGTGGCATGATTTAAGCACCACGTAGTCATCTAGGCCACTGGTTATAAACATGGGTGGTGAATAAAATGGTTATATGCCATGTTTGTTGTGGTGATTAATATAGACCTTCCCATGTAAAATGAACTCGCCCTATCACTATGTGAGTTTACCCAATAATAATTACTCGGTCTCAATATAGTGGTAATAGCTCACCGACTTGACCAATACAACTCGGTCCAATGCAATATGAAAATCCACCTTAACATTACAATGATGATATAAGGCGAGATATAATAAACTTGTGACAATACAAATATGAAGTAACGGTGGCAAATGACACCCCTCCATCAAAAGAGTGTGTCGATCCTGGATGAGGATTCCCGGCCAAAGACCAAATAGTGGATCCCACCATTTTAAATTAAACCCACATTCCTAAACAAATTTTTCCATTTTGATCAAACTTCATTTTTTCCACGTGTCATGTCCACACTAGCTAGTTGACCCATAGTGTGCCCTTGTTCAACTATGACCTTATGTGGACCATATCTCGCTCGAACAGCAGTCTGTTTCAAACACACAAATAGGTGATAAAAATCTCTCTCGAATGATCTCGCACTTTGATGCTTTATGGAGATTATGGAAAAATATGTTCTGAAATGATCTCCTAATCACTATTCAAAGGTGTATATCCCCACGGTGATGTCCCTTTGTTACGTGGGTTAGGAAAACTCGTAGAGCACTAGGTTATGACTTCTCTAGAATACTAAGTTCCTTGATTCCGTGGTCGTATTTCTTGAGGCCACGTGGTTCTATGACTCAAATGAAGTTGTCCAAATAACACAGATGTTATTTTGGATAATAGTTTGGTGACTTTCAGGGGACATCTTCCTGCTAGATGAACTGAATAGTAGCTAGGCATATCCCTTGGGCATGAAGTCAAGCATACATCTTGAAAAATGATCCCAAAATTTTATAACTAAAATTAAATTTGCAAGAAGAATTGCACTTGACACTAACTTGAAACTGAGCTTTGGAGCTTTAAAAGAACGCTATATTTGGAAACTGCCTCAAAATATTTGATTTCTCAACCACCATGGTGAATGATCGGACTATGCACATCGTCAAAGAGGCTCACAAAATTATGTACAAAATAGAAATCATACATGATCCAAATGGAGACATGCAAAGTGTGCAAAGCACTTGTTTTACAAAAGCAAACTAAAATACTCCTACTCTAACCAAGAGAAAAACAAGCTAAACAAATCCAAATACTAGATGAGAAAAACAACTTCCCTTCCTTAAAAAATGTGGCCATGAGACCAGTTCTATAACTAGATCAAGTGGTGGAAGTGAAAACATGTTCCACACCTCCCTTTTGCTCAAAATATTAACCTCAAGAAGAATAAACACCTCTTATGGTTGCTTTGCATTTGGTTTAGATAGGTTCATCGACTTATCTTTGGTACTTTTGAAAATATTCCTCGTATTATGAAGTGATCATGACTGGTGGAAACTGTGATTGAAGCTCTCATCTAGCTAGGTATCTAATTGGACACCCATATTTCAAAACTAGTGCATTGATTTTTCTTATTTTCCCATCTCTTTCACATTCAACTCCATAAATAGAGCTATCATGCAAACTTTCCTTTTCATTCTCATGTAGCTTTGTTTGACCATGATCAACATGTATTGGAATTTCTTACTCTATCTTAGGTTTAAGGGAAACTCCAACAACAAGAGGGTTCTTGTCCAAGAAGAGAAATGATGTGAATGGAATACTTATAAATTCAATGATCTCTTCTTCATCATTCAAATCTTCCATATCAGATAACATCTCTGCCTCTTTGTTGTCCACGCTTGGGTGAAACTCCATTTTGATCTCATTTTCTTGCTTGATTCTTTTCTCAACCATTTCCTCTTGAATGTTTGGTCCAATATCCTCTATCTCAGACTAAAACATGGTGTTTCCTAGTCCCAAAGATGTCTCCAAATTTGATCCTATGCATGAAGACAAAGTTTGATCAGAATATTCACCTTCAAATAAGAGTGAGAAGCTCTTTATGATTTCTTCTTCATCCATGGGATATGATTTCTCCTCTACGTGATTAGGAACACAAACTCTAGGAAAATCAATAACATATTTTTCACCCTTTGATTCCAAATGATCCTTTATAGCATTGGAAAACTTTATTTCTTCCACTTTGTTCTCAACAACTTCAGCTTAACTTATAGATTGATCATAATAAACAATAAGAAGCTCAAAATGAAAGATTTGAGTCATCTCTTCATAACAAATTTTAGAGTCAACCCAATATGCAATAGATATCTCATGATTTTCAACAATGATGGAGCTTTCTTCAGCTAGTTTTGGTTCACTTGAACATGGTTCTACATAAAGATCTTGTGGATTGGGTAGTACCTTTGTTGAGAGTAGGAGAGTGATGGAAGGTAGATAAAACCTCTCAAGTGTTTGAACATGAGGTTCATACATAAATGAATTTGGATCTATGGAATGGGAGAAGGATTGGGATTTTGGATGATTTTGGAGATTTTTTAATGGTGGAGGAGGTATATTATCTCCTTTAGGAGGAGAATAACTCTCAAGAGCAGGTGAGAGAAATCTAGGAATTTATGCTAAGATTGTATGGATTTAGATGGATAAGTAAGAGTTGCATAATTGTGGTGAAGGATTTCCCCATTGATAGGGATTCTTAAAACCATATTTGTTAGGTTTCATCTCATCAATTAATAATATCATGTCATTTAACTTCTCATCCATTGTCTATAGTTTTTATTTCAAGGACTAAATCAACTTGGTAGAGGACCACCCCATTGACAGGGTTTTATAATTATAGGGAGTTTAGTTGTCATGCTATCACACAAATATTTGGATCTTTGCATGTTTTTATTCATGTGTTGAACTCACAACAGAAAATCATCATTAAATATGAAAACACCTCCATTATCTGAATATCCTTGTTCTTGAAAAACATCATATTTAATAAGATAACCATATAGTTCAGTGGGGGTTGGATCATGGGAATTTTCATCATGATAGGGTTCATAAAACTAATTTGGAGAGGAGTTTTGAAAGAAAAAGATGGAGTGGAATGATATTGCTCTTGAAAATGAGGATCCCAATGAGGAAATTAAGTCATGATTGCACAACTTGCATGAAAGATAGGAAATGATGAATGGAAATGATATGTGAATGAAACAAATGGGTTGTTGGATTAGTGGAGTTGCCAAATGTGTGTGTATAATGCCTCAGAAGGATAGAGATCACTAATAAACACATCAATCTTAGTGAAATGAGTTATAATTGACTTGAGAGAGTTCCATTGGTCGTGCCAAAAACTATTATCACTTGAGATTGAACCCTTGTTAAATCTACTAGATTCAACACCTCGAGTAAAATATGGGAATTTCCCCAAGGTGTGGAACCTTGCTCCTTGGGATAGACCTTTGTAGAATGTCTAATTCCTCTACCTATCTATCTTAGCACTAACACTACTACTAAACTAAGCTATGTTATTGAATTGCATGGGGAAAAGAGATAAAGAATTCATGAAATAACAACTAAGATAAGGAAATGGTGTTGACACCATAATAGAAAGGGCATCTCTTTCCATGAGGGGAAGAACAAGAAAGAAAACACAACGATAAGAGGAAAATATATGTCATAGATCAATCTTGCACAAATGATTCCATTCCACACATTTTAGATACAAAGAAATGAAAACATACAATTGAAACCCACACATGATATGATAGAAATGAGCAAAGAGATAAGAGACACCATAATCACAAGTAAAGGGCATACATGAGCCACAAGTAACAAGATTTTATTGATGAAGAAATACACGATCCATTACATTACTGGGAAGGGCATTGAGAGTGTTACATGTGACTAGATCGAGGTATGTAACTCATGAAAACTCAATTGTCATTTTGACATGGTGAATTTTAAAATCGGGAGGAGGATTCTTTTTAATAATATAAAGTTATCTTTAATAAAGAAAGAAGATAATAAAGAGCGAGAAAATCAGATCGCGCCATAAATGTAAAAAAAGTCAACCAACCACCAAGGAAAAATTGTGATTCAATGCTTGTAGACATGTATGAACGATAGAGGTTGCTTAAAAGGAATGTATTAGATCGTTTGAGAATGTGGACTTTGATGTACATGATTTAATGCCGGTGGTTGGGAATAGTTCACACTTTTGAACTGGGTTAGGCATGACTTTGTTACAATCTGCATGATTTAAATGATATGTTATCTTCTTTTATTTCTCGCAGCTTTATGATGTTTCTATTGTAGTTCGCAACCTTGATTTGAATTCCATGGTCTTTCGCAGATTTTAACAAATTTTGAATGATTTCAGACTTGTTTCCTTTCTTCTCCTTATCCACAAACATACTTTTACTTTCCATGACCTCTTCTTGTACCATGGGTCTTCTCCTCAAGTATTCTTCTATTACTTCACCCTCCACTCCCTTTTCATGGTGTCTGACTCCTTTGCATAACTTCTTTGTTACACAATTTGTAGTTTTTTGTTGTTCCATGGATGACCGTTCCCTTGTTCCATGAGTTACTTTTGATACATAGATTTTATTTATTGTGTAGTTTTTTCTTTGTTGCATGTACTTACTTTATTCGTGGCCTTGTCTTTGTTGCCCAAATTTCATTTGTTATCTTGACTTTATTTGTTCCACAACTCTTCTTTATACCAAGGATTATCTTTGTTGCTTCGCTCCATGGGATTTCAACCTTGCGTGGCTTGATTTCCATAGACCTTTTAACTTTCCTCGATGCTCAATTTCCTTTCTTTTGCTTCATGGTGTTGAGCGTATTCATTTGCATTGTCTCGTGGTGTTTATAAATTTGTGGTCCTTTTCCTTTGTTGCATGAGACCTTTTAAATATGTGTGGGTTTTTATCCCGCACACCCTTATAACAATCTCACACTTCACTCTTTTTAGTTTTTAGTGTCATATGTTACTTATCCTTTTCTCGTAACATATATCCTGTGGTGATGTCTCTTTGTTACATGAGTTAGGCAAACCCATGGACACTAAATTATGAATTTTGCAGAATACTAAGTTCTTTAATTCTATGGATGTCTTTTCAGCCACGCGAGTCTATGACTCAAATGAATTTGGGGTGCTATTTTGGACAACAAATACTTCAACAAGGCATGGGTTTTCTCACTTTTGCAAGCTTTCTAATGATAAAATGATCCTATGAGAGAATGGATGTATATGTCTTGCAAGGACATGGTGTGCTTTTGGAAGGGAGTACTAGGTTGCTTTTATAGCTTTCCTCTTTGGGAGAAGAAAAACTATCAATGAATGTGAGATAATGGAGATGTAGAATTAGGAGTGGATAAACATGATTATAGGTAATTAATTAAGATTAATGACCCATAGGAGTTAGAAGAGGCTTAATTAATCACTTAGGATTAATTAATAGGCCAAGATTAGCTTGTCGAATCTATGTAGAAGAAATATAGAGAAAATTTAGTGGATTTAAAGGGGTTTGAAATTGATAATTAATTAATAAAGGGTTATTAATTAAATAAAATACAATGCTTTAAATAATTAATTAATTAAAGGGGATTTTAATTAACAAAGTGTTGTTAATTTGTATCCAAGAAGAAGAGAGAAGTTAATTAACGAAATGTCATTCATTAAATGGTGATGAGAAGTTAGTGCAATTTTTACATGGTGGAAATTATGTGTCTACATTTGCCTCTCTTTGAGGTGGTGTTATACAGGCGATGTTGTTTCAAAGAAAGTGGACAATTTTATTTTGCATGCGAGGAAGAAAAATTAGTAAGATGGACGATGCTCCATCGAACATCGATGGGGTGATATAAGAAGGTGATTGACACTTGAAAAGAGAAGAAAAATGATCGTGGTGGAAGAATATGACATCATAGTGGTTAACAAGCCATTGCGGTGGTTGAAGCCACCACAATGAGGTCTACATTTAGGGAAGGAGGGGTAAAAACAAATCATTTTCACCACCATAAATAAGAGAAAAGGAACTATGGGTGATTACGAGAATAAGAGATGGCCATCCCAATGTTTACACACCAAGAAGAGTTGGTCTGGGACTACCAACAAACATCAAGACACATGGATCTAGTAGATGATGTCATTTATGTTTTGGAAAATTTGTAGTTAGAATGCAATAAATGTCCCAAAAGTGATGGTGTGCAAGCTGTTGAAATTGATAAATGTTAATTTTAGCGGTTGTGCACTACATCGTAGTGGTTTTGTAGCATTTTTAGAATTTTCGCCATGGGTCCAGTGAATGCGCTATTAGTTGTGGCAGATTCACTTAGGATGGCATATTTGTGTTATGTGGTGTCAAATTCGCCGGATAACAAATGTTTGTTATGTCATAGAAAATTATCTATTTGTAGCAGATTAGTGGGATGTGGTATCAGATTCATGGGATGTTGTAGTAGATTTTCCACTACTAATAGCATATTTGTAAATTTTGGAAACAATATAAGTTTGAATTATGAATTTCCAAAATTTTGTAAAAATGGCTATGTATAAATTTGTGTTCATGATGACTACATATGAGGATGAATTTGATCTAATTTTGAGAGCCCGATGTTGAGCCTTATAATGATTCATATGATGCACCTTGATGATTGGGCCATTTTGGAGGAGTTGGGATTATACTACATAGCATTGATGCAATAATGATGTAGCGAGATAAATCACTTTTGATAGCCCTAATAGAGATATGGCATTGAAATACTATCACTTTTCAGCTCCCAACAAGAGAGATGACCATCACTTTAGAGAATGGCCATAAGATTTTGAGGTTATCAATCATATGGGATCGATCTACTTTGATATGGCAAATATCCTTGGTGAAATGATCCAAGCCATATGTCAATATGATCTACTCTAGCGGAGGAGGACCAACATCCTTTTGATAGAGATATTTGATGAGGATATGATTGGAGGTATTCCCTTAGTATTGATGGTTGTTGTCAGCGGAATCTTGCTACCTGACAAGAGTGGTCACTACCTATCAGTAGGGTATATGGGTGTTATAGAGAATATGGTAGAGCAATAACAAAGATTTACTTGGGGACCTCACATCCCTACACAACTATCTATATTTCGCACTTGGTGGTTTGTGAGAGTGGTCAAAATATATGACACACAAATATATTATAGATATGGGCCTAGGATTATATCACGACTAGACAATTAGTGGGGTTGTTCAATCTACTCGAAGATGATGATATAAAGCCTTTGGGTGGATATGTTCAAGTAGAAGTAGATAGGGATACAACGAAATTTAGGTGTATAAGTGAGCATTGGATGAGCTTGTCTCAACTAACATCACATGAAGGCCCTATTTAATGATGAGAACCTAGTTAGAGACCTTTATAAAGCTAGCCTATGTACACACTTAATGCTACCTAGTAAGTGCAAGCATGCTTTTTTTTGTTGAGTGATATAGGCTTGATAGAGTGTCGCACTAGTTTAGTTATATAAAGTGGGTACCAAAAACACCTCGTATTTTTCCCATATGACCAAAGAGATACTATATTAGAGGTTTATCTTATATGTAATAATGGTTGCAACAAAGTCGGGATACCTTGGCAATGATTGTGTGGGATATGCACATGGGTATCACAGATGTGGGGACCACTAGAGAATATTGGTTTTGGTAACAATAGTTTCAACAAGTGATATTGACTACAACATGACAGTGGTCAATTATTGTAACATAGGTAGCTATGTTAGTGTGGTGATAGAGGCATCCATATATGATACATGCAACTCCATAGGTACAACCCAAAGTACTAGTGATCCATGAAAGGGGTGGTGGAGGATCTGGGACATAGAGACATAGGGATAACACTAGCATTTGGGTCATGACAGGGGTTAGCACAAGTGATAGAACCACAACAGAGGTTAGTGTATCCCTTTTTAGAGGATGGGGTGGATGGGGGACAACCCTAAGTGGAGATGGAGGGGATGGAGGATATAGGTGGGCTGTCAGGTATAGGGAAAGAGGAGCAATCCTAACACATATTGGTACCAACATAGGAGGAGACATGGTAGGACCATCGAAATTTGTCGAGCCACACAATGAGTAACTTAAGTACTAGTGATAGAGATATTTTCTTGTGAGACAAAGATAGTGGGGTTGAAAACTTAGGGTTGTAGTAAAAATTGTGATGTAAAACTACCAAGTTAAAGACCGAGGTGACATGGCTTACTCTTTGTACTAACACAATGAACCACGTAGAGAGATACAACCATAGTTGATCGAGATGTCACACACGTACCAAGTGAGATAGTCGTACCATATAAAGATGCACCGTAGAGAGATCATAACACTCTAGTTGTGAGGGCGATACAACTCATTTTATATCACTTGAGTCTCATATCAATATTCTTCCTCTTTCCTTGCAAACTTCAAATTCCTCCTTGTTTGTTGACCAATACTCGAGCCCCCTTAGGATTTTATCTTTTCAAATTACTTCGATAAAAATATTTGACTATATGTGACTAGTCACACAAGTTTAAGCGCAATCATTGGCATCTCATATGAATTTGCGAATGGTTATGACCACTTCACCCAATGTGGACCTGCATTAATTCACTCTTCGTGGTGGTTGTTACATATGTGAGAGACACCATCATGCTCTTATGTCCACATTTAAATTTTGAGAGGATGGAGAAATTCTTGGACCAACAATTACGAGAGATAAAAGGTTATATAAACCCCTCCATTTTAGTAATTTGCTTCTCCTTTCCACACTAGATAAGAAATCACTCCATGGGCACACAATGGTCATGCCAAGAAGTCTCCATCATTTCACTCTACAAGCTTGGTCACATATGGACCCCATCCCTATGTGGTCAGTCCTGAAATGACCCAGTAGTACATTTGTGTTAAAATATAGAATATACACGATCTGTTGCCATAAGAAATCAAGGTGATTAATAATCTACAAAGCTTAACTGAAAGGTTAAAGGCTCTCGAGAATGTTTTTCCGCCCAATTGGGTAGAGTAGCCTTGATTTTAGAAGAGGATTCTTTACAATTATAACAAGTAAGTTACTTGTAACCCAAAAGAGAGAGAAAAGTGATAACACTTCCTTAGCTTAGTTTAGTTTCATTGCCATTTATTTAGCCTAGTTTCATTTCATGCATTCCTCCTTCCCCATTTCCTTTGTAGATCAATAACTTAGCTTATGAGTAGTGTTAGCATTAGGCTAGATAGGTAGAGGAATCCTAAATTTGTCATATGTCCATCCTAAGGAGAAAGGTTCCACACCTTGGGGACATTCCCATGTTTCACTGAGGTCTTGAATCTGGTAGATTCAACAAGGGTGAAATATCAGGAAAAAACATTAGTAAGAGGAGAATCAAACATGGCTTTTGGTCCATTTCAAGGATATCTCTTCCTTCACATGGCTCCCTCCTTAGAGAAAAACCATTTATGGCTTGCACTTGTCTCACAAGGATACCCACATTCCAAAGAAAATCCACACATCTAAGGGAGGTTTAAGTTTACAATGTTTATGTTTATGAAATTTATTTATCTTTATTTTTATAAATCTAAGTTCGATGTTACTCAAAGATCTATAAGACAAAATGTGTGTACACATCTTCACTACCCCAAGAACTAAAAGAAATAATGGTTTAGCTAAACATTAAATGGGTATATAAATATTTACATTATTGTGTGTTTTAATAATATAATAATTGAATTAATATATTAAAAAACTATAAACACGATAAAAATAGAAAATATTTCAGAATAGAAAAACATGATTTATTAAAAATAAATTTCAATGCATGATCTAAGGGTCACAACAAACTTGATAACTTTAAATATTATTGATAAAATATACATCAGATAGATTAGAACCCATGGGACATTCATTGCCGACACGTAAGAAATAAAAAAATTACTCTCACTATTGCATAAGCAAAAATGCCATACCAATATGTACAAAATCAAATATTTAGTGTAACTCAAAGATTCAAACGACAAAAATGTGTGTGCGTATTCACTTCCCAAGAAGTTACATAAATATTGTTTTAGATAAGCATATAATACATGTGTGTGTGTATTCTCGATAATACTTACATAAATGAAAAATAAAGGCTACCATTGAATGCCACCCTTATGAGGGGAATAACATTCAAAGCGAAGAAGCCATTTCAAAAGACAAGCTGGAGGATTGTGTGGATAGGAAGCCACTTGAAAATAAAGTAAAAACTTGGTAACCCAAACAAGAATAATGGAGATTCTAACAAGAGGAATGCCTAGTTGTAGGAACACCCACAAATCGATTGTATGTGCTAAGAGAAGATTACCTATGTCGTATGTTGTATTTTCTTTCCACCAACTATATGCTACATCCACCTGATTTGCAATTTTACAACATAAATGAGTTTTTGAGGATAAATCATGCTCAAGAACATAATTTTAATTGTTTCCTTGGTGTACCTATATTTTGAACTAGGTTCTCGAAAATGTATTGCAGTAGTTAAATTAGTGAGAATTGCAAGTGAAACAAAATTTGGTTTAGACTTGGACTACATATGTGAAGCTTTTCTAGATTTTATTTTATGTGTTTTCATTGAATTTATGCACCCGTGAAAGATCTATAAAGACAAAGGATTGTGAGGATCTTAGAAACCACATGGGATTGTCCCTAAGGTGTGAGACCTTGGCTCCTTGAGATAAACCTATAGATAAAGGTCAACTTCCTACACTAACTACTCTAATGCTAGCCACAATATCACTAAACAATAATATACTAAATTGCAGGGAAAAGGAAAGAGGAAAAAACATAAAAGGGGCGATGATAAGACCAAGAAAGAAGTGGATCACTCTCCAATGAGTTCAACAAGTGAGAAGAAAAGATACAGATCCAGAGGGAAAATATGAGCCACAACCAAAACATGCATCTGAATCAAACTCCCACTATAAACCTTGAGACACAATGGATTATAACACAATATATGCCACACACAAACATCACGGGGATAATAGAGAGGTAAGAAACAAATTAGCACAAAGATAGAGGGAAGATATGAGCCACAACCACATTTGTGTTAAAATCTAGAATATACACAGTCTGTTGCCACAAGAAATCAAGGTGATCAATCATCTATAGAGCTTAACTCAAAGGTTAAAGGATCTCAGAATGTTTTTCTTCCCAATTGGGTAGAGTACCCTTGATTTCAGAAGAGGATTCTTTAAAATTATAACACACACGTTACTTGTAACCCAAAAGAGAGAGAAAATGGGGGTAAATAAGAGAAAAGGGGAGCAAAATATGTCAAAAATATCTCATGTCATTATTATCTACTCCGGAAGGTTCATGAAGGTCCGAAGATTCTCAACAAGATGATAAAATGGCACGATCCACCCCAAACTACCTCTTGAAGCATGTTTGATGCACCCTCCAACTCCCTAAATCAACTTCAAATTATACAATTGATTCACAAGACAAGTTTTGATTTCTTGGACCTTATCTTGGATCCTACTCTTATCCAATTCATTCACCCTATTTCTACTTCTCATTTGGTTCTATTCCAACCTTTAAATTGGCCCAAGTCATTCAAAAGAGTCAAATAACTTACCTCATGCATATGATGCCTTTCTTGTCTTCTTAAACAACTTATTATTGTTTTGGTTAGAGTTAAGACCAAGGATGTTTTCCAAAATAACTTCACCTCTCTTCCTAATTCCCTTTAAGAGGTTGAATATTTTCCCCAAGTTTCAATTCTTGATTCCTTTTTTGAGCTTGTAATCACTTTGAGTTTCTCTTTTACCTTTCTGGTCTCATAAATCCTGTTGGACTGTATTTTCATCCCTATCTTCACTTTCTTTAGGTTTCTTGATTCATTCTTAGCACTTTTTGACACCCCTTTTTGGTGTTATCCTTTCTTACTGCAAAGCCTCAATGTTGAGTTATTAGTATAGGAACAACTTCTTAATCCTTCCTTATAGGTCTTGATTGTGAGGAAAATCCGTTCCTAACATGTTATGAACAAAACTCATGCCACCCACTCGATTTGATAGAATTACTTCAAAATACTCTTGAAGAATGGATTACCATGTTATCTTTCGAGTTTCAAAACAATCTTGAGGATTGGAGGTTCCAAAGCTAAGTTTCCTTCACCAATTAACATCAGTCACAGACTTAATGGAGAAATTGAACTGATTTATGAATAGGTTTTTATTCTAGTTTTCCACACTTGGCACACCAATCTAACATTTATTTCGAGTTCCCAACTTACTCTTCATATTCACTATGCACCTATAGTTTTTCTCAAAGCATTACTAATTTCCATTGAATAAGTCTCAAAGTGATGATATCTATTCTTGGATATTGTTCTCCCATTGAAATAGGTTCTAAGTATCCTTTCTTAAGACTCAACTCCTTATAGAGTGTGATTATTTCTTAAACCCTTGATATTTCATCTTGAGATCCGGACGTCACAAGTCCTTTTCAAGATAACTATTATAATTAACAGGCTCTTGGTGATTGATTAGGGTCTCAACCTTTAAGATAATGCTAGGGAAAGGTGTTTAGAGAAAAATATCAAAGTTTCATATCCTAGAGTTTCTACTAAGGCCTTAAAACTAATAATTCTCATCAAATACTAGATAGGGCTTTTCTCAAGCTTGAGAAGTTTCATTTTTTCATTACTTTTCTTTCCTCATGACTCCAAGCTTCTAACTACTCTCAAAGGGCTACATTAATGTTATCAACCTTCTAATTATAACAGTGTTACTAAAATATCCCTTTAACTACTATATCCTTTTGAGATACCTCTACTTTGCCTCCTCAAGGGTTTATTTAGTCTTCAAGGGTTTCTTAGAGAAAGAAATCACAAAATTCTTCATGTTGTGTAGGCCTTGATGGATTCTATGAGGTGTATTATCCCTAAGAAACCCATTCAAAATTCTTGACACTCTGATTCTTCTCCATACACGTTGTTTTTTTGTCTCTTTTGGCTATCTTTGTGATCAAACACGAGTCATTCTAAGTCATGGCTCCAATGATTTCAACCTTACTTTTCATGTAATAAGGGTGAAAATATCCCTCATACACTATTTCAACACTCCTCTTTTTACCTATTCATTCCCTAGATCAGTCACTCTTATAATTTTTAATTGGTTCTAGTCATGTAAGCTTCAAAGTATAACATAGAGTTAAGACACAAACTTGTATTTAAGAAAAAAACATATAAATCATTAAAGAATCAATGAGACACACTCATTTTTACACATCTTACCGGTCACAAAGCTATAATTATCACATGCATGCATCACAATCCATCAAGAAATATATAAGATCTTCCCAAATTGACATACAAGCCATTCTTAATTGTTCTACTTGTGTATACACAACAAAATTTGCCTTTTCCTTCTTGAAATATTCTTCTTCTTCTCTCCTTGACCATTTTAAGGATGAATGAAAAGTAGTTATAAAGGAGGTTTTATACCATCAAAGTTGGTTTTTAAAGAATTAGAACCTTTTTAGACCTTATACATACAATATTTACCTTTATTACAACATTTTTAGGCCTAATGATGGACTAGAACTTAGGACTTCATGTTCTAAGTCATAAGTTCACTTTATGTCCTTCATAGAGCTTTTCCACCACTTGACATTGCCTAGAGACCTCAAGATAAGACTAAAAACATCTAAATAACCCAAAAATGGACTCCAAATTTGAATTCTATCTTTTGGAGGGAAAGTACCATTTTCAAAATTTGAAGAGTCTAAACACAAACTAGCTCACCTAAATGACATCTAATGACATCTAAAACTCATTATTATACTTGCAAGCCAAAAATTGGATGTTTTCATCCTTTATACACATCCTAGAGTGGATGCTCCTGCATCATACTCCAGGGGTAGGAAAAATTTGAGCCTACTAATTTGTTTTTTTCTTCTTTTTCCAATTCTTTTGTATCTTCTTTCTTGCTTTAATCCCATCCTCATATTCAGATTGATTTTTTTGCATTGATTCCATCATATGCCTTGTCTGCATTCTTCTTGGTTCTTTTTCTTTTCTTGAGTGAGATCTTGTTCTTTATAGGCTTCTTCCTCTTCTTCATTCATCAAATCTTTCTCTGGTTCTTGTTGTTGCTCCACTCGATTTGTTCATCTCGACTTCATCCTCTTCATGATGTATCTCTTTCTTGGCTGCTGCAACTTTGTTACTTTCCTCTTTCTTCTCTATATCTTTAGTCTCTTCTTTCTTTGAACTTCTAGCTATTATTCTCTCTCAATCCCTGAAACTGATTTCTGTCTCATTTTCACATGGTCCCATTTTGTTTATAGCATGCTCTAAAGCTACTATTTATTCATGTATTTTCTCCCAACTCTCATAGGAAAATACACTCTCTGGTTCAATCATCTCTTTTTGTTCTTGGCTCATATCATGTTTGTTTTCATCTTCCACTTCTAGCTCATTCTTGGTACCTGTAAACACACACCTACACACATTGTTAGATTAAAAATTTCAGGCCTTGTTGCCCCTAGAATTCATTCTTTCCTATTTTCCATCTTTTAATTTTGTTCTTTCTTGATCTCTGTTTCCTTTTTCACTGCATAATCACTGCCATCACCTTGTTCATATCCCTCAAGAGAAGCTAAAAATGCTCCTATCACTTCTTCTTCATAACTCTTATCCTCTACCAGTACCATTCTTTAATCACTTATTTTTCTTGCTTCCTCACTCTCTCTTTCATCTGTCTTAATCTTCTTTCTTCTTGTATTATCCTTACCCTTAACTCGATTTCTTTTCCTTATTTCCACAATCAACCTAATTGGCCATCTAACTCTCTTCTTCATCACCATCCCTATTTATTTTCCTTGTTCTTCTCTCTCTCTTTCTATGAGCACCATCAATTTGCTACTTCTTGCTTCAATTCCGTGATTTCCTTTGGAACCACATCTCTCTTTTCTTCCTTCTTTCTTCTTTCATTTTCCTCTCTCTCTCTCTCTCTCTCTCTCTCTCTCTCTCTTCTTGTTCTATTTTATTATACCTTATCAACTCTATCAATCCCTAAATCATCTCTCTGTTGGTTCTTGTTCATCTTCATCATCTGTCAAGTCTCTGCTTCATGAGGCTTAATAACCTATAACCCCATTTCTTTGCATGTTTTCCTTGTTTCCATCATCTTTTCTATTCTTCTCATCTCTTCTTGTTCCCTTATTCTCTCATGTGCTTTCTTTATCCTAACATCTTCTTTATTTTCTACAGACTTCTCCATCTAAGATGACATCCTATAACTATGGTCAAAGGTTGGTTTCCCATCTCTCTCTTAATTCATTTTCATTGTCACTCTTCACTTCAAAAACTAAAAAAATAATGTTAGATCCAACAATAATCAATTCAAACTCAAACACAACAAAAAACGTGCTCGATACCATTAATGATGCACCCTCCAATCCCCCTAAATCAACTTCAAATTGTACAATGGATTCACAAGGCAAGTTTTGATTTCTCGGACCTTATCTTGGATTCCTACTCTAGACTGTGAGCTTCTTTAAACATGTAAAATCTTGATTCTAGCCTCCCAATCTTATCCAATGCCTACACCCTATTTCTACTTCTCATTTGGTTCTATTCCAACCTTTAAATTGACCCAAGTCATTCAAAAGATTCAAATAACTTACGATGCATAGGTTGCATTTTATTGGCTTCTTGAACAACTTATCACTATTTTGGTTAGATTTAAGACCAAGGATGCTTGCCCAAAATAACTTCACATCTCTTCCTAACTCCCTTTAAGAGGTTGAATATTTTCCCTAAGTTTCAATTCTTGATTCCTTTGTTTGAGCTTGTAATCACTTTGATTTTCTCTTTTACCTTTTTTTTATCTCACAAACCCTACTAATTGTATTTTAGACCCTATCTTCACTTGCTTGAGGAATCTTGATTCATTCTTAGCACTTTTTACACCCCTTTTTAGTGTTATCGGTGGTTGTAAAGCCTCGATGTTAAGTTCTTAGTATAAGACCAACTTTTTAATCCTTCCTTATAGGTCTTATTTGTGAGGGAAATCCCTTCCTATCTTGTTATGTACAAAAATCATGCCACCAGTTGATTCTCTAGAATTAGTTATAAATACTCTTGAAGAAGGGATTACCATGCTATCTTTTGAGTTTCAAAACCAATTGAGGATTGGAGGTTCCAGTGAGTCTCCTTCACCCCCTTACTATCATGGACTTAATGGAGAAATTGAACTGGTTAGACTTGAATGAGAATAAGTCTTTCAATTCATCCCCTTTATTAAGTGTGAGGATTTTATGAATAGGTTTTCTTATAGTTTTCCACACTTGGCACACCAATCTGACCTTTATTTCTGAATTCCCAGCTTACTCTTCATCTTCACTTTGCACCTACAGTTTTGTGCTCAAACTGTCACTAATTTCCATTGAATAAGTCTCAAAGTGATGATATATCTTCTTAGATATTGTTCTTCCATTCAAATAGGTTCTAAGTATCCTTTCTTAAGACTCAACTCCTTCAGAGAGTGTGCTTATTTTTCAAACCCTTGCTATTTAGTTACGAGATACTAGAAGTCACAGTCCTTTTCAAGATAATTATTATAAATAACGGGCTCATGTTGATTGATTAGGGCCTCAACCTTTAAGATACTACTAGGAAAGGTGTTTAGAGAAACATATCAAAGTTTTATATCCTAGAGTTTTTACTAAGGCCTTAAAACTAATAATTCTCATCAAATACTAGATAGGGCTTTTCTCAAGCTCGAGAAGTTTCATTTTGTTCATTTCTTTGCTTTCCTCATGAATCCAAACTTCTAACTAATCTCAAAGGGATACATTAATGGTCTCAACCTTCTAATTATAACAGTGTTACTAAAATATCCTTTTAACTACTATATCCTTCCGAGATACCTCTACTCTTGCCTCCTCAAGGGTTTATTTAGTCTTTAAGGGTTTCTTAGAGAAAGAAAACACAAAATTCTTAATGGTGTGTAGGCCTTGCTTTGTATTATTTGAGGCGTGTTATCCATAACAAACCCATTCAAAATTATTGACACTCGATTCTTCTCCATACACGTTTTTAATCTCTTTTGGCTATACTATGATCAAACACAGAGTTGTTCTAAGTCATGGCTCTAATGATTTCAACCTTACTTTTCATGTAATAAGGGTGTACATAGCCCTCATACACTATTTCAACACTCCTCTTTTTACCTATTAATTCCCTAGATCATTAAATCTTATAATCTTTAACTGATTCTAGTCATGTAAGTTTCAAAGTCTAACACGAGTTAAGACACGAGTTGTATTTAAGTAAAACATATAAATCATTAAAGAATCAATGAGACACATTCAGTTTTACACATCTTACTAGTCAAAAAGCTATAGTCATCACAATCCATCAAGAAATATATATAATATCTTCCCAAATTGACATACAAACCATTGTTAACTTTTCTACTTGTATATACACAACAAAATTTTCCTTCTCCTTCTTGAAATCTCCTTCTTCTCTAGTTGACCATTCGAATGATGAATGGAAAGTAGTTACAAAGGAGGTTTTATACCATCAAAGTTGGTTTCCAAGAAATTAGAACCTTTTTAGACCTTATACATACAATATTTACCTTTATTTCAACAATTTTTAGGCCTAATGATGGACTAGAACTTAGGAACTTCATGTTCTAAGTCATAAGTTCACTTTTGTCCTTCACAAAACTTGTCCACCACTTGACATTCCCTAGAAAATTGAAGAGAAGATGAATAACATCTAAATAACCCAAAAATGGCCTCAAAATGTTAATTTTGTCTTTTAGAGGGAAAGTACCATTTTAAAATTTTGAAGAGTCTAAACACAAACTAACTCACCTAAATGACATCTAATGACATCTAGAACTCATTATTAAACCTGCAAGCCAAAAATTAGATGATGTCATCCTTTATACACATCCTGGAGTGGATGCTCCTACATCAATGTTCCAAGGGATCTCTACAAGTCATGATGATCCATAACCATGGAGGTGCCTTCACTTACAAGAAAATGAGAAAATATTGTGTAGTTGTGGACTTCGATTACTTCATATTAACATGCTATATTAAACTTGCAGGAAAGCACAGTAACCGACATCGATTATGGAGGAACCGACATCGGTCACCTATGACCAACATTGGTCAAGCAAGGAGGAACCGACATCGGTTAGGGCTAACGGCGTCGGTTACATGTGCAGGAGTGTTTTATTTAACTCTCGGGAATTAGATCTAAATTTAGTATTAAAGCATATCTATTGATTGTAATTGCATGGCTAAGTGCCCTAAGTTTGTATATGCCTATATAAGCATGAAAGCTAGGGTTTAGAAGTGTGTGTTAATGATTATTGTGAGAATAATTATGTGAGAGAGATAATTCTTGGAGAAGGAGAAGCTTGAGAGAAAGAAAGTACTGTACATATGAGAGGTGTGGAAGATTGTAGATCTTCAATTGTATATCTTCTGAAAGCTTTGGATAATATATTGGCTTGTTTCTTGGTGGATGTAGCCCACATTGGGTGAACCACATTAAATATGGTGTTGATTTATATCTCTTGTTTTATATATTTCTTTTGGTAGAATATCCACTTTTATTGCATGTATGCTTAGATCTTATATGTAATTAGTACAACCTTGTGCTAACCTCAACAACTAGTATTATATCTTTGTTTGAGGGTTTTATGTGTTGAAATATTTACTCACTGGAGAGGGTTTTTGATTGAGTGGTAGCTACAACAATGGCAGAAGAAAAAAATACAAGGTAGGGAAGTTTGATGGCCGAAATTATCAATTATGGAAGATGCATATTGAGGATTATCTGTATCAAAGAGATTTGTATTCTTGTTGGATGAAAAATCTAGACCTACGAAGATGGTGATGAAGAATGAAATATTATTGATAGAAAGGCTTTGGGATCTATAAGATTGAGGACAACATTCGTGGCTTCCAATATTATAGAAACGACTTTTATGGTAGAGTTAATTAAATATCTTGCTAATTTATATGAAAAACCTAACATTCAAATAATTTTTATTTGATGAAGAAACTATTTAGTTCTAAGATGCATGAAGGTGGATTTGTATCTAGTCATTTGAATGATTTTTGATCTATTGTAAATAAGTTAAAATCTGTTCATATTCCATTTGATGAGGAAGTGAAAACCCTTTTATTCTTATGTTCTTTACCGATAGTTGGGATAACTTGGTAATGGCTTTTAGTAATACAACATCTGCTAATAATATTTTGAATTTTGATGATGTAGTTAGTATAATATTGAATGAAGAAATTCGTAAGAAAAGTACAGAGGAATCATCATCTGGGAATGCTTTGAATGTAGAAAATAGAGGTAGGAAAAGGAGAGATCCAAGAGTAAGAATAATGGGAAATCAAAGTCAAAGAGATGACAGATCTAAATCCAGAGGTAAGGGAATTACCTATTGGAAATGTGGAAAGAAAGGACATGCAAAGAAATATTGTTGGTCAAAGGATAAAGAGAACCAACACCTAGAAAAAGGTAAAGAGTCAAATAAAGAGGAAAATATTACAACAGAGGTAATGCAAGATGCTCTTATTCTTTCTTTGGATAATAGAATAGAATCATGGGTTTTAGATTCAGGAGCTTCTTTCCATGAAACCCCTAATAAGGGTTATCTCAGAAATTATGTCCAGGAAATTTTGGGCATGTTTATTTAGGTGATGATGAACCTTGCAGTATTATTGGTAAAGGGAAATTCATTTGAAACTACGGGATGAAAATACACGGGTATTGAAAGATATGAGACATGTGCCAAGCTTCAAGAGGAATCTTATTTCTACAGGGAAGCTAGGTGAAGTGAAGCTGGTTGTATGGTTATATTCACAACAAACTCTTAGAAAGTCACCAAGGGTGTTTTTGTTGTGGAAAGAGGTAAGAAGGTAGGAACGTTATATTTATCTACCTGTGTTATTGATTCCTTTTATGTGTTATCTACTTCAGATTCATATGCATGCATGTGGGATAATCGATTGGGCCATATGAGTAAAACAAGAATGCGAGATCTTAATGACTAATGGTAAGTTATTAGATTTGAAAGATTTAGATCTCAATTTATGTGAGCATTGTATCTTTAGAAAGAAAAAGAGGGTGAGATTTCTCAAATTTGGGAAAACTAAGGAGAAGAAATTGGAGCTTGTACACTCGGATGTGTGGGGACCAGCCCAAGTATATTCTCTTGGGGATCCCAATATTATGTTACTTTCTTTGATGATGCTACAAGAAATGTATGGGTTTATTGTATTAAACATAAATCGATATATTTGATACTTTTAAAAGATGGAAAGCCCTTGTTGAAAATGAATCAAAATCAAAGTTAAAGTGCCTTAGATTTGACAATGGTGGTAAATAATGTGTGCAAGACTTTTAATGATTATTGTTCAGTGAATGGAATGTAGGGAAAGGACGGTTCCAAGAACACCACAAGAGAATGGTGTTGCAGAAAGAATGAACATGACAATCATGGAACATGCTAGAAGTATGAGGATACATGTTGGATTTCCCTTATAGTTTTGGGAAGAAGTAGTTGATATAATAGTTTATTTGATTAACCACGGGCCTTTAAGTTCACTAGATGGAGGAATACCAGAGGAATCTTGGACCGAAAAAGAGGTAGATCTTTCTTTTCTTAATGTTTTTGGTTCAGAAGCTTTTGTGCATATTAATAAGGAAAATAGGAAAAAGTTGGATGAAAATACAAGAGATGCACTTTCATTGGTTATGGATATGATGATTTCGTATTCCATTTTTGGGATTTAGAGAATTCTAAAATTATTAGGAGTCGTGACATTGAAAGGAATGCAAAGAGAATGGAAAGGGATAAAATTTTGGTACCCAAGGATGAACCGATTGAGAAGTTTGTGAATGACAATGAACTCTTGGATTTAAAAATAATATCGACAGGTTACACGACAAGTAACGAAGTGTTGGTTGACCCCGACCGACATCGATTAGTTGAATCGGTATCGATTCTGAAGAGCCAAACCAGCATCGGTTAATAGAACCAACATTAATTACGAGGTGACCAACGTCTGTCACTTTAAGAATTGGAAACAAATGTCCAGGAGGTCTAAAATGAGCCTCGGCACCCCAAATTTCTATGAGAAGGTCACATAGGGTAAGTAAACCTTCGAGAAATATTTACACCTCTTATATCTTATTTATTATTTACTGATAATAGTGAACCAGAAAGTTTTGAAGAAGCAATGCATGATAAGACTCACGTGTAGTGGGAACATGACATGGATGAGGAGATGGACTCCTTGGAACAAAACCATACTTGGGATTTGATTAAGTTTCCAGCAAGTAAGAGGACATTGTAGAATAAGTAGGTTTACAGGATCAAGGAAGAAGAGGGTGGACAGAAAGATACAAGGCAAGGCTTGTAGTTAAGGGATTTACACATAAAGCAGGTATTGACTTGGTGAAATATTTTCTCCTATTGTTAAAATGACTTCTATATGTATTGTGTTGAGTATAGTTACAGTACATGATTTGTATTTAGAGCAACTAGATGTGAAGACGACTTTCCTTCATGGTGATTTGGATGAAGAGATTTATATGCAACAACCGCTCGGGTATGAAGTCAAGGGTAAGGAGAAATTAGTGTGCAGGTTGAAAAAGAGTCAATATGGGTTCAAACAAGCTCCAAGGCAATGGTACATGACGTTTGATAGTTTCATGCATGCACATGGTTATTTGAGATGTGAATCTGACCATTGTGTTTATTTCAAAAGGATTGAAAATGGGAGCTATATTATTTTATTACTGTATGTGAATGATATGCTTATTGCAGGATCTAGTATGCAGGACATTAGTGATCTTAAGGGAAAACTAGCTCACACATTTTCTATGAAGGATTTAGGAGTTGTAAAATGAATCCTTGGCATGCAAATACACAGAGACATGAAGAACATGAAATTGTATTTATCTCAAGAGGCTTATATCAATAAGGAGGTTTAATATGCAAGATTTAAAACCAATGAGTACACCTATGGCTAGAGACTTCAAATCGAGAAAAGATCGGTGTCCTTCATCACATGAGGAGGTTAAATAAATGACATAAGTACCATATGCTTCAGGATTGGAAGTATCATGTATGCTTATGGTTTGTACAGGACGGACATTACACATGTAGTGGGATTTTTAAGTAGATTTATGGCCAATCCAGGTAAAGAGCATTGGAAAGCATTCTAATGGATTCTTAGGTATTTGAGAGGGACATCTAGCATGTAATTATGCTATGGAGGTTCAGATATTTATTTATGTGGCTATGTTGATTCAGATATGGTTGGGCATCTGAATGGTAAAAGGAACACTACTGGATATATTTTCATAGTAGGTGGGACGACAATTAGTTGGATATTGAGATTATAGAAGGTTGTGGCTTTGTCTACTACAAAGGTAGAGTATGTTGCAACTACAGAGGCTAGCAAAGAGATGATATGGATGAGAAGGTTCATGGAAGATTTGGGAAAGGAGCAAGATGATTGTAAATTATTTAGTGACAGTCAGAGTGTAATTCATTTGGCAAAGAACTTAGTGTTTCATTCTAGAATGAAACACATTTAGTTGAGGTATCACTTCATACGGCAGGTATTAGAGGATGATAAAGCTGAAACTAGAGAAGATTCATATGAGTTAAAACCCTACGAGATATGTAATGAAGCCATTAGAAAAGAGAATTTGGATCTACACTCCACTTCTTCTAGTCTTCGAGTTTGAGACTTGAAGAGGAAGAAACAAAGCTAAGGAAAGGATCCAAGAATGATGATGTGTACAAGTATAGTGCAGTAATTTATCTCCAAGTGGGAGATTGTTGAGTTGTGGAGCTCAATTACTTCATATTAACATGCTATATTAAACTTGTAGGAAAGCATAGTAACCGACATTGGTTATGGAGGGACTGACATCAGTCACCTATGATCGACATCGATCAAGCAAGGAGGAATTGACATTGGTTAGGGCTAACGAGTCGATTACAATGTGCGGGAGTGTTTTACTTAACTCTCAGGAATTAAATCTAAATTTAGTATTAAAGCAAATATATTGATTGTAATTTCATGGCTAAGCTCCCTAAGTTTGTATATACCTATATAAGCATGAAAGCCGGGGTTTAGAAGTGTGTGTTAATGATTGTTGTGAGATTAATTGTGTGAGAGAGAAATTTTGGATAAGAAGGATAAGGTTGAGAGAAAGAAAATATTGTACATTTGAGAGGTGTGGAAGGTTGTAGATCTTTAATTGTATATCTTCTCAAAGCTTTAGATAATAGATTGTCTTGTTTCTTGGTGGATGTAGCCCACGCTAGGTGAATCACGTTAAATCTAGTGTTGATTTATATTTCTTGTTTTATATATTTATTTTGGTAGAATATCCACTTTTATTTCATGTATGCTTAGGTCGATATATAATCTATACAAACTTGTGCTAACCCCAACAAATACTTTTTTAAAAGACAAACTTTAAGGAGAATCAATGTTTTTCCATGAGAGCAGGAGGTAAGATGAATTTTAAGTTTTCATTTATCTAAATTTTTCATGACTACACTTAGAACACTTGTCAATATCTCATCTCCATGCTTAACAACTAGTTTTAACTCTTATATGAGTTTGGGTGGGACCGTAAAGTGATAATAATTTGAAGCATATTTTAAAAGGAGTGAGGAACTTATATTCATGAAAATTAAAGTAAAAACTAAGCTAGGATCTAACACCAATGAAATCCTAATCTACTTCCATTGCAAATACATCAAGATAAAGCTAAAAAATAAAGATAAATAAATTGCATAAACATAAACATCGTAAACATAAACCTCCCTTTGATGTGTGGATTTGATTTGGAATGTGGGTATCCTTGTGAGCCAAATACAAGCCACGAGATATTTTTATCCAATGAGGGAGTTTAGTAAAGGAAGAGATATCCTCATAATGGCCCAAAATCCATGTTTGATTCTCCTCTTACTATCATTGTCACTTGAGATTGCACCCTTGTTGAATCTACCATATTCAACACCTCAGTGAAACATGGGAATGTCCCCAAGGTGTAGAACCTTGCTCCTTGGGTTAGACATCGGAGAAGTCCGACTTCCTCTACCTATCTAACCTAACGCTAACACTACTCATAAGCTAAGATACTAATCTACAGGGGAAATGGGGAAGGAGGAATGCATGAAATGAAACTAAGCTAAGAGAATGGCAATGAAACTATAATAGAAATGGGATCTCTCTGTGAGGGGAAGAACAGGAAAGAAAACACAATGATGAGATGGAAGATAGATGTCATAGATCAATCTTGAGCAAATGATTCTATTCCACACATTTTAGACACAAAGAAATGAAAATATGCAATTGGAACCCACACATGATATGCAGAAATGAATGGAGAGGTAAGAGACACAATAAACACAAGTAAAGGGCATATACAAGTCTGATAACATGATTCTATTGATAAATAAATACACAGTCCATTACATTAGTAGGGAAGGGCACTGATGTACATTATATGTGACAAGATCATTGGTCTATACTCATGAAAGCTTAGCCATCATTTTGACATGGTGACTTTACAATCGGGAGACGATTATTTTTAGTAATATCAAGTTTTCTTTTATAGAGAAAGAAGAGAAGAGAGAGGGAAAATTAGATCACACCAAAAATGAAGAGAGCTAACCACCCACGTTGCCCACCAAGGACCAATCATGATTCAATGCTTGTAGACATGTATGGCTGACAGAGGTTGCTTAAAAGGAACTCTATCAGATTGTCTAAGAATGTGGACTTGGATGTGTAGGATTTAATACACTAGTGGTTAGGAATGGTTCACACTTTTGAAATGAGTTAGGCAAGTTTTTGTTACAATTCGTGGGTTTTAGATGATCCACTATCTTCTTATATTTTTTGCCACTTTCTGATGTTTCTATTGTAATATGTAGCCTTGTTTTGAATTCCATGGTCTTTTGTGGCTTTTAGTAGCTTCTTGAATTATCCGTAGACTTATTTCCTTTCTTCTCCTGATCCACGACCATAATTTTACTTTCCATGACCTCTTCTTGTATCGTGGGTCTTCTACTCAAATATTCTTCTTTTACTTCACCCTTTCACCACCTTTTGCGGTATCCGAATCCTAACTTCTTTGTTAAATGGATTTTAACTTTTCTTTTTTTGGATGACCATTCTCATGTTTCATGGGTTTCTTTTGATATGTAGATTTTCTTTGTTATGTGGATTTTTCTTTGTTGCATTGAACTTTCTTTGTTCCATGATTTTTCTTTGTTGCACAGACTTTATTTGTTCTACTAATTTTCTTTATACCATGGATTCTCTTTTTTTTTTCTCCATAAGCTTTCAACCTTGTGTGGCTTACTTCTCGTGGAACTTTTAACTTTCTTATGTGCTCAACTCCATTTCTTTTGCTTCATAGTGTTACACGGCTTCCTTTGCCTCGCCCCACAACGTATAACTCCATGGTTCTTTTCCTTTTTATGCGTGGACCTTTTAAACATCTATGTGGTTTTTATCCCATGGACCCTTTTAGCACTCCATGTGACTTCTAGTCTCTTTCCTTCAAGTACCACACGTTACTTAGCCTTTGTTTTGAGGCATATATCCTCGTGGTGATGTCTCTTTGATATATGGGTTAGGAAAACTCATGGAACACTAAGTTCTAACTTTCACATGGAATACTAAGTTCCTTCATTTTGTGGATGTCTTTCTTGAAGCCGTGTGATTCTATGACTCGAATGAAGTTGTCCAAATAACATGGGTGTTATTTTGGACAATAGTTTGGTGAATTTCAAGGGACATCTACCTGTTAGATGAACTAACCAATAGCTTGGCATATTTATTGGGCATGGATTCAAACATACATCTTGAAAAATGATCCCAAACTTTTAAAACTAACCCTAAATCTGCATGAAGAATTGCACTTGACACTAGCTTGAAATTGAGATTTGGAGCTTTGAAAGAACACTATACTTTAGAAAACTGCTTCAAAATATTTGATTTCTCCCACCATGGTGAATGATCTGGACTATGCACAACTGTAAAGAGGCTCACAAAACTATGTATAAAAGAGAAATCATACATGATCCAAATAGAGACATGCAAAGTGTGTAAAGCACTTGTTTTGCAAAAAACAAACCTAAACTACTCCTACTCTAACCAAGAGCAAAACAAGCTAAAAAAATCCAAATACTAGATGGGAAAAATAACTCCCTTCCTTATAAAATGTAACCATGAGATCAATTCTATAACTAGATCAAGTGGTGGAAGTGAAAACATGGTCCGCACCTCCCTTTTTCTCAAAATATCATCCTCAAGAAGAATAAAAACCTCCTTGATTGCTTTGCATTTGGTTTAGATAGGTGCATCGGTTGATCTTTGGTACTTTGAAAATATTCCTCATGTTTGAAGTGAACATGACTAGTGGCAACTGTGAATGAAGCTTTGATCTAGCTAGATATCTGATTAGACACCCATCTTTCAAAACTAGTGCACTAATTTTTCTAATTTTTCCATCTCTTTCACATTCAAATCCATAAATAGAGCTATCATGTACACTTTCCTTTTCACTCTTATGTAGATTTGTTTGATTGTGATCAAAATTTATTGGCATTTCTTGCTCTATCTTAGGTTCAAGGAAACTTTGATAGTAAGAAGGTTCTTGTTGAAGAAGATAAATGATCGAATGGAATACTTATAAGTTCAATTGGCTCTTCTTCATCATTCAAATATTCTAGATCAGATAACACCTTTACCTATTTGATTTCCATGCTTGGGTGAAACTCCATTTGATCTCATTTTCTTGGTTATTCTTTCCTCAACCATTTCCTCTTGAATGTTTGGTCTAGTCTCCTCTATCTTATACTAAAACATGGTGTTTCCTAGTCCCAAAGATGTCTCCAAATCTGATCCTATGTGTGAAGACAAAGGTTGATCAAAATATTCACCTTTAAAGAAGAGGGAGAATCTCTCTATGATCTCTTCCTCATCCCTGGGATTTGATTTCTCCTCTGTGTGATAGGAACATAGACCCTAGGAAAATCATCAACATCTTGTTCACCCTTTGATTCCAAATGATCCTCCTTAGCATTGGAAAACTATGCTCCTTCCACTTTGTGCTCAACAACTTCAGCTTCACTTATAGATTGATCATAATAAACAATAAGAAGCTCAAAATGAAATATTTGAGTCATCTCTTCATCCACACTTTTAGAGTCAACCCAATCTGAGATAGATATCTCATGATTTTCAAAAATGATGGAGCTTTCTTTAGCTAGTTTTGGTTCACTTGAACACGGTTCTACATAAAGCTCTTGTGGATTGGGTAGTACTTTGTTGAGAGTGGGAGAGTGATGAAATTTAGATGAAACCTCTCAAGTGTTTGAACATGAGGTTCATACACAAATGAATTTGGATCTATGGAATGGGGGAAGGATTGGGATTTTGGATGATTTTGGAGTTTTTAATGGTGGAGGAGGTATATTATCTCCTTTGGGAGGAGAATAACTCTCAAGAGGAGCTGAGAGAAAGCTAGGAACATGGAATTTAGGATGATATTGTATGGATTCGAGATGGATGAGTAAGGGGTTGTATGATTGTGGTGAAGGATTTCCCCATTGATAGGATCCTTAAAACCAAATTTGTTAGCTTCCATTTCATCAATTAATAATATCATGTCATTTAACTTCTCTGTCATTACCTCTAGTTTTTGTTGAGGACTAAACCAACTTGGTAGAGGACCACCCCATTGACAGGGTTTTCTAATTCTATGGAGCTTAGTTGTCATGCTCTCACACAACTCTTTGGCTCTTTGTATTTTCTTCTCCATGTGTTGAACTCACAACAAAAAATCATCATTAAATATGAAAATGCCTCCATTATCTACATATCCCTTGTCCTTGAAAAACATCATGGTTAATAAGATAACCATATGGATTAGTGGGGGTTGGATCATAGGCATATTCATCATGATAAGGTTCATAAAATGATTGGAGGGGAGTTTTTAAAGAAAAGAGATGGAGTGTAATGGTATTTCTCTTAAAAAAGAGGATCCCAATGAGGAAATGAAGTCATGATTGTGCAACTTCATGAAAGATAGGAAATGATGAATGGAAATGATTTGTGAATGAAAGAAATGGGTTGTTGGATTAGTGGAGTCACCAAATGTGTTGGGATAATGCCTTAGAAGGTTAGAGATCACTAAGAAACAAATCAATCTTAGTGAAATGAGTTATAATTGACTCAAGAAGTCCACTTTCAGTGTTCCAAAAACTATTTTCACCTGAGATTAAACCCTTGTTGAATCTACCAGATTCAACACCTTAGTAAAACATGGGAATGTCCCTAAGGTGTGGAACCTTACCTGCTTGGGACAAAACTATGGAGAAGGCATACTTCCTCTACCTATCTAACCTAACACTAACACTACTACTAAGCTAAGCTATGCTATTGAACTATATGGGGAAAAGAGAGAAGGAATACATGAAAGTAAAACTAAGCTAAGGAAATGGTGATGACATAAGAATAAAAGGGGATATCTCTCCATGAGGGGAAGAACAAGAAAGAAAACACAATGATAAGAGGTCAGATAGATGTCATAGATCAATAATCTAGTGCAAATGATTCCATTCCACACATTTTAGATACAGAGAAATGAAAACATACAATTTAAACCCACACATGATATGATAGAAATGAAAAAGAGGTAAGAGACACAATAAACACAAGTAAAGGGTAGATACAAGCCACAATAACAAGATTCTATTAATAAAGAAATACATAATCCATTACATTACTAGGGAAGGGCACTGAGTGCGTTACATGTGACCAGATCAGAGGTCTACAACTCATGAAATCTCAACCACCATTTTGACATGGTGACTTTACAATCGAGAGAGGATTCTTTTTTAATAATATCAAGTTACCTTTTATAGAGAAAGAAGAGAAAAGAGAGGGAGAAAATCAGATCGTGCCATAAATGAAAATATTTAACCACCCACCACCCACCAAGGACCAAACATGATTCAATACTTGCAAACATAGGTATGGTTGGTAGAGGTTGCTTAAAAGGCACTATATCATATCGTTTGAGAATGTGGACTTTGATGTGCAAGATTTAATGTTGGTGGTGGGACTTGTTTCACACTTTTGAATTGGTTAGGCATGATTTTGTTACAATCCATGAGATTTAGATGATGATCTGATATCTTCTTCTGTTTCTCATGGATTTTTAATGTTTCTATTGTAGTTTCACCTTGTTTTGAATTCCATGGTCTTTCACAACTTTTAGAAGCTTTTGAATTTGATCTGCATACTTGTTTCCTTTCTTCTCTTGATCCACAAACATAATTTTACTTTCATGACCTCTTCTTGTACCATAAGTCTTCTACTTAAGTATTTTTATTTTACTTCACCCTCCACCCCTTTTCGTGGTGTCTAAATTCTTTGTCATAACTTCTTTATTACATGTGGCTTTTAACTTTTCTTGTTTCGTGGATGACCATTCTCTTATTCAACAAGTTTATTTTGATACGCAAATTTTTTTGTTATGTAGATTTTTCTTTGTTGTGCAACTTTTTTATTTGTTGTGTGGACTTTCTTTAGTTCTATGAAATTTTCTTTATTGTGTGGATTTCATTTGTTGTATGGAATTTCTTTGTTCCACAAACTTTTATTTATACCATAAATTCTCTTTATTTCTTCGCTCCATGGGATTTCAACCTTGCATGCATCTCAATTAAATAATAATACTTTTTGTAGACCTTTTAAATTTTTTACATGTTCAACTCTCTTTTTTTCTTCACGATTTTACATGGATTCCTTTGTCTTGCCCCACAACATATAAGTCCATGGTTTTTTTCCTTTGTTACATGAACCTTTTAAACATGTGTGGGTTTTTTATCCGCGGACCCTTCTTGCACTCCCACCTTCACTCTCTTTCCTTCATAATGTTGTATGTTACTTATCCTTTGTTCCATGACATATATCCCCATGGTGATGTCCCTTTGTTACGTGGGTTAGGAAAACCCGTGGAACACTAAATTATGACTTCCGTATAACACTAAGTTCTTTCATTTTGCGGATGTCTTTCTTGAATCTGCATGAGTCTATGACTCAAATGAAGTTTTCTAAATGGCATAGGTGCTATTTTGGACAACAAATACTTCAACAAGGCAAGGGTTTTCTCACTTTTGCAAGCTTTCTAGTGATAAAATGCTCCTATGAGAAAATTGATGTATATGTCTTACAAGGACATGGTGTGTTTTGGGAAGGGAGTACTAGGTTGCTTTTATAGCTTTCCTCTTTGGGAGAAGCACAACTAGCAATGAATGTGGGATAATGGAGATGTAGAATTAGGAGTGGATAAACATGATTAAAGGTAATTAATTAAGATCGATGACCCATGGAGTTAGAAGAGGCTTAATTAATCACTTGGGATTAATTAATAGGCCAAGATTATATTATAGAAGCTATGTAGAGGAAATATAGAGGAAATTTAGTGGGTTTAAAGGGGTTTGAGAGTGAGAATTAATTAATAAATGGTTATTAATTAAATAAAATATAGAGATTTGAATAATTAATTAATTATAGATAATTAATTAATTAAAAGGGATTTTAATTAATAAAGCGTTGTTAATTTGTATCAAGAAGAGAGAAGTTAATTAACAAAATATCATTAATTAAATTGTGATGATGGGAAAAAGAGAAGTTAGTGCAATTTTTGCATGATGGAAAGTAGATGTCTACATTTTCCCCTCTTTGAAGTGGTTTTGTAAAGGTGACATCATTTCAAAGAAAGTAGACAATTTTATTTTGCATGTGAGGAAGAAAAATTAGTAAGATGGGTGATGCCCCTCGAGCATCGATGGGGTGATAAAAGAAGACAATTGATACTTGAAAAGAGAAGAAAAATGATCACGATGGAAGAAGATGCCATCGTAGTGGTCAATAGGCATCATGATAGTTAGAACCACCACAATGGGTTTGGGTTGGAACCACAACGATATAACAAGAGTGTGTCATCGCGAAATGGGTGTGTACACGTGCAAGGAGATGCTAGAAAAGATATAACATTAGGCACATAACATGAGTTGAGAAAGAATAGGTTCATTGTTGTAGTATTCCCTCAACATTCAAGTGTGAACCATAACACAAGAGTGCATCATAGGGTAATGAAATGGAAATTCAATATCATAATATAGAGATTAAGAGGCTTACAAGGCATAAATAGAGCATGTAAAGAAGCAACAATGTGAGAATAAGTGCCAAATTATATTCTAGATGAAATGGAACCAAGAATAAAAGGCATGGTGGGAGGAAATGTGGAAGAAAGGGGCTTAGGAAGCCAATGAGGTACTATAGAAATTTGTGAAGAATGAGAGGATGTGACCATAGGTGGATTAGATGGAGGACACAGATGGATAATGACCTTAGGAGGTGGGAAGATGACTACTTTAGATGGAGGTGAAGGAGACAAGTGAACATAATGGAAGTATGCTTATACAAAATATGAGAAAGAGAAGTGCTCACAAGAGGGTGAGTGGAAAGCAATGACACATTTGTCTTCTAATTGTTGCAAGTAATCATGGAGAGCATAACAATCATTATCACGATGGCCATTGATGTGGTGGAAATTATAGAAATGGTGGTCATGTTGGTGTTGTAAGCGGTGAGGTGGATGATGTTGAGTAGAAGGTAAATGGATGAGCCACTTATCAAGTAAGGTTCGCAGAAAATCATGTGGTTTTGCATTATGTGATAATTGCAATGGTTCATGAGTAGGAGATGAAGAAGACTTAGGTGAATTTTGACATAGTGGAGGGGAAGAAAGACACTTACATGGAGGAGGAGATGGTGACCATGGAGGGAGCTTAATGGATGGAAGAGGAGAATAAGTAGTAGATGATGAAGTAGTAGAAGAAGTAGAAGGGGGTGATATAATATGTGCAACAATTAAATCTTGTTCTAAATCAATGAATTTGTAGCATAAGAGAGTAAAAGATTCACATGTATCATATAATAATTTTTCTTTCAATGCAGGATTAAGCCATGACAAAAGATAAATTTCTTTTCTAAATCAATGGGATGAAATAATAATTGATGCATACAAGAATTAAAGCGTAAGATGTATATAAAATTGGTTCATTCTTTCCTTGATGAAAAGAAGGCAAACACTCATATGTAACTTTAGGACCATTGTTAGAAATAAATTTTCTAAGAAAAAAATCCTCCATATCATAATAAGTGTTAATAGATCCATAAGGAAAATGAGTATACCATTGGAGAGCATGATCCACAAGGCTATGAAAAAATTTGAGTAACAAATGATTAAGAATAAGCAGACATGGCTGAACTATAATGCTTGAGATGTAAATAAGGATTTCCAATGCCATCAAAACATGAGAAGTTAGGCATAATGAAGTCCTTTGGGAAAGTGTAATTATGAATCTTTTTAGGAATAGGATTTCCATGTAGAGAATTATTGTCAATGGAAGCATAATAGAAATTTGTTTAAAGGGTGAGTGTATGGACTTGAGATTGCAAAGTGCAACAACATGCATGAGGGATAAAATATCATGCGAAGGAATGGTGGGTGAAGTGAGAAGCATATTGAGAGGTTGGATCATTGCCATTGTGAGTGATCATGGGAATGTGAGAAGGAGGAGTGATGTGGAAGGAGGAGAAGGAGGTGGAAGAGGAGGAGAAGAACATGGAGGCTCTATGGGAATGCTAGATGTAGACTTAGGAGATACAATAAGAGGTGTACTAGTGGTAGGAGTAGAATCATCATGAGTAATAACTTTAGAATTAGAAGAAAGAGGAGTAGTAAATTCACATTCAATAGTCTTAAGAGAAGTAACATCATCACTAACATGTTCATGATCAAAAGCATAATCAACATCACTATCAGACATATTTTCACAAGAAAGTATTTCATCAAGACTATCATCAACATACAAAGAAGTGGTAGGAGTACTAATATCATATTTATCATTACAATCATTGGAAACATTTTTAGAAGTAGGAAGAGTAGGAGATATAATTTACATTCATCTTGACTACTAGTAGAAATAACATCATGCACATTTACATTTTTAATATTAGAAGTAGAAGTATTGGCATCCATATTATCACAAGCAAGAACATGATAAATCTAACAATAATATTACCATGTGATATAATAGGAGGAGAAGAAGGTGCAAGAACATGGGTGACTAGAAAAGGTGAAGGAGAACATGAAACAACACTTTTATCTAGAATATGTAAATGTTAGGGATGTCATGGATAACAAGAAGAGTGTTTTGAAAAGAAAGAAGTTTTGAAGAATGGAAGAATCACATTTAGGATTATGATAGAGGTCACGAAATTTAGATTCTGCAACAATATCATCAAAAAAGGTTTGCAAGCATGTATCAGCCATATTATGCTTGGGAGAGGAGGACCTACTTTTAGCCATGAGGGTTTTGGGATCCTAGGGCAAGAAGTTTAAAGAAGATTGAGTTCACCAAATGATTTAATAAAAACCTAATTAAATATAATTATAGAGTAACCAATATGATAAAATACAATAAATATATAAATGTCAAGAAATCAAACAATGTAAAACTATAAGTAAATAGGAGAGATAAATGAATTAGTTGGGTCATGTGAAATCTGGAATAAATTTAGCCAGTGTAAAGTGTTGAGCTATAGAATGGAATATTGTCTTGTAGCTACTCTCTGTAAAATATGGAATCTGAGGATGATGTCAGATAAGGGTGTCTAGGCACTAGTGACTATTCATGGGCACTTGGTGACTGCGTAGAAGCTCAAAATCTACTTTCTTTTTGTGTCACTTGGGTTTCATTTTCACTTCTATCAGTCACCTAATATTTACTCTTTGATCATGGATGGTACTTATAACCTAAAAACAAACCCTAGCTACCTACACAAGCTCACAAACACATCAAATCAAAATGAAAAATGCAATATGTGAAGTCGAACTAAACCCAATGATCACCCAATGAGTGAACTTATGACCAAGTGTTGCACTACATTCTAGAATCCATGTAGTTCTTTATTATTGTGTGTGAAATAGTGTCCTTAGGTTTCCCTCACACCAATGACGCCAATATAGTGGGATATGGCTAGATAAAATGTAGATATGTGATATGGAATTGATCACTTCTCCTTATTTTACAGTGTATGCAACCCAAAATGTAATCCCTTTGATGGTAGTGATAATATGTAGATGTGATTTCCCTTTATAATTGTGATCCAAAATAATAGAGTGTATGTTGTATTTATATATGGATCTCTTGTTTGAATTTTAACACTAGAGACATGAAAGGTCATCTATGAGCTTCAAGATTATGATAAGAAAACTAAAAATGCCAAACAAAAATGTCAAAAAGTGTAAAAAAACAAAGAGGACAGAAGCACCTAGAATAAGACATAAGTGCTTAGGTTCTAGTGTCCAAAGTGGGCATTAGTGTCCTAAGATAAATGATGACAAATGTGAAAAGATAGATGGACAAGGATCCCTGTGACTGACCAAATTGGTACAAAAATGATAGATGAAGAGATTAATGCAATAAACAATCAAAACAAGTGGATGGACAAAGGATTGTGTCACTAGTGAATATTTTCTTACTTAAGATCCATGCATTTAACAACATACTTGACGACATAGTAAAATAGTAGTATGTGCATGATTTTGTGTCCATAAAACCCTCATCTAGTGTTTTAAGGTAAAATGTTCATATCTTTGTTATTCCAGAGAACCAAGGGCTAAAATGGGGAACATACCATATACAAAGATTCTAGTTTATAATTCAAAAGGTTTTATGAATTTTCATGCCCATGTGTGAGATATTTCTTGAAAATATAGGAGGAGTAGATTGTATTCATTTAAGAGACCTAATTATCAATCATAATCTATGAACTCGGGAAAATTTGACATAGGTTTGAGCTCTATAACTTTGTGAGACTCTTAAACAAAAAAGGGTATTCTAAAATCCTAATAGAAGTTTATGGGAGAAAGTTTAGAGGAACTTATACTAGATATGTCCTAAAATAGGGATACTAGACAGTGAAGGACAATATACTATGAAAGAATATCTAAATCCAACATGACCCCAATTGAATTTCTATAAACAAGATCATATTAGTATAGCTATAATAGGGAAAGAGATGTGAAACTGAGTAGAATCAGGTATGATTTACATTACATGTTATTAGCTTAGCCTAATCAAGGACTTAAGTATCCATTATTAGAGCATGTGACTGTAACTGAGATGAATATTTGTGATTGTGCATCAAGATAGGTTGAGAAAGGAAGGGTAGATTTGGTGAGATCATTTGGAGGTGTAATTAAACCTTTATGAAGTTCCTTCACTAACTAGTTTGCATACATTAGTCTCCCATGAGTAAGAACATAGTTCTACCTTCAAGGTGAATTTGATTTAATCTAAATTGAATTAAATCTTATTTTAGAGTAACTTACTATAATAAATGATATTTTGATAATTAAGTACAGTAACATGCAAGCACTAAGCATTCAACAATGTAAAACCCTAAGAAAATGAGAGAGGCAAGATGACCTAGTTGATTATGTGTAACCTAGGAATGATCGGGAAGGTGTATCTCGATGGAACAAGATGGAAACAACATACGTAAAGGCTCAATGAGGGTTTAAAACCCTATGAATGTGTACATAAGAAGCACCCATAAGAGGATAAGAGTGCCCATGTGCTAATGAATGATATGAGTGCATGTGTTAGAAAGAATGCTTAGAATATAGCCTTTTCTAGGTTGGAAGGTCTTCGTTGTTACTTGTTATTTTTGCTCTAGTTTTGCTCTTAGATCGTTGATTAAACTGTAACCTACAAAATGAATGACTACCTACACATGTCCACAAACCACATCAAATCTAATATAAAAGATGCAAAATGTGGAGTCAAACCGACATCGAAGTGGTCACCAAAAGAGTGAACTTATGACCTAAACATTGCACTACATCTCAAACTCCATGTATTTCTTTGTGTGTGTGTGTATCCGTGTCCTATGCCCTAGGTTTCCCTTGTGCAAGTTGTACATGATGATAACATGCTAGATCTAGATTGTCCCAAATATGCAAAATGTGTGTGATGGAATAGAATGAACACCCTCCTATGTAGTGTATGCATATACAAATAGCCCTTTTCCTTTGTATGGATGTGTTAGATGTATGCCTTGTAATTCTCTTGTGCCTTTTGCAAGCTTAGGTGATGATAGATAATGTTTATAGTGTTTGGCCCCTTATTTAGAAGAAATAACTAAGTATATATATGATTCCCTTGTTTGAATTTCGTAATTGACAACTAAAAGGCCGACCTAAAGTGTTAAAAGGTTCCCGAGAAGGGAAAAGGACCCAAAAGAGTAAGAAGAAGAAAGAGAGGGACAAGAGTGCCTAGGAGGGATAAGAGCACATGGGTGCTTATGTCCTAACTAGGCACTAGTGTCCGAGGCCATCAAAAGATAAATCCGTTAAGTGCTGACAAAACGTAAGATGTGTAAATCTAGTAAAGTGCAAGAGATAAAGAAACCAAAATGCCAAAAGGAGTTGTCAACCACTAGTTTTCTTTCTTAGGAATCATGTATATATTAGTATGCTTTAGGACCTAGAAATGTACCCAAGTGCATAGATTTTGTTTACATTTTCCCCCACTTTATGTTGTTGAGTGAATACTCGATAACATAAAGTAGATAGAAGATGCGTACCTTGTAATATAGAGAGGAGTGTATTGATAACATGCCAAGTGGAAAAGTATCCATGTAAATCGTGAAGTGATCATAATGTGGAGCGTGTAGGAAAGGGTGTAACCTTAGGGGGTGAATCATATGTAGCAACATGTTGTTGGAGCTTGTGTTTGTTGATGTGAGATGCTTCTTGTTGCTTATAAGGATGGACCTGTAAAAGAAGAGAAAAAGAGTTTTCAAATTCCCATATATGAAAAATCATAGTAACATATGTATAAGTAAGTAAAAAGTGTATAAAAGTAGTAGTTAAGGAAAAAGTGCACATGATGTATGAGAGAGTATATGATAGAAATTTTTCATGTTTATCTTGGAGATGTTGTTGTATAGGGTTGAGAGTGATCAAATTCCCAACCAAGAAAGTGTCAAGCCACAAATTAGAGCATCTTACCACCAAGGATGAGGTTTTTGGGAAATCTCATGCCAAGAGTGAGAATTTTGGGTGATCTCACGCCAAGGGTGAATTTTTTGGGAAATCTCATGGTCAAGGATGATTTTTTGGGCAATATCATGCCAAAAAAAGAGTGTTGGGGAGAGAGGTTTATTTTTTATCCTTCCATGACACTTCTCAAATGATAAGTGCCATTACAAATCAACACGTTCCAATTTTAACCAAATTGTAACTTGATTGAATGAATTTTGTAACTGAATATAATTCTCGATACTATAGATCCATAAATTGTAAGTTCTTAGAAACTGTGATAATATGAAAATGTATGTTTTTCCTCCCAGGGAAAAAGTGCCCATGTGGGACACAAGTGCCCACCATTCTTGTCTATATGATCCTAGGTGTTATTTCTACTTTGTGTCTTTTATCCAAGTCTGATTCTGGACCATTATGTAACTATGTGATTTTTCTTTTTTTGTATGTGTTTTCATGTTACGGAGCTCCATGTTACTTGGAAGGGTGATTTGTTCACCCAATAGTTGCCCCCCTCATTTAGGGTGCATGTGATGAATGTAGGAGGATGTGGCCTAAATGAGAGGACCTAAAATGATATGTATATCATATATTGGATACCTGTAGGGGGTAGGGGATGTGCATGGTAGAAACCAAGGCACATGCAAACAAGATAAACTAGCAAACAAGTGATATTGTAAAAGAGCTAGGATGCAATAGAATATAGTGTAGTAACCAACTATGAATGACAAGAGGGGCCATGAAAAGTGGGTTGTATACATGGGACATCACTCACAATGTCACAAGACAATCAGGGCTAAAGTGAAATAAGAAAACAATAATCAAGCATGACATAGGGCATAGCTGTAAACAATGGAAAATAATAACAAATAAGAAGTAACAAATAACCATGGTTATATAGTATCCTATAAGGAAAATGCTACACATGAAGCACCCATTAGCATGTTAGAAAGATAAGTAGTATGTAAAAGCATGTGTATATATCAAATAAAAGTAAAGTGATAGTAACAAGAAGTAGTAAATATATGTACAATAGGACTTGTGATTATGGAGTATGAGAGTAGTAAAGGTAGATTCCCCCAAGAGCCTCGATGGGACTAGTAAAGAGAAGTGTCAAAGCATCATGCATCATGTAAGAATTTGTAAAGGTCTTACATTCACCTCAAGATACCACATGAATGTGCATGTGTGTATAGAAAAATATAATGACATACTAAGTATCCAACTAACATATGAAACAAAGTGCAACATGTAAGTAGTATAAGCTAACAAGAGTAAATACAACCAAGATATGAAATATGTTGTGTGAAAGTGATGGGGTGTTGCGATATGAAAGATATGTAGATAAGGGGAGCCATGTTTCCCCCATGGATGTGTGTGATGTGAGGTTCATTTAGGAATTACGCCCTCAACAATCAAGTATGAACCGTAGAACAAGAGTGTGTCATCGGGTAATGAGGTAGAGTATGTAGTAACAACATTGTGTTGTATAGATAGGAAGAAGTAATGGTATAAGAAGCAAGTGAGGAGGGAGGAAGTATGATGCCCCCCAAGTGTGTATATTAGGAGCTACTGGAAAATAGATGTGATCATTGTGAGAAAGAATAGCCAAATTATGTATAGTGAACAAAAATATGTATACCATATATATAAAGTAGTATGTGTATCATGAATAAAAGGATCCATAAGTAAGCATGAGGAGAAAAGTGTGTATGGAGTGTCATAGGAGTAGAAAGGAAGCCATAAGAATAGATAGATGTAGTAAGGTGTGCTCATAGTGTAGATAAGAGAAAGTGTTGCTAGAAAGATTGACTTTAAGTGCAAAAAAAGTAAGGTATAGGTGTGTATGTGAGTAGTATGGATAGGAAAATGCTAATTAGAAAATGCAACTAGGGGGAAAGTTTGATGCCCCCAAAGTATGTGAGTGATGGAGATCTATCGATGATGGGAGAGAGACCATGTCATGGTGGTGGATGTGGAAATGTATCAAGAGTATCAATATTGGTGTTAGGAGGATCAGATTCACCAAAGTAAGTTATAGCATTGAGAACAAATGGAAAACACTTTTTATGATGGTAAGGGGGAAATGGTCATAAGTTCCCATGTATTCTAATAGAGCATCATTAGTAAGGAATGTATCTAATTTAGCCAAGTGGGAGAAGTGGGATCACCAATAAGCTCAGGGTATAGTAGAGGAAGATGATGAGTATGTGAAGTAGTGTAAACCTCAGGAGAAGATGTAGCGAGAATAAAAGGAGAAGGTGGAGGAGATAGATGATGCTCGAGTTTGGTGGATTGTGTGGGAATGGAAAGAGCATGTGACTCCCTTTCCATATTTTCCTAATCTAAGTGTTAGTGAAACTATAATGAAGCATATATTGATACCTAAGACCAAATTTTGTGAAAGTAGGAGGAGATGTGGCAGAAGTAGGGGCTTTGGGTGAATGATCAATAGTGTTACAAAAGGAAAATGGGAGGGATCTGCTAAGGTATCATAGACCACACCTAGTATAGGAAATTAAGATGACACATGAAGGGTTGAAGGGACACATGGATGACATGGATCAATGTCATTCGAGAAGAATATTATAATTAAGATTATTAGGCATTACATGACATGGGATGGGAAAAGTGCATGGCCCAATAGTAATGGGAAGTGTGATTATACCTAAGACCCTTTTAGGAATATTATCAAAGCCATGAATAAAAATAGATGAGGGAGTTAAGGAGGCTTTAGAAAGGCCAATTTGTTGAAGGAATGATAGATTACAAATGTTAAGACCGGATCCATTATCAACTAAATCTCGTTTAACCCCTATATTATGGATGTGAACTTGAATATAAAGGGGTGTATCATTATCTAAAATAGATTGAGAAGACATTTCAGAAGATGTATGATAGACAATATATGGAAATATGAACCTTGATACAACTAGGGTTTGGGGTTAGGCAAAGACAAATATGATAGAATAGGAAAATAAGGATTTGGTGGTAGATCATGAGTTGAGATTTAAAATGATTTAATATAAATTGAATTAAATCTTATTTCAAGTAACTTACTGTAATAAATGATATTCTTATAATTAAGTACAATAATATAAAAAATAAGCATTCAACAATGTAAAATCCTAAGTAAATGAGAGAGGTATGATGACTTAGTTGATTTTATACAACTAGAAATGATCGAGAATTGTGTATTTACTGGAACAAGATGGAAACAACATCACAAAAGGCTTAATGAGGGTTAAAAACCATAGGAATGTACATGATAGAAGCACCAGTAGGAGGAAAAGAGCACTCTAGATGCTAATGATTGATTTGGGCACTATGTATGCTAGAATTCTCAGAATATGGCCTTTTTGGGTTGGAAGGTCTTCGTTGTTACTTGCTCTTTATCACTTTTTTTCTATTAGATCATCGATCACACCGTAATGTAAAAAATGAATGACTACTACACATGTCCATAAACCACATCAAATATAATAAAAAATATGCATAATGTGGAGTCAGAATGACCCCAATGATCACTCGAATAGTGAACTTATGATTGAGCACTACACTACACTACATCTCATACTCCATGTAGTTCTTTGTATGTGTGTATGTGTGCATCATGTCCCATGCCCTAGGTTTCCCTTGTGCAAGTTGCACGATGATAGAAGGCTAGATTTAGATTATCCCAAATATGCAAAATATGTGTGATGGAATGAGAATGAACTCCCTCCTATGCATTGTATGTAGATCAATACAACCATTGTCCCTTGTATGGATGTGTTAGATGTATGGCTTTAGTTCTCTTGTGCCTTTTTGCAAGCTTAGGTGATGATAGATAATGTTTATAGATTTTGGCCCCTTATTTAGAAGAAGTAACTAAGTATATATATTATTCCCTTGTTTAAATTTTGTAATTGACAACTGAAAGGTTGACCCAAATTGTTAAAAGGTGTCAAAGAAGTGAAAATTATGCAAAAGAGGAGGAAGAAAGATATGGATATGAGATGCCTATGAGGGACAAGAACACTTGGGCTCTTTTTTCCTAACTAGGTGCTAGTGTCTGAGGCCATCAAAAGATAAATTAGTCAAGTGCCAACATAATTGTAAGATGTGTAAAGCCAGTAAAGTGCAAGAGATAAAGTAACCAAAATACCAAAAGGAGTTATCAACCACTAGTTTTCTTTCTTAGGAATCATGTATACATTAGTATGCTTTAGGACCTATAAATGTACCCAAGTGTATAGATTTTATATCTACAGTAATTAAGAAATACTATAAATAGTGATTGGATACATGTGTTGATCTAAAGGTATGGAGGTTCATCTTGACATCAATGAAGGGTTATGGTTTGAATGAGAACTTATGGAAACAAGAGAGAATACAGGTTTAACAGTCCATTACACAATCCTAACATAATACAAAATAGTCAAGGACATTCCTAGAGAGAAGTAAGTTTAGAGATTCCATAATTTGGACAATGGGAAGATGCTTAAGATAGACATTATGAACTTCCTTATAATTCATTTAGACATTCCATTAAATGAAGTTCAAAGGTATAGAGGATGTTGTGTAAGCTCAAACTTATTATTATTTCTTATAACATATAGTGGTTATGTAGGATAGGGTATAAATTTAAATGCCAATTATACATAGGTTTTAGATAATGATTTTTATGACACGAAATGGGGAGGATTGATATATAAGTGTTAAGGAACAAAATGTCTTTCACAAATGATTAATAGAAACTATGATAGCTTTTTAGGGTTTCACAAAATAAATCATGAAAATTTATGATTCATATGTTGAGTAAGGTTGGATGCTGGTACATGAACTAGAGGAGAGCTATAAGAGAGATCTTTTAGATAGATGAATCATATCACTACTAAATGAATGATTAAATGCATGAGGCATTGGTTGGAATAATCAACCAAAGGTCCTTAAGGACCAAATTCATATGAATGAACTTTGCTAATTCAACTAAAAACTCCTTGTGAATGGTGTTGGATGGTAAACATGTGATGACAAATTTTGTGGACAACTTAACTCATGAAATTAAGATGAGTAGGCTATCATTGTCTTATTAAAGTTGTATCTTCGATAAAGTCTTCCAGAATGGAATTTTTTTAAGTGGTCATTTTCATTTTATATTACTACATTATACTTTTACAAATTCAAACAATTGTGCCAATTATAACAAAACATGACAAGTTACATTAGTAACATAGTTAAAATTAATTAGATTACATAACAAGATTCTACATTAGATGATCCTAGAGTTTTATGTAAGTTCGCATAAAGCGAGATTCCTAGTAAAAAGTACTTTCCATTAGTGTCGTCATTAATTTTAATGGAAAAAGTAACAACACATAACGTCAGAAGAGACAACGGTAACTCTAGCTTAGAATTGTATGTATTAACCCTGATATTTAAGATCAGACAAAGAGGCGTCCGAGCGATAAATTATTTATGCACATTTACAATCAACAAAAACTAGACAATCTATTAAATATAAACAAACATGAGGGATAAACAACAAGCTCTACATCCCCCATAAGTAAACTATATTATATTTCTCCCATTTAAATGAGATATAAGCACCACGCTCTATATCCTCCATATAATAAACTATCTTATATTTCTCCTAGTTAGTATTACAATCCTATATAAATTTTCTCTTGACTACAATTCAATATGCTTTAAAAGATGTCGTGGTCACATGGTGAGTATGTTTTAAACTATTAAAGCTTTACATTTATTAATATTCCACTTTTTTAGAGTTTATTTATCAATTGTTTGTGGCCATACATTTCAGTTTCAAGTATAACTATTATTCGATGAGCAATGTATAAATCTAATTTTTCATTTTAATTGGCCTTTTCAGGATAGATGTAATGCATGACACAAGATTTTTCAAATTCATCTTACATACAATAATTTTTTCATTATCACTTGATATTTTTATTTTTTTATAGCAATCAACAATAAATATTGCCATGATTTGATTTATCTAAAAAGAAATATTGCTATTTTATTTATTTCGGTTCAATGTTTTCCTTTTCCTTTAATGAATCCATGGGTTTTAGAGAATGAAAGCATAAATAAATTGACATTTATTATATGCTCTTTAAATGAGTAGGCTAACAAGGGTATTGTAAATGATATTTTCCACAAGATAAAGATTTAATGGTCATTTTCATGTTGAAAGTAAGAGTTGTATAAAGGTTTAATCCAAATTTAAATTGAATGTACATATCTCAATATTATTGTCTTTGTTGTAAACTTTGGTAGAATATGCTTGATAAATATTTTTTTTTGGTGGGTGGGGTGGGGTGGGGTGGGTGGGGGGTATGCACATTTAAAAGACCCTCCAAAACCCATAGCCATCCTTGAGGGTGTTTAGTTTAGTTTTTAAGAATATATATGATTAAATATTAATCATTAGGCATCTTCTTATAGTTTGTAATAACATCAATAAATGGTTATCCACTCACTTAACAATGATAAAAGTGATTATTTAATGTTGATTTTTCTTTGGTTGATCCCTTGTAATATCATTTACTCTGTAGTATGATGCATTACAATGATTAATGTTATTTTCATATATTTTCTTTAATGTTCTTAAATAATTTTATTTATCAAATTGTTTTCTTTATTTATACATGGGTTTTTTATAATCTAACTAGTGGAGGGTACAAGAGAAAGTTTAAAACATAATTGAAATTTCCATTTAATAATAAATTATAATTTTATGTAATTTGTATATTTATTGTTTAAGTGAGCTTAAAGTATGTGTTGTGTTTATAAAATAATTTTGAAGTACATTATTTTTAGTTTTTTTAGGTTTATTACTCAAAATGCTAAAAATTAAAGATCCTTTAATATATATATATGATATATATATATATATATATATATATATATATATATATATCTATATGGAGGGTATATGAAATTTATATATATATATATATATAATATATATATATAATAATTTTGAAGTACATTATTTTTATTTTAGGTTTATTTTAGAAAATATATCTATAGTTTTTAATTATTTTAAATGGTTTTAAAGTTTTTTTTTTGTTTAATATTATTATTTTTGTTTATTTTTAATAGTATTTGTAATTTATTTTAACAAAAAAATAATTTTCTACAATTAATTTATGTGTATATAATTTGAAATAATATGGAAAAATGGAGATTAGAGGGAGAAAGGTGAAAGAGAGGAGAGGAAAGGAAGGAAGAATGATTACATACAATTTTTATTATTTTTCTATTTGCACTTCAAATAATTTAAGTTCATGTTCTTTTTTTTGTTGGTGAGTGCATGGAGATGGGGGGTCAAAAGGGGGTCTTAAGTAGATGTTTGTTTGAAAACTAAGACAATTTAACTTGTACGAATTATTTGAGATGGTTACACTCAAAATTTGAAGATGTTATAAGAACATGAATTGTAGCATTTTGAGTCTTGTTTCTAAACCACTAAATTTTATTGAAAATAGTTAAACATAAGTGAGTCAAAGAGCTAAAATTCCAAGAGGTGCTCCATTTTTTTCAAAAAATATAGTAGATAATTGGTCGTGCCCCCCTCATTTTTAGCATTGTTTAGTATTTTTTAAAACATTTGGTGGAAAGTTAGGATCATCTAGTTTGAGATACATTTAAAAAAACTAGTGAGTATTTGTTTTTTATGATTTTCCTTGTAAAAACACTTTAAAATTTGAGAAATACTAGATAGTCGACAGTGGCCCCTCTAACTACCTTAAAAATATCAAAATTTAGATTTTTTAAAAATGTGTATAAAATTAGTCCTAGTTTGGAAGAATTTAATTTTTACCCAATTTGAATGAATGAAACAAAAGATACATAAAGAAAGGAAAAATGTATAAATACAAGAAATAAAGGTATAAAAAGATAGAAAATAATATGCATGGAAACCTTATAATAGTAAAAAAATTGAAAAATCATATATTTAGATAGAGGAAAGTTTGCTTGACGTCCTAGTCATATTTAAATAAATTTTCTAGTCTTTTTGTAGGATTTATCATGGTGGAAGAGAGATTTGAGCATATTTAGTCTAAAACACGATGCTTGTTATGTTTTAGTAGGTCCAGCCTCGGGCTTGGGTATCCAAATGATTTACAAGCCTTGGGGCCTTTGTCATGGTTTAATGTAAAAACTAATGTGTATGCGTTACTTAGATTTTTATGCCTCACTCACTCACCAACATCCATATTTCACTTTTTTGCGAGAATTTCCCCACACTATCTTCTCTACTCCATTATGCACATTCTTGCATGAATTTTTATGATTGAATTTGTTCCAATCCCAACTATCTATGTTGTACTCATTAGATGATAAAAAAATGTAAAGATAAGAAAAAGATGATGAACAAGACATCAAAGCAATTAGAAATGATTATTATAAAAAATGGAAGTGAATGCAAAAACTTCATGGAGGGCAAGGTACATCTACTAACTCAAATGCAAAATGGTGTATACAATGATGATTTAATAAATAATGATGATGAAATACATAATAAAAATGAAGAGAATAATTATATGAAATAAGTATTGATCTAATGAATTGAATAATTATGTTTATTAGGATAATGATATTGATATGGATATGAATAATGATAATGAGCCTTTACTCAAAAAACCAATTGTTAATTTTGAATATTACATGGAAACACCAAATGATGAAAGTAAACCTAACAATAAATCCTTACCACTAAGAACACCTCCTTCCATTTTACATAGAAAACCTATTCACTTAATTAAATTCAATGAAAAATTATAAAACCAATGCCTAACAAAATGTCTGGCAAAAATTTAAGAATAAAAGATATTGAAATTTAGAATAATTACTTTGAGAAAATAAATGATACACAAAAATGTCAATTATTTATTTTGCTAATGGAAATAATGAATATGAGACCTACAATGCATCCCCTGGGATTAAGAACATCTAATCTTTATGGTTGAAATGTGGCAATTGTTGAAAATCTACATTAAACATACCATATTATAGGTGTGAACAAACCCATCAAAGATAGTAATACTACTTGACACACACTTACTAATTGTATAGTAAATGATAAAACACTAAAAAAATGTTTTATTAGAAAAACAAGGAGATCCTTGAAAATAAACAAAAACATTAATGAAAGCGATTGTGAGACATAAGAGTTTTGAATCATCCAATAACACTCACTACTAGACATTCTCTAGTAGACTCCCATAGAAAGATAAGGATACATATGATAATCTAGAGGGATTACTTGTAAAGTTTTGGATTGAGAACACAAGGGTTTTTACAAATAGAAGAGATATAGTAAAAAGAAGATTCGGTTCTCATAATTGTGAACCACATGAAACACATTTCTTGAATATGACTCAAACACAATTGTTCTCTAAATTTAAGAAGTAAAGTCTAGAAATTTACATTAGCTAAATATTTTTGAAATGAACAAACTCTTTTATGTGAAATCAATCACTCACATACCACTTGTTATAGGCATCATATTAAATTTTCAATGCATTATGAAATTTTTCACCATGTACGTTGTGTTTTGCTTATTGACATCATGTTTAGGAGTTTAAATTAAATTTCCAACCAAAACTATCAAGGGAATTCATTCCTACCATAGTTTTGAAAGATTATATAGACAATTTTATTATAAAAAGAATGCTTTGATGAAACTTGTAACACATGTGGTGGCTTGCCAAAATTGGTTGTATCCATGAGGAGAGTATGCATGCAATAAGAAAAGAATTAGTTAGTCTTAATGTTGGTGAAATAATTTGTCGAGTTCTAAATTTTGTGTTTCCACAACGGCCATGGGGCTAAACCCCTTCTTCTTATGTATGGGAAGGCTCTCATTATTGAATGTAATATATCCTAATTATGAAGGGTGACTAATAGGCCATGGATCATGTTGGTGCTTGAATTAATCTCGCCCCTTTTTGTTTGAAATTTTCCTTCAACGTTTGTTGTGTTTTCTATTTTCCTGTGAGGAGTACGAGTTTGAAAGGTTACTAATCATTGATTTAAATTATTTTGTTTCTCCTGTGTGTTGGTTGTTTTTCCTCTTTTTGGTCAAGGATCATGTTTGGATATGTATTATTTTTGAAAACCCTTGTGAGAAAACCGATCATGAATCGGGTCTGAAAATCAGGAAAATTACCTATGAGAAGTGTTCCTTGATCATGTCAATAATTTATTATTTTGTCCGTTGCTCATTGGTATGTAGTACTTCCTAGTTGGATGTGGTATGGTGGGTTTAAGTTACAAACTTATAACTTTTTATTGCCTTCGCAAAATGATAAGTTAGATCCGCGGCCCGATGAATGTTCCTCCGAATATTCACAATCGAAAATGCACAAAATTTTTTTATTCCACCCTCCAAAGGTGTACACTTGTCACAAGTGGGATGTATGTGGGGGTGTTAGCATATGGATTTGCACACATGTAAATGACACGCAATAGTGTGGGAATGAAGTTCCTCCTCAATGAAGCCGAGGTTGCCTTTATTGAAAACCAAAACTATATTTACACTGTACATTCAAAATTGTATGTGGGGGGTTTAAAACATCAATGGAAAGAAAAGTGAATGATGGAGATGGAATGGGAAGAAATGGAGATGGAATGGAATGAAGGAAAATAATGGAAAGGAATGAATGGAAGGAACATGCAAGAGTTAGATAAAAGCAGAGCCTAATATTGCATGGAGAAGAACAAACGATAACTAACACAAATAAAATGAAGTTTCCATCAGCTAAACGAGAATGAGTAAAAGGGAACACACATGAGCAAGTAAATAACAGATCTTGATCACTGTGAACAAGAACAACTTAATAACATTGAAAATGAGATTAAAGACAATATTTTCATGCAAGATTTAAACATCTAACATCTAATGAACATAAGAACATCAAATGTTACAAGAGACAATGAATGAGACACAAAGTTTGTATTTCATTAACTCCAAAATATTTTCACAAAAGAACACAAAGTTTCTTCCTGAAACAAATCTTGCACACAAAAGTATTTTCTTCTCCTCTCTCAAAGTCACCCTTACAAATGAGCCCCTGACTTCCTTTTATAACCCAAAAGTTGGTTACAAAGTAGTTAGAGTTTTAAATGCACATTAAATAGGGCACTTAAGTGACTTTTGAATTTTCAACCAACTTTATTAAAAAAATCTAAAAATAGAAACCACTTAAGTTAAAAAGTCATAAAAGAAATGGGCACACGTGGACCCCACTTAAATGACTTGGACGCACACATAGACATCCTAGTCAACAATGTGCCACCTAGATCAAAACACCTATGGTCAGTGCCTTATCCATTGGGCCAAGAGTCCACCTATCCTAGTCATACGGGAATGAACTCATTGACCGTGCTCAAGTAATCCTCTAGATGACAAGAGAGCCGATCTTGAAACTTGAGCAATTCATCCACCCTCCGTTTGAGCAACATCCTAGTGTGAGCAAGTTTGTCTTCATTCATATTCATAGTCACAATTACACACAATTATCCACATGCTCCGAATATCCTTCATGATGAATTATTCATTTGTTTCCAGTATTGTATTCATTATGCCACTTTGGCTTGTCAGAATCTAACTTTTGATCTTTCGCTATTGAGAAGATCTTCCAAGAACCAAAATTGCAATTCACTTCCTAGAGTTATATATTTTGTCTTTGTCACCATCCCAAAGTGTTGGCATTCTGATCTGCTCATGATCATCTAATTTGAGAACACTCCAACTTTAAGACCGGCCGATGAAGTGAAGTGCACGCGTTAATCGAGAGCCGACAGTGACGGGGACACACTTGAATGATGTGGCCTTGCTTGATGATCCGCACAATTGTACTTATCATTGGTCTTGGTTTTTTGATGAATAGCTCCAGTAAAATGATCAAGTGAAAACAATTTTTGTAGACAAGATTCTCCCATTATCGATCTCTGCCGATAACAATGACTTTTGACTCCGAAGAGATCAATGCCAATAGCTACGACTTATACCACATAATGAGGAAGTTAGAGGTTGTTTCACTTCGAAGCCATTGGAGTTGAATCACCACACTATGCAGGTTTCGTGGTGCATCCATGCAAGTGATGACCAATTCAGAACAAGCGTCAAGAAAATTGTGACTTGCCTTCGGTTGATATGTGATCGCAGAATCGACCTATGTCGACGTGTCCCAAGTTAGTATCGGCGATGTTCTCATACTATGAATGGAACGTTGAGGTGAGTAGAATTCCCTGGAATCCATACCGCAACATCATTTTGTTTGAAGATGACATGATTGTGACAGAAGCGTGATTTCAGGTTATTACTTCCTTCTTACAAACTGCACAAATCTCCTCGAAAGCGCTTACAGGAAAAATAGTAAATCTTGTTATGAGAAATTCTCACTGGATGAGGAAGTATATAAAGGTATCAAAAGTTTGTGTGTCATAGGGTTTTTTTCCAATCAAATTATTCAGTCAAATATTAAAGGTCAAAGTTGACTCTTTTGAGACTGCTAAGAAAATGCAAGTGTAAAACTGTGAAAATCCCATTTGGTTTTAGCTGATAAAAATATCATATGTCACCCTGAGCATATAAAACTTGGAAAAGGAGCATATGAAGGTGAGTATAATTGAACAAAACAATTAATTTCTCTTTTTGATTATTTGAGTCCAAAATATCAACCCTCAAAGTGAGTTACCTTGACAGGCTAAAAACTACGCGTGCAGTGAAATCATGCAAACTACATTTTATTTGACTCCGTGAAAAATATCAAACGAGGTGCTGCACATTTGAAATTTGGAAAAAGAGTAGATGAAGTTGAGAAGAATTCAAAAAATAAACCGTTTCTCTTGAAGATCATCGGGGCTCGAGATACGGATTCTCAAAATAGGCCTTTCGCCAAGCTGGAATTGTACGTGCGGCAAAATTGAGCAAACTGAGTTTTTCTTGGGTTCGTGAAAAATATCAAACAAAGTGTTGTACACTTGAAATTTTGAAAATGAGTAAACGAATATGGGTAGAATTCAACGAACTAAACCTTTCTTCCCGACGATCATCAGACTTCGAGATATCAAGCTTCAAAGTTGATTACTTCAACAGTTACAAAACGTGGCAAAAATAATAACTCTTTTTAAAAAAATATCCAGTCGAAATGGCTCTGCGTAGGATCAAATTTAATCTTTTTAATTCGCTATTTCTCTGTCTTTCGAATCTGGTTGCTTCAAATGAAGAATTACTTTGATTTTCCGTAAGAATGCATGGGTTGATGAGCTTTGATATTTTTTTTTGGCAACGAGTGATCTTGTTTCTTCTTCCCTGGCGCAATGATCAAATTTCTCCTTCTTAAGCATGCGTAGTATCCTTGTTATTCTTTTCTTAAAAAATAATAATAAAATAAATAAAATAGAATTTTAATGCATGCGTGGGTTCTTGTTTTGGATTTGTGTTCACTTATGCATGCGTGGGTAAAACAGACCAAATTTCTCTTCCTTCAAAACCTACGTGGATTTTATGGCATGCTGTTGTTTTGTCTTACCTACGAGCTACGTGGAAATTGTTTGAGCTGCTACGTGGATCTCCCTCTATTTCTCTTTCTTCTCCCAGTGTGGATTCTTTCCTCTTGACCTGCGTTTTCTCCCTCCTCCTTGGCTGTGTGGAGAATGATTTTTATTTATTTTGCTGTGTGGAATATCTCTTCTGCCCAATGCATGGGTTGTTGGCTATATCTCCCTCTCTCTGGTTTGTGTGGAAATGCTTGTTTTCAACCTTCATAGATAAATATGCAATAAACAACTTCCAGAAACAAATTCATCACGTGATCTTTCACCTTCAGGCAATGAGATTTCAGATCAACCTGGCTATGGTATGCGTGAAAGATCTGGACTGGCTTCTTTTCTTCGCACAAATCAACAACAAACAAAAACAAACTACCAGCTATGGGAAATTTCACCTTCTTTGTTGCATAAGGGATTCATTTGGGTTTCCAGATCAATCCTTGCATGTGCATGAAATTGCCTTCTCCTGTGCAAGCGTGGATCTCAGAAAATTCCTGCTATTGCTTCCCTCCAATGGAGAAAACTACCTAAAACTCTCAAGGTTTCCTGGCTCTAGCTAATGCCCGTGCTAGGTTTCGTGTGAAAGCCGGGTAGTGTCTGTAGAATAAGCTTTTCCTTCTTCTGGCTCTGGATATCTGCAATATTTCTTTATTTCTCCTTCTTCCCAATTTCCTTTGCTTCTGCAACCTCTTGTAACCGTCTCCTCATCAATTCCCGGATGATAGAAGCAAAATCAAAATTGTCTATGACAATTGGAAGTGGAAGAAAAAAATTGCCCCCGGCACTTGCTCACGGCAATTACGACAATTAATAAAAAGAAGAAAAGTTCTCCCAAGTTTGTCGAACAACTTCCATCCAATATTAAAATTAATATTTATTAATTAAAAACCCTAAAATTTAATAAATATTAATTTTATTAAATAATAGGGTAAATATTAATTAAATAATTAAAATACGGTTTGTGGTGTAGCGGGAGAAGGGCTTATTCAAAATGGATGAAATGAAAGCCAAAATGACCGTGAGAATAAGACGATTGCGATTGAGGAGAACAATCACGCAAGATAACACTTTCAATTTTTTTAAAAAAATTTCACGTTTACTAATTTTGTGAAGTCAAAATTAGCTAATAATAGGGGGATTGGGGCATAGTTGTATTTTCACGCACCAAGGTAATAAGGTATAAAAGTGTAAAAAAGCTCTTGAGGCCCGCAAAAGACACGTGGATCTTTCTTATACAAGGAGCGGGGAAGCGAGTCATCGGGGAAAATTTATAATTTTGGTTTAAAGTGAAAAAATAAAAAAGTTTCAGAAAGGGCTCATAGCTTCGCTATCTTTTAGGTGCGACCACGTGTCAAGTTTAGATTGAAAGTCAAAAGCGGGCAGTTGGGTCAAATGACTAAAAGTGTATATGTTTTAAAACACGACAAAAATGCAAAGAATCTCCCGAGCCCACATCGACATAAGAATTTTCCACGTGGATGACTCACTTTTAAAATTGGGAAAAGTGAAATGAGTGGCCACGATGCAACACATTAATTTCTGCCACCATCAATGCATTTTGCACAAATCAAGGACGATTTTAAAGTTTTCAAATGCCTCGATCCTTTTATTATCAATTTTTCGAGATCTGGTTGCCATCATTAGTAATTTTCATTGAGTAGTATTGTGAATTTGACTGTGGAGATTGAATTGGGAACTAACAGTTTGAAAAGATTTCAAATTGATGTTGAATTGCTCAACCATTATGGGAAAACCGGTAAGAACTAAGGAACTCCTGTGCTTTTTCTTTTATTGACAAGAAATTTGAAGTAAAGCTAGGGTTTTTAAAGATGAAAACCATGCCATCCTTGTTCTCGGTTGCGTCTAGAATCACGAGTGATTTAGATAAAATTACAGACATAGACTTAATGAATGCCGACTTAAAGGATTTTCTTCAGAGATTGAGTAGCCCTAATAAGAGTGAGTCTATGGAAGAAATTCAAGATAGCCACATCACTTTAGTTGGTGTTATTCCACCATCAGTTCATTGCCCAAAATTGGTATGGCATTGCACTATGAACTATGACCCAAAAAAAGGGAAGTGCTAGACGGAAGTGGTGATGTAGTGTTGACATTGACGCCTATAGCTATTAGGATAATGCTCAAGTTACCTGTGATAACTAATCCAATAACCTTGGGTATTAGGTTAGCCTTACGAGATTATGAGGAAAAGAAAAATATTATGCTAGGCTCATAAATACAAAATGGCTCCTAGTAGAGAAAAAGGCAACAACTCGAATCCCTAAAAGACTTGGTTAGGGCACAATTTGTTGAAGAAGTGAGGATGTTATTGTATTATTAAGTCGAATGGATGGATTGGAGACTACAAATGAGTTCAAGGAATGGATGTGTACCTACATGTGGATAATTTTGGAAAGGAAGGGGAGCATCTTCGGGCTACTTTTATTATAGAAGCACTTCATGGTCACATGGTTACCTTGGCAGCAAAAATAGAGATGGGTGATACCTCAGAGTTGGAATTTTACATGATGACCTACCTGATTTACAATGTTACAGGACATAGACGTTTCCCTAGCCTTTTGCCATGTGTTGATTTTAAGAAATGCCAAATGCATGAGATTTTTCCTCAGTTGCAGCTGGTCAATTGGAGTGGGAATGTAAGATTGGTCAATGACACCTTCTTTACACCAATTATATGTCTTTTCAAACCTAGAATGGGGGAAGTATAGGATTTATGAGCAGGATAGGCAAGTGATTATGGAATATGGGTGTTATTTTATTCAGTATAAGAAAGTTCACATATATAAGGGTTAGTGGTTTTGAAGGTAAGCCATATAAGTTGCCCAAATAATTAGATGATAAAATGACTTTGTGTGAACTGGCAAGGAAATTAACACTAGTTCATAAATTGATTCTTTGGGAAACATAAGACAAATATTAAGTTCCCCATCGTAAGTGGAAGGTACTCATCTTTAAAGTGCCCACATTTTTATAGCTCCAGTTATCTGTTGGTTCCTTTATTCCTAGACATGTTTTGATTTAGACTCTGATAGACTTTAGACATTTTACTATGATATTTTATCCTCATGGACATTATGGCATTTTGGGCGCATAGCGCCAATTGGACTAGATTCGTATACTGATATATTTCTTATGATGTTGATGACACTAACAAGGTTATATGATAGACTTATTGGTTAGATGTTAGTCTCTTGTGGTTGATTTGATTAATGATATAGTGTTTTGGATTTAATGATGGTAATTTTCATGCTAACCTAAGTGTATGTCGTTGCAATTTTATTTTGGATGATTCATGGCAAACTATGTGGGTAATTGTATGCATTGCACTATCAATTGTAAATTATGTTCGGACATTATAAGTTTGATTGATATTGTGATGTATAGATGATGTTTATTATATTGGACAGATGCGGTTAATGTGTGCAATGAGTGTGCAGGTGACAGGTATAGGAGAGCATGGGTTTCAGGGCAGCTACACAATTGTGCACAAGTGGCCCACGGGCTGAGTCATAACCATGCTAAATGTTTGAGGCCTTAGATTAGATGTATTTAATTAGGCACCATGGGTGAACCCTCAATTGTAATGTAATTATGTTTTGAAAAATTAATTAGGTTTAGGGTGTGTTTTATTAAGTAAACTAGCTTAGGGGTTTAATGATCTTATCTTAAGTTAAGTGTTGGTTTTGGGAAGTGTGTGTGTGTTGGTAGAAGGGATTGGGGACCACATGTGAACCTTGGGTGGACCCCACACCCTCTACCCTTGTGCCCAAGCATGCCAAACCCGAAATTGGGTTATTTTGGGTATTTTTAGGGACCCCTTTTTAGTTTGGGGGTTCCCTTAGCATGAAAATGGGCCCTTGGACCCTACCTAATAGGTAGGGGGGCCTATTTCCAAGGTTTGGAGGGGGTTTCCCTCCCATTTAGCCCTCTTTAGTCACCATCCATGTAAGATGGTTGGGTTGTGTGAAATTGTTAAAAGTTGCTCCACTTTGTTTTATTTTAGTTTTTGGTATTTTGGGTGAAAAGGGATAAAAGGTGAGTTTACTCTTACTTATTTGGTTTTTGGAATCTTTGACTCTTGAGAGGAGAGGGGGTGACACTTGTCACTTTCCCATTGGTGAGGAAACTTTTGAGTTCCTCTTCTTATTCTTCCTCATGTGGAAGGAATGGGTCTTCTTGGTTCATTTTTTTGGAGCACTTGGAGAATTTTTGGGAGCTTGGAGGTGAGCTTGGACAAGGGGAAAAGCTTAGAGTCTTGGAAAGCATTATAGAGGTAGGATACTTAACCTTCTTCTTCTTAGTTGTGCTTATCTTGTAAGTATGCTTGATCAATGAAATAATGTGTGTGAAATAATGTGTTGAGAAGTGTATGATGAATGTAGTTGTTGTTTGTTCTTGTTGTTTTCTTTGTTTTCTCTCCACCATCATTTGGATTGATGGTTTTTGGAGAATGTAGGGGAAGAGAGAGGGATTTCCCTCTCAAACCTCATGGTTGTTGGTCAAGCCATGAAGGTCCCTTCTCATCCCCTCATATAGTTTGAGGTGGGAGAAAGGTTCATATGGATTTGAACCTTTCCCCATTCTTGGTGAGGAAACCCTCTTGGGTTTGAAAATTCTCCCAAGAAGGATTTCTATAGCATAAAGGAGGAATAAGGAGGATGAATGATTAGGAGGTATAATGAGTATTGTATATATGTATTTGTTAGTGCTCCTATGGTTGGACACCTTGATTTGGGCATCCTACTTCCTCTCTTCCCCCTTGTGAGGTTGACCTTGTTCTCCTCATGTTGTTGTTTTCATTGTATAGTAGGTCTAAGTGGTTGAATGGTCTTATGTTTTTCTTGTTGTGAGTTTAATCCCCATTATACTTGTGCACATTGTGGAAGCTAGTTCCTCTCTCCCATGGGCTTGGGGGAGGCTAGCATGACTTCCAACCATGGAAAGGCATGTGATGATGCCTATTGGTTGGGTGGTAAACAAGCCATGTTCTCTTGGAGTTGGATTTTTGTAAGAGTATTGGAGTTTGGAGCTCAAGTTGGAGATAGTTGGAGTTCCCTAGTCATCTTGGTTCTTATTGTATATTTATGAATGTGACTATGTGAAGCCTTTCTTTTCTTGTAAAACATCTACCTTGTATGTGATGTTACTTGTAAACTTAAGCCATATTGCTTAAGAAAGTTTCCTTCAATAGTGCAAGGATCTTGTAAAAAGGTTGTCTTGAATAGCTATGTAGTTGAGCATATTTTTACAAATGTGAACCCTTGCCTTGGAAAAGTAAGCTTGTAAAATAGATATGAAAGATCTCTTCATAAAGAAATTGTTGCAACTCTATTTTGGAATAAAAGTTGTTTATTGGAAACATTGTGTTACAAAAGAAATAATGTTTGTTGGAATAACTCTCTTGTAGAAATCTGCAATAGTTATCTAGTTATGCATTACATGTTAAAACTGAAAGTTTAGTGTGCTTGCATTTTAAAAATAAAAATAAAAAAAAATCATGGCATTACACATGCCCTTCAATTTTAAAGGCCAAATTAATTGAGGATGAATTGAAAAGGTTTGAGTTGGAAAATTTTGAGGTAAGAGCTAACTATGATATCGGTGGGTGTTCAATAATATTACAAACACTTTTGAACATGAGCCTCATTTTGAAGACTATTGGATGAATTGTAGGGATGAGGAAGAATTCAGAATAAGAGATTTCTCTAGAATGACCCTCACACAAATCATAGACTTCAAGATTGCAGTTATCCCTATGGGAATTGTGGATGATCCACACACGGTGAGTAAGTACTATCTTGATCAAAATATAGAAGGGCAACATATAACCCCTCTAAACTGGAATGAAAAAAAATCAAATGATTCTTATATTTGGATAACTTATGTGATGAGGAGAACTATAAATTGGTTGGCTCAAAAGAATATCGATCTATCACCCAAAATCCAAGAATCTTAAATAACTTCGAGGATCCGAGAAACTTAAGCGATGATATCCATCCCCCCCGAGGGAAGGGGCTGATAGAATTGATCCTTTGGGAGGAAAAGATCCTCAGTTTCCTTCAAAGAGTCCCACTTATGAACTTATAGGTGAATGGACTTCAGCCATTAGTGGGATCAGTACTTCTATATCCGCTCTAAGGTAAAAGAATGAGGAAATCATCCTAAAATCTATGGAGAATGCTCCTATTAATTTTGCAACACCACTTCAAGAAAAAGAAAAAGGTTTGACATCTCATTTAGTTCCTTTAGGTTTTTTGCGAAAAACTCATAGTGCTAAAAAATTAATGAGTAGTTATAGCAAGTGGTCATTCTCAATCTAGGCCACATAAAGTGGAACGAAAGGCAACACCAGACCTCAATTTTTTTGAAAGGGAACACAAGAGACACAAGGTTGTCTATGAGCCAATTCTGGTAAGAGAGGGTGCCCATACACCCAAGAAACATAAGCATAGAGATGTGGTGATTGATCCCCCGAACATGAGAGGAATGATGTTTCTTAGACACAACTTCTGCACCAGTACCATAGGTGGAACAATTAGTGCCTTTCTCCTCATCTTTTCCTTTGGAAGAAGTGACAATGGGAAGCACTCAGGAAAAAATGACCCAAGGCAATGTTTCATCTAATCCAATAGACAACAAAATTCTAAGTCCAGGTATGAGAACATCTGAAACCCTACCTGCTGAGGATGTGAATATACCTTTGTTTGAAACACTGCGGAGAGTGCAAAGGCTCGAGGTAGATGTGATAGATGTTGACATTGGTGAAGAATTTTCCACATTATATGCACTTGATGTATCTATTGATGAACAAATAGCCAAACTAGTAGATAATATTCAAATAAATGTAGAAATGGAAGAAATTACTCATGTGCCAATCGATAAAGTCAAGATCCAAATAGAAAAAGCTTCTCCTACATGTCAAGTGAATTCAAAGTCAAAGGGGCCAGAGATATTAGTGGAAGAATATGCTTCCCATTGTTTCAAAACCACTAAAGATGATGAACATTGTCAAGCAGGAAATCTATCTTTGAAAAGACAATAAAATTTGCACAAGATGTAAGTGCGAGAGAGGAAATTATTGTTGATATAGATATGCAATCTCTAGATGGGAATAAGTAGTTGGCATCAGGTGAGAAATGTACTATAGTACGACCTGAGGTATCATTAGAACATGAGGATAGTAAGATGCCAACCCAACAATCTTAAAATAAGGTAGAGCTATGTGATGGGAAGGAGGAATCTGCAAGCCAGCTATTGGTTCAAGAAAACCTCAAGGAAGAAACTAAATCTAATGTGGCATCAATTGACAAGATAAGGAAAAAATATATTCCAATTACTGGTATAAATCATAAGGAGGTTGATCAATCCCAAGATCTAGACCAAGGATAAAGCCAAGTTAAGGAATTACTAGTACAAGATGAGAGCAGGGAGATGCCTATTGAAATAGATGATGAGAAATAGGTAAAACCATTAGCCCAGGATGAACAAGGAATATCTAAGCAATTGGTGGTTGTTCGAGAAACCCCAACAAGAATTGCAAGAAGAAAAAGTTGGGACAAGTCTCACAAAAGGGTGGATTGGTGAATTGATTTCAAGTGAAGAGAAATAAATTCTTCCTATTCAGGCTATTGATCTTATTGCATTATCCTTTCTAAAGATGGTAAGAACCTCCAAAAGGGATAGAGTTATTACCAAGACTCATACTGATCCATTGGGGTCCAAAACTCTAGAAATATCAATCCCTTATGAAGGTAAAACCAGAGACAATGTAACAGCTAGTGACTACAATGTTCAACTCATTCCTTTAGGAAAACCCTCAAGAGATCAACTAAAACAGGGAGTATCAGAGGTGGTAAATGACCTGTTGCAAAAGGTGGATGAAGACAGGATAACAAAAAGCAATTGAAAGAACATGTCAAAGCTTTGAGTTCTAGTATGTAACAACTAATTGGGAAACCCAACCATACTCAAGTAGATACCTCTGTAAGTACCCCTAAAGGGTTGGAAAATATTGATAAAGTGTCAAGAAGGTTCAAGCTATAGACACATGGATTGAGAAGCTAACAAGGAAGGGAAAAACAACAATTGAGAAAGCTAGGGAAAAATATGAAGAACTCAAAAGCAGGATTAATGAGATTGATGAGATAACTGAGCAATGTGACAATGAAATCTTTTACTTTGAGGGAATTTTTCCCAAATTAGACCACATTACTCAGCTTAGTGATGAATTGGTTGAACATGAAAATATTGTGCCAACAAAATTCAGAGGAAGTCAACATGCCTTGGAGGAACTAGAAAAATCAGAGTGGAAACTTTGAATGGGATCAAAGAAAAGCTTAAAGTTAAAATAAATTGGGTTGATGATACTCTTGATGCCATCGATTTGAAACTAGAAGACATAGTGTTTGAAAAATTCAAAAATAGTTATGGTGATTTGAAGATTGATTTCTTGTTCAACTCTTTTGAGAAGAATATTCAGAAAGATGATTTCTCTTATGAAGTCATTAAAACAATGAGAAAAATTGAAAACAAAATTACAGAGTTGAAAGCTAGGCCACTGGAATACAAGCAGAAGATGGGTCATTGTATGGATGCAATAACTAGACAAACATTAATTTTTCAACACCACATTGGGCTAGATGAGGATGAAATAAATGATCTTTTCCTAGAGATATGATGCATACATGGCAATATTGCTAGAAGAACAGGATGCAGGAGTGGAAACTGAAGAAGAAAAAGATGCAGACATAAGAAATGATGAACAAGATTAGGATTTTTGTTCTTAAAGTTGTACTTTCTTTCCATACTTCCTTTCTAAGATTATGTTTTAATTGATATTTCTATTTCATTGAGGATAATTGTTACTCTGAAATTCATTGTTGTCTTATATCAATTGTAAAATGGTACAATACATTAGTTTTATATGAATTAGATAAAATTCAATACACATTTGTACAAGCATATAAACTATTGTGATATTTGTGCTTCTTGCATGTTGAAAAAGGAACAAAATGGGGTTCTATAGGGTCCTATGCCCATGGAAAAATAGGGTTGTATACATGTTGAGAATAAAGACAACAAGGTAAAAACAATGTTTAGCGTCTTTTATTCCCTCTTCAAAACTTCCCCTAATGAAGGAAGTTTGTTCAACAACTTATTTTTCCTCAACTTGAATTCACTTGAGCCCTGTGCCGTCTTGAACAAATATGATGAGACCCTGCTAGATCTTGGGACATCCCCATCTCCATTAATGACTTGAGAGTCATTCTAGGACTATCCATAATATTTACCAGCTCAATTTTCTTCTAATGGGAGGATACCCAATCCAGAAGATCCAAACCACCTGTGAAGAAGGTTGTTTTCCCCTTCCCCTTGTGAAGGATTGACTTACTAGGAGTAGATTGAGAGGGGACGTACAGGGTAATTGGAAGGAAAGTATTGCATCTTGCGAGACTAGGAAGATTACGAGGTCCTAAGATTGACCTAACTTCCCATTTCCTTGTGTGGGGTGGACGCTCTCTGGGAGAAGGAACTGGCCGAGGTCCCAAAAATTCATGCTCTAACTGAGGAGCATGATGCACTGAATGAGAAGATGACCAAATGGAAAATCTACCCCGTTTTCCGAGAAGAGGAGATTTCTACTCTTGAACGATGAGCAGATATGGATAGCTCCTCTTCTCCATCTGAGATAATGATTGGGGGTTGAGAACTTGCTTCGCCCTTTCTCTTTCCCGAAGATGATGTTGGCATTGAACTTGGTTGTGAGGGTACAATTTCTATTCATCCTTTCTCTAGAGAAATGATCCTCCGCTCTAATTCATCCACCTTGTGAGAAATGGAAGGCATGGTGTCAATGGAGGATTTTTCGTATAACACATATGATTCCTTGGGAATCTCCTTTAATGCAAACTCTTCATCACATAAGAATGGACTGAAAGTCAGTTTTCCCAGACACTTGGGGCCTCCTTTCAATCAGAATTTCTTCAGGACTTCAGGAGTTTTTAGATGTTCCCATTGAAAGAGATGAAAGTACATGACTTGAAAGGTTGTGAATACATGATTGATCCTAATCATCCTTATAATAAGCGCTAGCTGGACTTGTGATAAGTCAAGGGTCCTCTGGTGTCTCCTGCACATTCTATGTCAAACAAGGCCCTAACAAAAGCCTCATTAGGACCACTCAGGTCGAAAATCTGATTCAAATCCTCTAAAGAAATTTCTTTCAGGTTGTGTGCTACAAGTACCTTCACCATTTTTTATAAGAAATATGAAAAAGGTTCTTTATCTTCAGAATAAGAAAATAAACACATAATGGTGAAAGGGTAGAACCAAGTTTTATAGTGAAAGGGGTGCATACTGGTCGATTAAGAGAGATCTTTCCCATGAGATGAAATAAGATTTCACTCAGCTCACACAAAGAAGATTTAAGAGTTGGAAGGGATTAGGAATGAGTAGAACTGATGAATCAATATGATTTGACAAGAACCATGTGTGGTAATTAATAAAATAAGACATGAAATGGAGTGTGCAACACCCAAGATGGATTCTTGGGAAGTAGATGAGGATATATGTCATATAAGAAATCATCTGGAAGTGCTCAAAGGTCATCAAAAGTGATTATCCAATCAATATGTGGAAAGAATGATTAAAATAATATGCCAAAAGTGATGACCCAGTATCCTAGTCAAGCACAAACAAAACCAATTGAAAAGACTCGCATTTTATACACCTGGATTAGTATGAAGTGAAGCATTTTCAAAGGAGTGGCATGTTTTAAAATGGATATTGTAAAGGGGAGTATTCCTTGGAATATTCATATTTTGGGGGAAAATTTTTAAGGTTAGTGAGTGAGTTGAATGGTATAAAGGCGTGAAAGATAATCACGTGAAGCGAAGGGGGTTAAATTTTTCTAAGAATTGTTCGAAGAAAAGAGAGAGCTAAGTAAAAAACAATTTCCAAGAGCTTATATGAGAAACCTATTATTTCCTTTGTGTTTTCAAATTTAATCATGTCAAGATGGTTGCAAGTGTCCAACCATTGACAAGATTTGAGACTGTAAATAAAGATTTCCCTTGTTGATAAATTTGATGAACCTTGAGTTAATTGTGTTAATCATGAGCATCGTTGTGTCTTGATTTCATTTTGAGATGTTTTCAAGTAGTTATTCATGTTCTGTTGCAATCTTATGTTAGGTATTCCTATGAATCACACAAGATCTTGTGCTTTTGGTATTATAGTGGCATTTGCATTGTGCTGTGAGAAGAACTTTCATTTTACTGTGCAATAAACAATTTAAATTCACTTTACTTCCATTTTGTCGATACAAATTGTTTGTTAGCTTATGAGTGTATCTTAGGCGTGATGAATCAAGAATCTTTATGTTTAGTTGAGTCTTTGACATGATATTTTATGTCAATTTCTCAAAGAATGTGTGAAACTGTGCATCTTTGGGCTTCCATGGGTGTGCATCTTCTGGTTGAAGGTTCATTGTTGACTATTTGAAGTTTTTATCATCTTGCTTGGCAGATTTCCCAACCTTTGTTGAAATTTCTTAATAATTTGGTATAATCAACTTTATCCTGCTTAATTCCCCAAAAATTCATCTATAAATGATAAATCCTATAGTAATCACCCCTACTTGCACTATTTGTCCATAAATACTAAGGAGATTTATTGGATTTACCCATCCTTTATTCAAACAATCCCGGGAGAAATTAGGTTTTATTGTTGTCTTTAGTAACCCAAACCTTGTTTAGAAGACATCTCCATTCTCTAGAGTGACAACTCGTGAGAGTTAGATTATGTTGCACTGATCATGTCTTCTTAAGGTTTTCTTTTCAAATATCATAGAGGGAGAGTCCAGTATAGCTGATCCATTTACACCTCTCACAAATACGGGCTACAAAATGGGTCATCTCACCCTGGTTGAAGGCATAACTAAAACTAGTGAGGGTAGGTTAAACCATTTACACGGTACTACCTAACTTTTCCAAGCTCGTGCGACAGTGAGTCAACCAAATCCCTCCTCGGCTATGAAACGACTCGAATTCTCGATTTATTTATCTCTAAGCATCTCTCTCAACCTGTTGATGATGCTCGACCTCAAAGGGAGAATCAATTTGGGTACCAACAGATCACACATGAACACTCCACTGAACCTGTGATAAAGTGCTTATACAAAGTACAAGGGAGGAATTTGTAGCGATGAGGGATAAAGGAGAGAAATTAAGAAAAAGAGAGTTATTTTTGTGAGTAGGCACTAGTAGAGTTCACACAAAATAACTAGAGTAGGTCCACATTTAATTAGAGGAAAAACAACAATGTAGAAATTAGCAAGACTAACAAACCATAGACACACAATTATTTAGATTCATCAATCAAGGACACCAAGTTCCTTCTTGGTTATTCAAGATCACTATACTTGCAAAGTTACATAATAGAGAGAGAAGAGAGGAAAACATAAGCAAAGGAAATGGAAGAAATGTAGCTTTTATTTCTTGTGTAGTGGTGATACCAAGCTCAAAACTTACAACAATCCACAATTGCTACAAAAACTAAATTTTCAAGATCATTTGGAATGGAGAAGCCATTCCAATTTATAGCATTGAAAATTGTCTTCTCATCTACCCCCACATGAATCTTCATGTCCCATCACTTGTGAATTTTCAATTGCCCTTATAAGAGGAAAATTAAGTACCTCTCTTATAATTTGAGAGAGTACTTTTACATTTTACAAATATTTTATTGTCACTTAAGTGAATAGAAAAAAGCAAAAGTACATTCTCAATTAAAAATTAGAATATGGAGAGAGAGAGAGAAGAGAGAAAGGAAATGGATTAGCGATCGATTGTTGATGAAGAACTTATTGATTTGAGGCATGGTGACCAAAATATCCTCCTTTCAAAATATGCATAGAAACTTTATATAGTCAAATGAGTGTTCATGAACACTATTGTGATACCTCCCCGATGTGAGCCTGAGATGACTACAGGCATTATAGACACCTAAAATCCACTTACACAGTTTAATACTTAAATTTCACTAACTATCTTCACTTCCTCTCACTTTGTTTAAATAATGACACTTCATTATCTAACTATGCTTCTAATTCACTCAGGATGCCAATTAACGACATTTTGATTAGTGATAATCCTCTTAATTAGCTAATTATATGTTAATTAAGCCTCTAATCTTGTATTTAACTAATAAACCTTCTTATTGGCTAAATCCCACTTCCGAACTTCCAAAATCTATCCAAACCCCTTTCAGATGCTCTCAGAAAGCTTCCTAAGCCTACTTAGGATCCTTAATTAATCCTAAAAGATTAATTAGCTCCTAATCTAATAAAAATGCATTGACTTAAAAAGTATATTTTGGCTTTACCTTTTGTCCCACATGCACTAGGATTCTAAACTTTCCCAAATGGAAACCTATAAATACAAGGCTAATATCTCCCTTTCAACTACACCTTGATTATCATATCAAACATCTTACACACTTTGAGACTTTGGAAAACATCTCATTTGCATTAGCTAAAGCTAGAAGCATTTGATCTTGAGCCATTTCTCATTGTAGTAACTTCTCCATCTTGCATCCATTCCTCCAAGATTGGTTAGTAGGAGAATATCTAAACATGGTCTTGTAGCCATTTTAGAGAGATCTCTTCACCACTTGGAGCAAAAAATAAGCCAATTTGATTGCTTTAGGATCTAAATAGGTTTGCATATAGATTAGGAATCTAAAGAGTAAAATGGCTTATCATGTTAGTTTGTTTCATTCATGTTGCATGCACTTATAATTTTATTTTATAAGCCCTTATCTTGATATTCTTGTTTAGTTAGCTATATTGTGGAACTACTAGGTGTTAGTTTCATATTATTATCATAGCTAATATTTTCATGCATACATTTGGCATGCTCGGTGGGACTTACTCCATAGTCCATAGAAGTTGATTTCAAGATTTTTGATTTATCATTTTTTCTAACCATTTCATGCATTTTGAAGATTAAATAGATTTGTCTCAAGCATTTTTGCTAACCTTATGTGTGCTAAATATTCCTTTTGCATGTAAAGTTAATGGGTTTTTGTTAGAAATTGGTTTAAAAAGAAAAGTTTTTACATGTTTGCAATTTCACAAGCCACTTTTACTGTCTTTTTTATGTTGTTCGAGGACACGTACATGTGCTAAAATGGCATGCGCATATGCTCAAACTCACGCGCACTTATAACATAGGGTGCACATACATTCTCAAGGGCACGCATATGCTTTCTTGCACGCACATATGCTTCCTCGTGCTTTTGACCCTCTATGATAAAATTTACTAGGAATGTGCATTTTCTCTCAAGAGTGCACATTCACTATTAGGGCATGCATCGCCTCTCACGACATGCACACACTTGCTCCCCTTTGTGTTATCTTGCATTTTTTTAGACATGCACATACACTTACAAAGATGTACATACATAGAGTAACGTGTGCGAGTCCTTCTCACCTGCGCATACATTAAAGGATGATTGTGTTTTTGACAGGGGTGCACATATGCTATTAGGCACACACATATATTCTAAGGGGCATGTAGGTACTAGAGTATAAATTTAAATATTGTGTTAAAGTGGAAAAAATTGTTTTCTTTGATTTTATAACACTTTGCAAGGTCTTCTTGAGTTACATTAGTGGTTTTCATAATTGTATTTTTATTTATGAGGCTAGGATCATGTATGCTCTTCCCTCACACCTTTTAGGTGATCTTGGGAATCAGAAATGATTCAACACCTCTTTCATGCTTTTGAAAACACTTCATAAAATATTTATAAAGGAATGAACTTAAAATTTGGGTAAAAAAGAATAAATTGTGCGTTTTATTTTTAGAATTTCTTCATTATTTGCTAACTAGTTGGATTTCTTGTTGTGTATGCTCTTCCTTGTGTTTTAGGATGATTGTAGGAATCGAAACAACATGTTATCCCAAATTCACCCCCTAAAAAATTTGGTCAAGACAACTCCTGCACATAAGGAAATTATGAAGGAAACAACTCATACGTGCGAGCTCACATTCCAGGATGACAAACGGGTTATAGATGGGCGTAGCAATGAAATAATAGGGTCAAAAATGAAGGAGAAGTGTTGCAGAGAAGCTAGGAGCAAGAAGGGGAAGAAACGACGAAGATTCGAAGCCCTCGGGCTTGAAACCGTGCAGGAAAGAATCCATAGAAGACTAAGTATGGAAGAGCCAACAGAGTGAACTGCATGTCCTAACGGTGCTCCTCCAAAGGTGAATCCAAAAAGAGAAGCTCAAACAAATGCCACATCTCCACATGTCTCAGGATGAAATGGAGGCAGGGGCAAATGGTCAAGCAAAGTCAAAAGGCGGAGCTTCGGGGCCACGGGGGTTTTCTAAGTTTTACGTTTCACGAAAAGGGGAAAAGGTGAATTACGGACCCCATGAGCCTGATTTTTCCCTAATCTGGTTGCCACGTGTCCCATATCAAAGGGGACCAATTTTTCAAGCTCTTTTCCCCGCCCTCCTGTACTGACCGATACAAACTTGAAGGGGCATATCTTTCGACTTAGGGATTGCAATATTACTAATATGACGCCATTGGAACCGTCTCGATGTCCTCTATGCCATGAAAGGATTAAAAATCATTTTTAGGCCATGGTAGGTAAAAAAATGAAGAAGAGTATTCAGGACCATTAACACAGAATCTAATCTCTTCAACTACCAGATTTGATTTGATTCAATCCGTTGGGAACTAGAAGCGACATATTGCGGGCGGATTTGCAGAAGGCATTGATATTCAGTGGTTGAGATTTCAAGGCAGGATTTAATGCGTATCTCATGGTGGTTGGAGCAGGATTCAAATTTTCCCTCTTCTCTCTCTTTTCTTTCTATATATACTGTAACACTTCTCGTTTGAGAAGGAGAGACATTCTGGGCATAGAGAAACTTTGTCAAATTTGTTTCTCGATGCCATTTTTGAGTAGTGAACCTTCTCCTACGCCTAACAAATGTATTTGTGCCTCTATTCCAGAAATGTAATGGTATTTAGATCTTCTAGAGAAATTAAAAACGTGTTTTTGTGGTGTTCTTCAACCCTTTGCATCATTTTGTTGTTTCTCATGCCTCTCCCTTTCAGTCTTTGTTTTCTGTGCATGTATTTCACATTTGCAGTGCAAGATGTTGTTTTTCATGGAGTTTAATGGATGATTTGCAGATCGAGCCATGTCACTTACATCCGACCTCCCTCATCTCCATTTTTTCTTTTTCTTTCTCCCTCAACAGAATATCTCACTTCGTTTCTTTGGTGTATCACCGTTTTAGTGTAGGTTTCATTTTTCCTTCTTTTCTTTCTCTCCTGTCTCCTTGGAAGTTAGATTAGGATTAGATTAGCTTTCTGCACTAGAATATGCTCATGGTAGGTAGTTAGGAAGAGGAACCAACCTTCTCTAGAGGATCATTCCCATTTGCATGTCACACGGCTTGGGAATGATCTAATGCTATCTGCAAATCACACCAAATGGCCTTGCCTTAGAAAAGCAGATCCATAACTCATTTGGGGGTGCTATGATTTCGTACTAACACAACCTTTGATCTTATTTCTATGATGCCTTAATCATTTGGAGAACTAATAATATTTTCATAAAGGACCATATTGCTTGCAAAATAATTAAGATCTAAACAAAAGCTAACACATTTGTTGTAGGTTTCAATGGTGTGCAAAACCTCATTAAGCTAAAAGATAAGAAAACACACCACATTCAAAACACTTGATATGTAGGTTCGGATAAGGGTAAACCCATCTGCTTTGAACTAGGAGAAATACCCTTTGGCATAAGCCTTAAGATAATAAGAGGGATGCTCCTAGGAACCCCAAAGTAGTCCACGCAAGAGGGAACCTTGTGGACAAAATGGGAAGCGTTCCGATTACCTACTTGTCTAGTATACACTTGTGAGTTTAGAGTCAAAAGTATCTCCATTGCGGCCCCAATGAAAATACAAATGAACACATTTATTTATAATTATATTGAAGGGGGTAAAGGTTTAGTCATTGTGAATTCCTTGGAAAAGCGAGCGTGTAAAGGTAATTTATGACACTTAGCTGAGAGAACCAAATAAGAAGCTATTTCATCTTGAAGCCAACTTAACCGTATCAAAACATTGTGTTTCATAGAGATCTTACAATGTGAAAATTTTTTTGGAGTAAAAACTTGTTGCTCAAACAAGATGAGAGTCCATTTAAGTTGAAACTGCATGTTATTCATCATGAAACTTACAAACATGTTACTTTGTCTTAGTTTTTCACTTATCCTAAGACAAGGCAAAACTCTACCAAAGTTAATCTTAGTTTGTTTCATAACCACTTACATTACTCCTTTGTCTTCTTGTTTCCCATTTCAGGAAAAAATAAAACAACACATGCATATACCACTAGAAATAATTGTGTCCACCAATTTTGTAGTCTACTTGCATGACTAGGTTGCAATGTCGGAATGTAAGTGTTGAAAGTGTGAATGGTACATCTTCATGTTCTAGTAGGCCCTTTGTCTCAAACCCATATTGAGACACATTATCATTGTAGTTAGTTTTACCCACCATTGACTTCCTTTGATTTTTTATGTTGCTTGTATCATATCCATGCAAATTTGATACTTACGTCTTGTTTTCTTTGGGAAAATTGATTTAAGTCTCTAACTTATCGACATACTTGAATTATTTTTTGATCCCAACATTACCTTGAGTCTTGGAAAACGTCATTACATTGTTAGCATTGTGGTGACATCATTTTGATACTAAAAATCTTGCCTTTGTCTACGAATCTTGATTTACGTATCAAACGGTGTTGTTACATACTTGCTCACATTAGTAACATCCTTTTTCACAACTCGGAATTTGTTTGTTTCTAGAAAATTATTTTAGTATACCTTGTTGGAAGGTCATGATAACACCATCTCACTACTTAGGCCTTGTTTATATCAAACTTGACCTAAGTGGTGATATCGTGTTGTCACTATTTGTACCTAACCTACCATTTGATAGTACATTTTGCATAAGGAGTATGTTCCTTTAGGGTGGATTGTTTTACCAAACTTGCATGATTGTGCCTTGTGTTTATTCATCGTATTGATCTATTTTTCTAGGGAAATCCTTGTTAGATCCTTGGATTATTTATTCTTTGTCACTCAAACATTCTTTGACCAATCATCAAGTATTCTTTAGAAAATGTTATGATAGTCACGAGGATGACATCTAAGAGATTGGGGTCTAACCCTTTCATTGGTCATGATTTAGGACCCCTATTTTCTATGGTAAAAGACTTAGATGATTTAATTGACCATAGTGGTGATGAGGAAGACTCACCTCAGGATAAATTTGAGTTTGATCCCGTGTGCTTAGATGAGTTCCTTTTCCTCAATAAGGAAAGAGTACTTACACGAGTGGTAGAGTTAGGTGCCAAGATGACACCTGAATATGAATTTGTTCCACCTACCTATATCACCTATGAAGAAGAAGAAGCACAACATCCTCTTATTAACTTCGATGATGAATTAAAACAAGGACATGCCTCTACTTCATATAAAAACAACATTGAAACCAAGGTACCCAAAAACATGAGTGGTTATGAATTACCACCTCTTAAAATACCTCAAAAAGTTAGGATAGAATGTAAGTGCAAAGAACCACTGCCTATGTGTGAAAATATCTAAGGCCCTAAAGATGATGAAACCAATTTGCGGTATGAGATACAAACCCTTAGCAAACAATTGGCTAGTCGATTTCCCATGAGTAGGACATAGAAAAACCTAGGGTGAAACATGTTGAGCTACATCATCGAATACAAAGAGGGTGAAACTTCTAAACATAGTAAGGTATACATGCCATCTTCTCCTACCAAAGAGAAAATCCTCACACAAGAGTTGCAATCCATGAAGGGTATACTTACGAGCCTTTAAGAAAGTAATGTAGGACATAACAAAAAGTATCAATATGAAGAACTATGTCCTTACCCCTTCAATAAGGCTATGTTACACACACTTTCCCAAACATTTTGTTACAGAAGTTTGACAAGTATAAAGGAAAAGGTGACCCACATGATCACATAAAGGACTTTTACATGGCTTTCTAGGAAGTAGCTTACAGTCATAACTCTCGTTATCCAAAATTCACCCCCCAGGGTAATTTTGATAACATGCATCAGAATATCCAAATCCCAAGAAAATTGATTGATTCAGAGCAAAAATCAGGTTTCTAGGGTCCCTTTAGGAATTTTTTTCTAACTCCCAGCCGAAGAAGGAAGGAGCAAGCTCTGAAAATGTGAAAAAGTTGCAGAAAGGCAAACAGGTTGATCCAGGAAAAAGTGTAAAAATTGGCTAAGTCCTGCTCAAGGGAGCAACTGGAACATTTGGGACTTCAAGGCGGATCGGCCGAAAAGCCTCGGCGGCCCAAATTACATTTGGGACAATCGGGCCAGAAGTACGCGGCGGGCGCAAAAAGCTGATCCGGCCAAAAGAGGAAGAAAAATTGGCTAAGTGTTGCTCAAGACGTTTGGGACCGAATCGAGTGAAAAAGGTCGGGCAGTCAAAGCAAAATGGGATAAGCGGGCCAAAGCGGCGCGAACCGGCCGGATCGGCGAAATTGTCCCAAAGGGTCAAAGGCAAATGGGACGTCTGGGGAAAATGGATGCGTGAAATGCCCGAACCGGCCGAAAAGGAGAACTTTCGCACTAACTGCTATGGGACAAATGGGACAGAAGTGCGCGAACCGGCCGAAGCAAGGCGAAATGGGAACAAGCGATCCGAAAAAAGCCCGGGACATTTGGGACAAATGGACGCGAACTCGGCCTTGATTCGCAGAAATCGGCTGCACAAGGAGCACTTGTGCCATATGGGAAAAAGACGAAAGAGTGCGAAAGAGCCGGCAGGGCCGAGAACCAATGAAATCACGCCACGTGTCACAAGGAGAAAGGTCAAAAAGTCAAAGGGTGAGTTTTCGAGCACCGATCCGAACCAATGGGATAGTGCCACGTGTCCCAGCTAGGGCCCACAAAGAAATTTCAAAGGAAAGCCCCTTTGAAAAATAGAGGAGAGAGAATTATTCAGCAAATCAGAGCCTGCCACGTGTCATCCAAGTGGTAGAGCGCGGGAACAAATTCAAAAATCCGTTTTCGCACATTAGTGCCCTAAATCTTCAGATCGACATAACTTTCGATCCAGAGCTCGGATTTGCACGTTCTTTATATCAACGGAAAGCTGATGAAATTCTCTACATGTTTCCAAGGTCAATATTGCATTTTGGTTCATATTGAGAGAGAAAATCTAGAAATGCCTCTCGCACGAAATAATAAGCGAAGTAATGCGTCAACGAACAATTTTAATGCGAGACGGTTCGCTGCATTGTTAGGCAGCCCGCCGCTTTTCGCCAGGATCCGTCCGTAAACGCCGCCATAATGAGATGAGTTAAGTGCATTCTGGAGGTGGTTGGGGCAGATTTGAATTTCTCTCTCTTTTCTCTCTCATTCTTCCTATAAATTGTAAGGAGGGGCTTCTTTAAGGGTCGAACATTTTTCTTTTTCCTCTCCCTTTTCTCCTCGGGTGGATTGTGGAGTTCGAACCTCTCATTTGAACTGTAATATTCGCCTCGCTTGGCATTCAGTGTATTGTATCAATCTTTGGAGCAAGTAATACATGTTTGTGGATGATTCTCAACCCTCTCTGTGTTCTTTTTGCATCCTCCTAGTCTTTTACTGCAAGTTTTTGTCATCTGTGCATGATCTTGTATCACATTCAAGTGGTCTGTGTTTATTGGCAAAATAAGTGTTCTTCATTCCTCGGTGCATCACCCCCTTAGCTTAGGTTTATTTATATGCATTTCTCTCTCCTGTCTCCTTGGTAGTTAGTTTAGATTTTTTTGGGTAAACCTCTGCGTTTCATTGGTGCATCGAGCAGAGGGATAGAACCACCTTCTCTCTGGAGATTCCTTTCTCACTCTTCAAGTCCCACACTTGGAGAAAGGATTCAATGTTATGCAATCACACTTTGGATGTTAGTACGATCAACCTAGAAATCTGATCAACATCCAGGGGTGCTGTGATTTTGCACTAACAGTTTTGGCACACCCGGTGGGAGAGAGGTCTCATTTTTATTGCAGCAAAGTTGATATGCATCTGCTGCAATTTTCTTGCTTAAAAAGAGCTATTATTTGCATATCTGGTGACTCCAAAAGGAAGAATCAACTGGTTTCAGCAGTACAGGCCTAAAAGCTTATGAGAAGAATCACAAGGTCAAGAGTTGGAGAAGAAGAAGTGCCATTTGAATACCTGCAATTATCTCCGGGAAGAAGGCAAAGAGGAAGAAGGATTCAAAGGTCTCCATCTCCACCAAACAGAACTCTCTCGACTCCTCCACCTGACAGGCCTTTCTTTCAATATGCAAGGGTTTTAAGACCAATTAGAATGGCACAACCAGTAAACCCTTATGTCAACTTCACAGGCAGCAGCCCACTTGCTCTCAATGCACAAAATCCAATCCCAGTTGCAGCATTGAAGAACATTCCATACTTTACTGGAGAAAATCAGACCACTCCTGGTGATCATGTCAAGGACATTGCTAACATTTGTGCAATCCATGAGATCGATGAGATGCAAGTAGCTGTCAAATTGCTGGCGTCTTCATTCAAAGGGAAGGCATTGCAATGGTTTAGGAGCCTTGAAGCTGCTTCGATCACGAACTGGAATCAGCTGTGTATTGCACTTCATGATCAGTTTGGAGAGAAGGGAGACAACTTGTCTCTTTTGGAGCAGCTGACAACCATCAAGAGAGCTTCCAATGAGCAGCTAACTGACTTCAACTTCAGATTTCAAAGATCTTGGGATAGAATTCCAGTAGCAGTCAGACCAACAGCAGAAGGTGCTTTTCTATACTACCTTAAAGCTTTAAATTCTGATATTTCTATGTTGATTCAATCTATGGGAGGCACAACTATCCCTGCTGCTTATAGTATTGCCATTAGAGCTGAAAATTGTCTGATTCAAGCTGGCAAGCTAGCTCCTAGGCCTCCAATGCCATTATATCCAAGTTTAGAGAGCCCAAGTACTAGTCAAGCACCTGTCTTAGCTCCTTCTCCCACTCCTAGAAATCAGAGTTCAAATGAAGCTTCCACTTCATCTCCAAGTGCCCCAAATGAGCTGCAAGAAGTCATGAAGCAACTGCAAAATTTAGGTAATGAGCTGGTCACACTCAAGAGACAGCAAGCTCAAGGTTTTAGACCTTCGTATCAGCCTCAAGCTCAACCTAATAGGCAGCCATATCAGCCTCAAAGACCACCTAATCCAGCTGCAAATATGAATCAAACAAGGCCTCCTGTCAATAGACCTTTCCAGCCCTATAATCCAAATGCCATATCTGCCTCTAAGGCATTAGTACCAGCACAAAATAACATGGCACAGGAGTACGACTGGTGTTACCCTTGCAATCTACCTCACAATCAGTCAGCATGTTTCAATGGTGCACTAAATCAGGCCTTGATGGTGCAAACCATTGGTGTTGCTCAAGATCCAAGCCAGGAGGAGAATCAACAGCAACAAACGCAACAAGAAGGACCTCCAACAGAAACCACATTGGCAAATTGGCAAACGGAAGACTTCTGTGGAGTTAACCAACAGCCTTTTCAAGGCATGGCTGCCAATACACGGTCAAAGAAGAGAAGCATAGGAGAGGGACAACCGTCTAATCCAGTTGTTTCTCAACCCACTCTTACACAACAAGGGGTCAGTAGACCAAACGCAGCTCCAAACCTGCAAAATCAACCCAAGAGCCCTGTTGTAGCAACACATGCACCCGTTCAAGTTCCAGAAAAGGTTGTACCAAGTAAGGGGCAGCAAAGGACAGTTCATCCCCTTTCAACATCATCGATCAAATGAAGAAGACACATGTGAACATTTCCATGTGGGAATCACTGGCGATCCCAGGACAACGAGACTTACTGCAAGCTGCAATGGCTAATTGGTCTGCCACGAATGTATCAAACCAGGGACATGAGAAAGTTCTCACTAATGCAGTACAACATGATGGGGGGCAGACAAGGAAAAATTTGAAGCCTCCACCATTCTATGTTTCATTGATTGTTGGAAACCACTTGGTGCACAACTGCATGTTAGATTCGGGGCGAGTTCAAGTAATGTGAAGCAAATAGCGGATCATTTGGGTTTGAAATATGAGCCGATCTTTGAAAGGAGTAGTACAACTAGATGGAACAGCAGTAGGAACCATTGGAGTCATCAAGGGGTTAAGCCTAACACTACATTCATGTCCTAATGTTACATTTCTACAAGATGTGTATGTGATTGACCTTCCGCCACTCTTTGCATTGTGTCTATCAAGAGACTTCACTGTGAAAATCGATGGATATTTATCTGCAGATTGGTCACACATGATTTTTAGGACAAGGTATGGAGCCAAAGCAACAATCAGGTCAGAACCAATTGCCAATTTCCATATTGAGCCTTATGTACCAGCTCCTATTAACGCAAATTGCTCGGCCTTTGATCAAGAAGAGTGTTCAAGTGATCTAGAAACCGGTACTAAGGTCGAGGGAATTCTGATTTAACTTTGGATGAATGGGCAAACAAAAGTCATGAATTTGACCCATACAAGGAAATTGAAGAATCGAATTGGGCGTATATTGTATATACGAGGAAAATTCACCCATCCCGACATCATTCGGCTGAACAAAAGGATGAAAACAAAGTTTGGAGATTATTCTTCGATGGTTCGAGAAGAGACAAGGTTACGGAGGCGGTGCAATGTTGATCTCACCACGGGACATCAAATATTTTTCATCTTTTTGTTTCAGTTTTCTGTTCGAATAACACGGTGAATACGAAGCATTGATCCATGGACTTCATTGGGCGGGAAAAAGGGCATAAAGAACTGCGCAGTGTTTGGAGATAGCGAGCTAATCATCAACCAAGTTAAGGGACAACATGCTACAAAGAACGACTTCTTTGAGGAGCTACAAGAATAGGATATGGGACCTCATCGAGGATTTCGAAGCCTTCAACATTGTGTCCATACCCAGGAAGAAAAATGAAGCCGCAGATAGGCTCGCAGCAATTGGAGCAACGTTTGATGTGGTTGACAACATTAGAAGGGAAAACACAGCCACATATCCATGTGGTTGTAAGGCCAGCAGTCCGAGATAATAACACAAGCTGGCAGGTATTTGAGAACAATCAACAGATCGTCAACTTCTTGCAAGAAGAAGCTGAATTTTCAGCTAGGAATCAGGACAAATTAGAGCAGTAGTATGGGGATCAAGTAGTGCAGCTGCGGACAAACAAGCTTCCTAAAGGGTTGGTAACATTGGAGTCTATCTTCAACCCTAACGACCAGTTCCGTAAGGAAAAGGCAAACATACAAGTCAAGAGAGAGGATTCAGAGCCAAGTGCGGTTGGGAAGGCAAAACATTGCAAATTGGAAAAATGACAACTGAGCAAGAGAGGTATGAGTTCATACAGCTTTGTCAAGAATTCCCTGACGTGTTTGCTTGGAGCTATGAAGACTTGAAAGGTTTCAATCCCAACTTAGCTCAGCATACCATCGAGTTGGATCCAAATACTAAGCCTGTCAGGCAGAAACAAAGACCAGTCAATCCACACATGGAGCCTCTCATGAGGAAAGAACTGGACAAGCTGATTGAGTCAGCAATTATATTCCCTATCAAGCACTCAAGCTGGGTTGCGAACTTGGTTCCGGTCAGGAAGAAGAGCGGAGAAATCAGGTTGTGTGTGGACTTCCGAGACCTCAATAGGGCATCTCTCAAGGACCATTATCCACTCCCTTCCATGGAGCAAATATTTCGGGTGGTAGTTGGTTCAGAAAGATTTTCACTACTTGATGGATACTCGAGCTTCAATTAAATTATGGTGAAGGAGGAAGACCGGTTCAAGACCGCCTTCACAACCAAATGGAGCACGTATGCTTACAAGAAGATGCCATTTGGACATCGAACGCCGGAGCAACATTCCCGGCGAGCTATGGATATGGCATTCAAAGGATTAATCAATAAGATAGTGCTGATATACCTAGATGATATCACTATCTTCTCAAAGAATGCTGCAGACCACCTCTTTCACCTCAGGCAAGTGTTTCAGAGGTGTAGAAAGTTTGGAGTGTCTTTGAATCCTAAGAAGTGCATCTTTCTTGCACATGAAGGGAAACTCCTTGGCCATATTGTCTCCAAGGAGGGATTAGCAATTGATCCAGAGAGGGTTGAAGCCATAAGGGCTCTACCATTGCCAAGTCACAAGAAGGCTCTTCAAAGTTTCCTGGGAAGGATAAACTTTGTTCGGAGGTTTGTCCCAAATTTTGCAGCCCTTGTCAAGCCCATCACCAAAATGTTAAGAAAAAGCATGGCTTTCAAATGGACGGCAGAAGGCAAGGAGAGCTTTGAAGCAATCAAAGAAGCCATCTCCCAGGCACCCACTCTCATCAACCCAGACTTTTCCAAGGATTTCATCCTCTATGCATTTGGAGGTGATGACACTATTTCTGCCATTCTGGTACAACAGAACAAAGATAATGATGAACAGCCGATTGCCTTCTTCAGCCAAAGCCTAAATGACTGCGAATTGAGGTACTCTTTTATTGAAAAACATGTGCTTGCAGTAATCAGGAGCTTGAAGAAATTCAAGCATTTAGTCTCAAACAACAAGGTCCAGTTATTGGTCTCACATGCTGGGGTTAAGGACTTCCTCCTCAACAAGGATTTGAATGAGAAAAGGGCAGGATGGATCACCCGTGTCATGGAGTATGACATTGAGATCAAGATCACCAAGCTGGTAAGAGGCAAAGGTTTGTGTGAGCAGCTCGCTTCCAAACAACCAGACAACCCAGAAGATGAAGAAGACGCTGTCCTGCTATTACAAGATGATCAAAAATAGGAAAATGATGATGTGTCCACTCCCTGTTGGACTCAGAATATGATACATTTCCTACAGACGGGCATGTGCCCTCTAGAAATGAGCAAAGCAAAAGAAGACACTTCAGGTTGCAGGCTATTCCATATACCATCATTGATGGAGTTTTGTTCAAGAAGGACGTGAATGGAGTGCTGCTGAGATGCATTAACACAGGTCAGATCCAAAGGGTATTAAAAGAGTTTCATGATGGACCAGCTGGTGGCCATTTTGCACCAAGAGTGACAGCTCTGAAAATCATGAAGGCTGGTTATTATTGGCCTAAAATATTCAGTGATTGCTATGCATGGATCAAGAGGTGTAAGAATTGTGCATTCTTCACAGGAAAAGAGAGACTTGCAGCCCTCCCATTACATCCAATCTCAGTTGACCAGCCATTCATGCAATGGGGTTTGGACTTCATTGGAGTCATCAATCCCAACCCGAGCCAAGGGCACAAATGGATTTTTTGACCCACAAACTACTTCACCGGATGGGATGACGAGGTGCTTGATCAAAGAGGCGAATGAGTCTAGCATCTTGGACTTTTACGAGGGAATAACTACCGGATTTGATTTGGTGTGCTCGCTACAATAGTCTCGATAATGCATTGGCATTTATTGGATCTAAAGTGGTGAATGGGATGTCAAGAATGGGATTTACTGAGCACTTCATCAAACTATTACCCTCAAGTAATGCCCAGGCCGAGTCTACAAACAAGAACTTATTGAAGATCATTAGGAGGATCTTGATGCGACTCAGAGAGCTTGGCATACCAAACTGAAATCAGCCTTATGGGGCGATAGGATAACTCCCAAAAGATCCACGGGTAACTCTCCATTTAGGCTTGTCTACGAGAAGAGAGGCAATCTTGCCCATGTCACTTGAGTTGCCAATGTTGGAACTCATGAAATAGCTGGAGTTGCTAGAGTTTGGGCCCATGGAGGTGAGATATGCGGAATTGATGGAGCTGCAAGAAATCGAGATCGGCATTCCAAGCAATGGAAAAGGATCAAAGCTTTGATCAAGAAGACCTTTGATAGGAAGGCCAAATATAGATCTTTTCAAGTAGGAGATCTAGTATTGAAATGGGATGTGGACGAGAGAAAAACCAGGAAGACATTCAAAATTTGATGCCATTTGGAGTGGCCCATACATGGTCACAAAGTGCAAGAACAACAATGCTTTCCAATTGGCCTCATTGGATGGTGAAGAACCGCTGATTCCAAGTAAATGGAATCTATCTCAAGCGTTGCTTCTAGAGGGAGGTTCACTACATCTCGTAAATACTAGATTAGATTTTCTTTCCTCCAAGTGCTTGTGCACATTGTTTTGTTGTAGGTTAGTTTTGTTTTCCCTAAGTGCCTTGGCATAACTTGCTGTCCATGGAGATGTTTAGCATGTCTTTGCTTTCATCAAGTCTCTTTCCATCTTCCTCCTTGCACATTCTGAGTCAGTTTGGATTCTAACAGAATATTTGATGACTCCATGCCCAATGGATTGCTTCAGGCAACTGGTCTTTTCATCTAGCAGGCAGATGATCCCGCTGAGTCGCCAAATTGTTATCCAAAATTCACCCCAGGGTAATTTTGATAACATGCATCAGAATATCCAAATCCCAAGAAAATTGATTGATTGAGCAAAAATCAGGTTTCTATGGTCCCTTCAGAATTTTTTTTTCTAACTCCCGTGCCGAAGAAGGAAGGAGCAAGCTCTGAAAATGCGAAAAAGTTGCAGAAAGGCAAACAGTTGATCCAGAAAAAGTGTAAAAATTGGCTAAGTCCTGCTCAAGGGAGCAACTGGAACATTTGGGACTTCAAGGTGCGGATCGGCCAAAAGCCTCGGGTGGCCCAAATTACATTTGGGACAATCGGTCAATGGAAGCACGGGCGCGAAAAGCAAAAGCCGTATCCGGCCGAAAAGAGGAAGAAAAATTGGCTAAGTGTTGCTCAAGACGTTTGGGACAAAAATACGCGAACCGGCCGAATCGGGTGAAAAAGGTCCAGACAGCCCAAAGCAAAATGGGACAAGCGGGCCAAAACGGCGCGAACCGGCCGGATCGGCCGAAATTGTCCCAAAGGGTCCAAAGGCAAATGGGACGTCTGGGACAAATGGATGCGAAATGCCCGAACCGGCCGAAAAGGAGAACTTTCGCACTAACTGCTATGGGACAAATGTGACAGAAGCGCGAACAGCTTAACCGCAAGGCGAAATGGGAACAAGCAATCAAAACAACCGGGACATTTGGGACAAATGGACGCGAACCGCTTGATTCACCGGAAATCAGCACAAGGAGCCTTTGTGCCATCGGGACAAAAGACGTGAAGAGCGCGAAAGAGCGGGCAGGGCGAGAACCAATGAAATCACGCCACGTGTCACAAGGAGAAAGGTCAAAAAGTCAAAGGGCAAGTTTTCGAGCACCGATCCGAACCAATGGGATAGTGCCACGTGTCCCAGCTAGGGCCCACAAAGAAATTTCAAAGGAAAGCCCACCGAAAAATAGAGGAGAGAGAATTATTCAACAAATCAGAGCCTGCCACGTGTCATCCAAGTGGCAGCGCGAACAAATTCAAAAATCCGTTTACCTGCTTGCGCCCTAAATCTTGAGATCGACATAACTTTCGATCAAGAGCTCGGATTTGCACGTTCTTTATATCAACGGAAAGATGATGAAATTCTCTACATGTTTCCAGGGTCAATCTTGCATTTTGGTTCAGATTGGAGAGAGAAAATCTAGAAACGCCTCTGGCATGAAATAATAAGCAGAAGTAATGCGTCAACGAACAATTTTAATGCAGCAGACAGTTCGCCGCTTCTGTTAGGCAGCCCGCCGTTTCGCCAGGATCCGTCGCTTCTGCCATAATGAGATGAGTTAAGTGCATTCTGGAGGTGGTTGGGGCAGATTTCAAATTTCTCTCTCTTTTCTCTCTCATTCTTCCTATAAATTGTAAGGAGGGGCTTCTTTCTAAGGGTCGAACATTTTTCTGTTTTGCCTCTCCCTTTTCTCCTCAGCAGATTGTGGAGTTCGAACCTCTCATTTGAACTGTAATACTTTTCTGCCTCTTGGCATTCTGCAGTGTATTGTATCAATCTTTGGAGCAAGTAATACATGTTTGTGGATGATTCTCAACCCTCTCTGTGTTCATTTTTGCATCCTCCTGGTCTTTTACTGCAGGTTTTTGTCATCTGTGCATGATCTTGTATCACATTCAAGTGGTCTGTGTTTATTGGCAAAATAAGTGTTCTTCATTCCTCGGTGCATCACCCCCTTAGCTTAGGTTTATTTATATGCATTTCTCTCTCCTGTCTCCTTGGTAGTTAGTTTATATTTTTGGGTAAACCTCTGCGTTTCATTGGTGCATCTCGAACGGAGGGATAGGAACCACCTTCTCTGGAGATTCCTTTCTCACTCTTCAAGTCCCACACTTGGAGAAAGGATTCAATGTTATGCAATCACACTGCTTTGGATGTTAGTACGATCAACCTAGAAATCTGATCAACATCCGGGGGCCGTGATTTTGCACTAACAACTACCTCATCCACTTTTTCCCATGAAGTTTAGGGGGTTAAGCCTTAGAATGGTTTCTTCACTTATCAAGAGGGTCTATCTTCTCATGGCCTGAACTAGCTAAGAGGTTTGTGTGTCACTTCTCATTTAATGTCAAGAGTGAAATTACCATGTTGGATTTATGTAACGCTAAGAAAAGGCCTAATGAGACCTTTGATACTTTCTTACAGTGATGGAGAGGGTTAGCTAGCTGTTTCCCTGTATAATCCCTAAAAAATAGTTGGTTAGTATTTTTGTCCCCAATCTAAACCCAGACATCACTTTCCATCTACAGATGCATTGCATTAGTAACTTTCAAAGAAGTTATAGAAAAGGGAAGCCAAATTGAAAAGGCTTTAATAGCAAAAGGGACATTGAAACCCTTTTCGAAAGGCAATCAAACACCTAAACCTACAGACAAACCCAAATTTTTCAATAAAAATAAAAATGTTGTAGGGGACGGTATAACAGACTCAAAACACATACAAGTAGTTCAAATTGGTCCCCCTTTCAAGCTTACTCAAGGACCCATTCAACCCACAACCCCCAAATGTCGAGTGTTCACTCCTCTCACGAACTCCTTGTCCACAATCCTAAAACAATTGGACGTAGTGAACATGGTCCAGTACCCTAAAACAATGCCCTATGCCGATGATGTGCCTAAACCATCATGGTATAAAGACCATGAGTATTGTGAATATCATCATGTAACTATTATCTTTGGTCAATTCACATGGAACTTAGTGCCGTGATATATGTTACCCGTAGGGCATGTATCCATGGGCAGCCTAAATCATCATGGAATAAAGACCACCCTAAAAAATTGAATTAGGCCTCATGGATTTCCACCCTAAAAATTGATACTACTTCCTTAGAATGTGAGGATAGCTCATCTCATTCGGATAGCGAAGAAGATTCCTATTGTAGCCTATACGAGGATCTTGCCTCCACAAACCTTTTCTAGACATTGCCATCTTAACCTTATCCCCTTCCAATTCCCAAATAAACCTTGTATATCCCGATATCATTGACTAGGAATAACAACTTCATGTACTTGATCGATCTCTTCAAAAACAATGAGGAAATCATAGAGTTCTTGGGTCTCTAAGATAGTATTCCGATCGCTGACCACAAAAAGGGTTTATCCATCAATTTGGACACATGCACATACTTTGGGGAGGAGGCAGAGTTGTGAGATTAGCTAAGAAAACAAATAAGCAAGGGAAAGAGTCCTATAGAAAAGCCTTGCAAAAAGAATAAGTCTAAGTCCTATAGTGAAAACCTCTTTGAGGTGCTTGTGGACAAACAAACAAAAAATCAATGAACAAGATAGTTGACCCACTTGAAGATGAAAATCTCTTTGAGCCACATGTAGAAGTAGATCTAAATCTCCCCCTAATCCTATGTGTATGGATGACACATCTAAAATGTTGGTAGAGGATACCATAGACGTCAATATCATGTCAGAAGATCATCCTAGAATGGTAAAGCTAGGAGCTTCACTCCGGACACGGGAGTAGAAGACCTTAGTGAGCTTACTGCAGGGAGTTTGCAGACATATTTGCATGGTCATATGTAGATATGATAGGTTTGGACCCATCCTTAGTCGTTCATTACCTTATTTCTCATCCAGGACACCAAACATATAAAACAAAAGCTAAGGAAGATACACCCACATATAACATTTTTGGTCAAAGAAGAACTTGAGAAGTTATTGGCGACATGTTTTATCGAGACCCATTTAATATTTAGAGTGAATATCCAACATAGTGTTGGTACATAAAAACCAGTTGGCATAAGGATATGCATTGATTTCAGAGATATCAATAAGGCATGTCCTAAAGATGATTTTCCTCTACCCAACATCAACATGATTATTAATTCAACTGTGGGTTACGAAATGTTGTCCCTCATGGATGATTTTTTCGGTTATAACCAGATCAAGATTACAGAGGAGGATCAACATAAAACTTCCTTTACAACCCCTTGGGGAACATTTTGCTACCAAGTAATGCCTTTCAGTCTCAAAAATGCTCAGAAACCTATCAAAGAGAAATGACAATAATCTTTCATGACATGATGAACAACATCATGGAAGACTATGTTGACGATATCCTGGGAAAATACAAGACCATAGAAGAACACCCAAAAGTGTTGAGGTGTATCTTTCAAATGCCTTCGAGACTACAAAGTTAGACTAAATCTAAAGAAGTGTGTGTTCGGCGTGCAATCAAGAAAATTACTAGGATTCATTGTCTCAAGAAGAGGGATTGAAGTAGATCTAGCTAAGGTTACAGCTATTTCCGAAATGCCTCCACCAAAGAACCTTAAAAGCTACACATCTTACAAGAAAAAATTCAAGAAATCATTGTTTTATCTCTCAACTCATGCGGATAAGTGTCATCCTTTCACTCATCTACTCAAGAAAGACGTTTTATTTTGTTGAGGCCTTGAATGCCAAAAACCTGCAAGTTACTCAAACAATACTTGACTAGACCTCCTGTCCTTATGCTACCTATTCTAGGCGAGCCTTTGTTATTATACATCTCAACCACCTAATGTGCTATTGGTGCACTGCTAGCCCAATACGATCTAAGCCAAAAATAAAGAGTAGTTTATTACCTTAGCCACACTTTAATTTCTTATGAGTTGAATTATCCCCAAATTGAAAAAGCTTGCTTAGTTGTGGTATTTTCCTTTCAAAACTCTGTCATTACCTATTGAATAACAAGACCAAGCTCATCTCTAAAGTTGATCCATTAAAGTACCTTTTTCTAAACATGCACTTACTAGAAGGATGGCTAATTGGATCATCTTGCTAAGTGAGTTCGATATTGAATTTGTCAACCAAAATTCACTCAAAGGACATGTACTTTCCAATCAACTAGTGAAGCTCCCTTACCAAGAACAAAACCATTGTGTCTGGATATGCTAGATGCTTCCCTAATGTATATTGAGGAATCCATCATGTGGCAAGTACACTTCAATGGCTCATTCAATTTTCATGGTTCAGGAGTTGGTGTGGTACTTGTCACCCCAACAGGAGACTTCATTCCACAAGATTTTCATTTGAGTTTCCCATGTACCAATAACATAGTAGAGTATGAGGCACTCATTCATTGGGTTGAAACTTGCTATTAGATGGAATATCAAACAACTAAAAGTCATCAGAGATTCACAATTGATCATTAAATAAGTCAATGATGAGTATAAGGTCAAGGATGAAAAGCTCATCCCATACAAGAAGATGGTTGAGACTCTAAAGGAGTATTTTGTGTGTGTTACTTTTGAACAAATACCAAGGGCACAAAATCGCTCAATAGATGCCATGGCCACAATCAGATCCTTGCTTCACATTCCACCATAGGCAAGTAAAATGCCTTTCTTTGTTGAACATCTGTGAGTGCCTGTATATGACATGTTAGAATCGTGTCTGGTATGTGAAGTTTTTGGTCCTTTTCCCCCTTAGTATGAGCCCATTTATAATTACCTACAAGATGGTACTTTCCCCCAAATATTTCCCACCTTGAAAAAGAAGCCTTATCTGACACATATCCTGTTATACCCTCTATCATCATAGATATGATGGGAATATTTTGTGCTTTCTTAATTTGACTGAGTTCGTCCAAGCTATCAAAGAAGTACACGAAGGTGTTTGTGGGGATCACACGAGTGGAATGGTGCTCACTAAGAAATTGTTAAGAGTAGGCTACTATTGGCCTACCATGGAATCAGATTGTTGTAACTATGTTAAGAAGTGTGCATTATGTCAAAAGTATGTAAATCTTATTCATGCGCCAATACATGCCTTGCAACGGATAACAACACCATGACCATTTTCAAAATGGGGATTAGATCTCATAGGGAAGCTCACTCCTACCTCTTCATATGGCCATACCCATATCATAACAACCACATAATACTTTACCAAGTGGGTGGAAGTTGTTCCTCTCACATATGTCACCGGTGCCCAAATTTCCAAATTCATCATGAACCACCTTATATGCCATTATGACATCCCTTCCGCCATTATAGATGACAATGGTAAATCTTTTAAGAATAAGACAATGAAGGCATTATGTCAACACTTCCATATTCTCTTAAATTGGTCTACTCCCTATTACCCTCAAGGTAATGGACAAGCAAAGGCCTCTAAAAAAACCATTGTTCAAATTATGAAGAAGATGATGAGTAAGACTGGTTGAAGCGGCACTTCCCCGCCCTCTTGGCATATAGAACTTCCATTCACACTCCTACTGGTGTAACACCGTATTCCCTAGTCTTTGGCACTGAAGCCATCAATCCCCTGGAAATTGAGATTTGCTCCCTGAAAAAATATCTTAGACACTAGCTGGATAAAGATGAAGACTACTGTGTGGCCAGATTTGCAGAGACTGGAACTCCTAGATGAAAGATGACTAAACACACTCAATCAATTTAAAGTGTATCAAAATTGAGTTTCCGTGGCTACAATAAATGTATCATAGCTCATCAATTTGAGGTAAGAGATATAGTTCTAAAATAAAATCAATTCAACATCACCAAGGACTGGGAAAAGAAAGGTAAGTTTGAGCCAAATTGGTTAGGACCATATATTTTGGTAACTAAGTACGAGTTCGGGGGCCTATAAAATTTATCATTTAAATGGTGAGGAACGAAAAGAACCCATGAACGTAATACATCTCAAGCACTTCTATGTTTGAGTATGAGGTTCCTCAAAATAGAAAAGAAAAAAATATGAAACAAGAAAAAAAATAAAAATATCAAGAAAAAGTACAGAGAAAACATGTTGTCCAACTGTGAAAACCACACAATTGTGGCACCTTGGGCAGGTCCTTTGGTGAAAACCAATTTCTAGTGCCTTAGGAATATTGGTTATTCACAATAATTCTCATATCTATAGGGAACATTTGTTTTACCCTAGGCTAGTTTCCACATGTGTTTGAGCTTCATTGAACCTATCTCTCCGGCCTTGATCAGTTGTTTCTCCTCTTGTATATTTGAGAAGGGGTTGCCTTTGTATATTCCCATATAATGATGGGGGAACCTTCGAATTTTCATCTTCTTACACATATACGTGTGGAATTATGCCCTTGTACATCCTATCTAATGCTTGGGAATCCACATTTCTTGGTTTCCATACATAACATTGGAAAAATTTCAAAAAAACCAAAAAATTTTAAAATATGGTTTGATAATCCCAAAACATTAGAAAACCATCTTGTAGAAAATATAAAAACAATATAACATTGTCTTACAAAAATCCTGAAAAACAATGTGAATAATATCCTTGAAAATTTCTAATGATATCAAAGAGAATATTGCTAGATTTAAACCCCCAAGAACAAGGTATCCAGAGAATGAAGAATATATCTTATCAAGTGGTGATTGAAACCGTCATTAGCCGTAGCAATCCCCAGGAATAGTATTGATAGATCTTTGATTAAATGGCATCCTCCCGATTCTAAGCGGTTCAAGTTGAACTTTGATGGGGCCTTAAAGGGGAACCACGGGACTACGGTAGGGGAGGAGCGATACGGGATCACAAAGGTAGTCTGATTGCTGCGTATGCTGGGAAAATGGGAATTCAAACCAATCATTTTGCTGAGGCACTATCTGCTTTATGGGGACTGAGACTTACCCAGACTCATAATATCCAGAACCTCATTATTGAAGGGGACTCCCTGAATATCATTAATCACCTTAAACAGTGCTCACCTCCTAGTTGGAGCATCAAGGATTTTATCTCAGAGTCCATAAGTATATGTCAAACATTCAATAACATTCGAATCATGCATACTTACCGGGAGGGTAATAAGTTGGCAGATGCACTGGCTAATTATGGCATTAATGTTAACCACATTGTTTGGGATAATAATAGCATTCCTAAGCAGCTTCAATACAGCATTCAAGTGGATCTTTAAACGCATGCAATTTTTTGATTTGAGTTATGAGTATTGGGCGTGGATCAGTATCAATAAATCTCCCACACGTGTTGATTTAAAAACTAAGATTATGCAAATCTTGTTGAATAATCAAGATAATGTGAAGTATATGGAAAAGTTCAAGTGGAGTTATGTAGGCATGCAAATCGCACATGCGGGCAACACTGTGCTATATACTATATGGATATACGACTCCACGGATCCCGAAGACAGTAAAAATGTAATTGATGATAAGGAGTGGGCTAGCAAAAAGGCCGTAATTCCCACATGCGAACTTCCACAGGCTTAGATCAGCAGTCACGCGGATGTTCGTGGGAAAAGCAACGACTCTCATATTCAACATTGTGCGGATTACAACAGCAAAAAGAAAACCGGCTACAACGCTCTCAAGGATTTTAGAAATTGTTGCAAGCAGTTAAGCACGGTGAAGATGGGGGGTCCTCCTTGTCAAATTGAACCCAGTGTGGACCTGGATTGGAAGGAAAATGTAGAACTTTGGAATATTCTCAGTAAGGGAGGCATCAACAACTTCATTGAGAAGGTTCGGGGCCACGATCGAGCATCTCAAAGTGCATTTTGCGAAGGATTGGAAGGAACGAACTATGGAGTATGGGGGCATAAGATATTGGTCAATGAGGAGCTTATTGCTGAAGCGGCCGGCCTGGCATGGAGGGCTACTAGGATTTTTTTAACAAAAGGGTCGACAGAGAAGCGAGGAGAGGAGATTTGTGGAGGGAACCGAGAAGCTGATTTTTGTTACGGCGGGCTTGCTTGTTAGCTCAATCCCTCCACCTTATGATGAGGTTACACGCATGATGATACGCTTCATTTCTTTGGAAGGGAGGTTTGTCACGCTTCGCAAAGCATCTTATCTTCCTCAACCACTTCCGAAGGAATCGAATGGTTTGTTTCCCCATTATTTGCTTAACTCTCTTGAGCGCTCCATTTTGGAGTTTCAAAAGCATACCCGGGCGGTTCCTTTACACCAGGGGCTTATTTTATTGCTGCAAAAACTATGTCTTCTTCAGTATCCTGGTATCCCTTCCTCCCCTAGCTCCGTTCCCCTCTCGCTCGGTTTTGCCGCAGCCCCATCTCTCCACATACTGCCCCCACCACCACTATTGTCACCCCTCTACCGGCTGTCCAAGCTTCATCTTCTATTCCCCCTGCTGCTGCTCCCACCCACTTAGCTTCCACCTCGGCCAGGTGCGGGTTACCAGGTCTTCTAGGAGGCTTAACCTCGATACCCTAGCTGTGGGGAAAGGTCCTCAAGAAATTGACATTGCACATGACCTCCTGAATATTAGCAGTGCTAGTCCCCGTGATGTGCATATGGAGAGCTCTACAAAAAGGCTGGAAGCCTTAGAAGATGATATGATCTTTGATGAAGGAAGAGGTTAAGAACTTGGCAAAATAGAAAGGGAAGAGGAAGAAGGAGGAGGAGGTGGCTATTGATAACAGCCAGATTGAAGATATTTACAAGAAGATAAACTCCTTAGACTCCCTGGTTAGGGAAGGCCAAGACTCGTCATGATTATAATATGGCCATTTTTAGTGCGATTGAGGAGTTCATTGAGCAGCATGTCCGAAGTGTCTCCAACCTCAGCGGAGTTCCTAGCAACACTTTGGGGCACCGATAAGGAAAGTAAAAGGACCATTGATCAGCTGGATAAGACTGACACTGCTCACATGACAACTTTGGCAATGTTCAAATCTTGGCAGAACATCAAATCCAGCATCGACAAAGCTGCCAAGAAGTAATTGTGGGTGCTTTTGAGCACTTTTTGGTTTGTTTTGCTATTTTTTTTGCAGTCCTTCTGATGCTTTTTTGCAGTGTTTTTGTTGTTTTTGTTTTGTTGGGGTAGTTGATTTTTGGCTACTGTGGGCTTAATTGCCACACTTGGATTCTGATCCTTTTTATTTTGGTTGTAATTCCTATTCTGGCTCCTAGGCCCTCTTTTGTTCACAAGGGTATAGTCCCTTTCAAAAAACTATTTGCCAATAATAAAAAAATATCCTTGAAAATTATCTCAAGATAACACCAAAACAACGAAAAAACATTTCAAAACTGTCCCACAAAAACAAAGTAGTAGTTTGCTTAATTTTAGTTGTTGGTTTGTATAGTTTTGATTGCATTACTTTTTCGTATTGTGTGCTTTAAATTGAATTCATTTTCTTACTTAGATTAAGTGTTACTTTAATTTTTGTGCATTGCATTGAGTTCATTTTTATCTTAAATAGTTGTGTGTGTGTTAGTTACATTTGTTAAATTTTTTACTTATGCTTGTTTCATACTTGTACGGTTTGTTGTCATATCATCTATCATCACATCTATACATCATATATCAATAAAGGCTAAGCTACATCATCATGAACATGAAAATTAAACATGTATGCTAAGCTAACATCATATAATATCACCAAGAGGGGCAAGAGGGACCACCTTTGCCCCCCACCAAACATAAAAAAAAAAAATAGACCCTAATAAAAATGTGGATTAAACATGTTATCTCATACATAAAATATGATAAGTAAAACACGAGATATCTCATCAAAAATACACATGTGATATCATCTAATGCTATCTCATAAATCAAGAACATGTGATACAGGATTTGAATCATAAATAAAAGTCCATGATCATAATCATCATATATATCTGTCCAAAAAATCAATGTCCATATACAATGTGTCTTTGTACATAATCAGGATAAAAAGTATGCCATCATGGGCATCGATAAAAAATGTGCCTTCATAAGTAAGGCATAGACAAAAATAATACATATACATCATAAAAATGTGCCTTCATATCAAGGCATACATAAAAAACTATATATATCTTTGAAATACATCAAATAAAATAGAGTAATGGCCGACTCTCTCCCTCATGAAGACTACCTGGTCTTTGATTTGGTGGTGGTCCCATCACTTGTGGACCTTACAGACCTACTAGTGGCTGCCCCATTGATTTGGGTGATGTAGCTGCCCTACGTGATCATGCGAGGCACTTCTACTCATGGCATGATGGTTGAATGTGGGAGCTCTGTCCCTATGGGACAACATTATAGTACATAGATCTATAGTACACAACCTTTCCAGTGGTTGTAGTTAAATCTATGTGAACATGGGGTATCATAGAAGCTCCGGTAGACCAATGCAAAGATGCAACCTCCCCTCGAGAGTCTTAATAGCTCAGCTCGAGACTATACCCGCTCCGTCCGAAGTGATCAACCTCCACTATAACCACCTATAATCGCACCTACTACATCATCAAATGACCTCTCTCCGCAATGGTGACTATGCCTGCTGTGTGTGCCCAACTAATATCTCTCACCCTAGAGCTGTACCCTCTTTGTAACTACTTAATACCTCTCGTAATGACCTGGTCTCTCTCTATGGTGGCATGGATCGAAGAGCTACCACCGTTGTAACTTCTACCATAATGCAACTAACTCCCCTACACCCTTTAGATCTTGATCCTACCCCCACCTATGGGACCCTATGGTGGGGACCCCCATTTGTCTCCTCCATGATTTTTTGGACTATGTTGCAGATAACAATGAGAGCCTACAGTGGAACTTTGTTGTACATGTCCATGTGGAGGAAAATTCTATAAAATAATGTGGATGCCCACCGTATACCCACTTAAGGAATTTGGACCTGTGCCTATGCCTGTGGCTGTCCTGGTACTTGGCCCTGTCCATCCCCTCCATATCCATGTCCATCAAAACCATATCCATTTGACCCATCATTACTATCACTACCCTACTTTCCTCTTTGCCATGCTCTCCTCCATGAGGAGGTTGCTTAGGTGGTGGATGCACTCCCGCATTAAGTGCACTGTGGGATAGTCATCCACCTCAGGAGAACTATCACATACTAGGCCCGATATGCTGTTGTGGTCCCCGGATCTATAATCTTCCACAAAGGTGCCCATGCCAATTCCACCATCTACTCAAAGATATCTCTATCTCACTATGTCCGGATCAGTGGGCCAATATCAAATGTCTCTCTCGGAATGACATGCATACCATCCTATACACATCTTATACTATACTTGAACTACTTGTTGTACTCCGATCAATCCCTGTAGTACTCCATAATATAACCGTGGATCCTAGTCAAAAATTATCAACTAGTGCAACCACGAGCTCAATTGGATCTTCGATAACTAGAAACACTGTATGGTCCCCAAACTATCATCCGTAATCGAATATCATAAAAACATGACAATAGAAATATGTATCAAACATATGGCTGTGCACATCATCACTTATAGGGGCCCATCCCATGACTGAAGGCTCATCAGGAGCTTGATCTCACAATGCTCATGTAGGGTGACCAATGGCAATATGGTCCCACACCCATATCTCGTAGTAGTGTAGTGGCCCCACGACATTCGACCTGTGGTAGGTAATCAAATGCAAATCCCAAAGATAAATGTGTGAGCAAGCACTTTCCCCAACAATACCTCTCTCCTATGATCATGACATGAATAAATCCAACCAAACATAGGGGAAATGAAGCACCAGTCTTGTCAGGTAGTAGGATGCCATTGAAAAGAGCCATAAGATACACCGCAACAGGGACAATCTCAGATCTCTAAAGCATGGATGCAAACACACCGACATACCCTCTCATTGTATCTTGGCTACACCAAAAATATAGATCAAATAATCTATGATATGGGAAGCGTCCCCATCATACTATATCAATTGGACCTAAATCCATACTCTAAGTATCCACCATACATCCTCCGATTTACGGTCATCTTACTAGTGGGCAATATGAAGAACTTAATCTCACTATGCCACCTCTTAGCCAAGGCTATGAGAAGGCTATGATCAAGTGTGATCTGTGACATCTACACCACATATGAAAGCCCCGTCACATCCAATGTAATATCCAAAAATATGTTCTTTCATCGAGAGAAGGTCACCTCAAAGGTTGCTAACCTACCATGCCACTCCCATGCCTCGTAAGGCAGAAGCATCTCTGTAAAATCAAACCACACACTCATTAGAATTTCTTATATCTAACACCATCTAAACATTGGCCTAATCGCCGCTATATTCTTCTCGGAAATCTCTTAAATTCTTCTAAGGTTGAACAAAACCCCCTTCGGGCGCTCACGCGTACCTTCCGGCATATCCATGCCCAAAGCACATACACACCTTTCACAACACCCATGCACTCATTCAAATGCCCACACACACAATTTTATAGCTACCCTACGATTAGTGCTTACACACCCTATCATGCACTTCGTACACCTACCTGCACACGCGCACCCACCCATGTGCCAACTCCCAACCCCACCCATACATGATCATCTTGACATATGCACCCACACACATATGTCCTTACTACATATGCACCCATGTGTATATGCCCTGTGTTTACCCTTTCACTCACATGCCTCGACCTCGATGTGCCCATGCACATATATCCTACCCACACTTACACGCCCTCGATGACATATGCACACCCCAAGAAGCACGCATACACTATTGCGACACTTTTAAAACATCATAAATGCACTTAAAATATACATAAATAAAGAATGAATGGGGTACTCACGTAGGTACCATCCTCATGCACCCCCACGTACTCCCAAACTATGTCTTCTTTCCTCGTACACCTCGAAATCATGTCATATCTCTCAAAGGTCGAGAAAATTTCATGGTAAAATTAGGCAAGGGCTTGGTAACAAATGAATTACTCGTGATGATTTACCCCCGGAGCGGTATATGTAGTCATTTTGACCCCTCCACGATGCATTTTCACCGCCAAAATGTTCGAGAGGCATGATATGCATGCCATGATCATCTTACCTTCTTCTATCACCTTCCACAATATTTATATTTAATAAATCGTCATTTTTGCCCATTTTTATCCCGTCAGGCATAGTTTCCCTACCTCATGACCGTTTTTGCTTCATGGAGAATTTTTCTTGTTTTCAGTGATCTTTCCTCATCTAATTTATTCTAAAAATTAAAAATCACTAAACAATTACAAAAATCAACATTTAAAAAAAAGAGGGATAAAATCATTAAAAATCCAAAAAATCGTAAAAATTCAAAAAAATTACAAAAATTGGTAAAACACCGGTACATAATCGAGGTCTATGTCAAACACATTGTATTCAAATTATATCTTGCTTGTGTTTTTGCTTGTTTCTGTAACAATGACTCACGGATCATTTGGATCTACCCCATTAACAAAGTTGGTATGCTTGCTCTGTCTATACTATCTTGGCATAACGAGTTCCTTAGTACTATTATTTCGTAGCATACGAATGATTTTTCATTGGACCCCTGTGTCCATCATATTTCCCCTTGCATGTATCCTTTTTGGGGCACCACTTTTAACCCTTGTCGTTACACATGAACATTTGGGAACTATAACTTGATAACAAAACATTTGTACAACTATCTTAAACATTGTTTGTTTGAGTATGTGTGTTTGTACTTGTTTTCCTTGTTAGGTTAGCTTGTTTACTTTCTCGTATTGCATTGCATTATGTATGTTGCATTGAGTTAAGAATTTTTAGCAATGAAAAAATGTTCATATTATGGATTTTCATGTCATCTTACACTTTTGTTGTATGCTTATATATAATAAAGGATTGATGATGTAGATCATTAGCAATATGATGAAATAAAGTTGTTTACATTAGCTGGATGCAAGCTATTTCCATTCTCTTCATCTTCATTTTCCTCCCTATCATTCTCTTCTATCCTATGCTATTCTTCCAACTCACTTGGGGCAATAGGGATTACCTGCTATAAATCATTTCTATAAGATCTGTTAAGAAAAGCATATCTTGCGCTTCACAACAATACCCCCATGAAATTTTCAACAAAAGCATTCATATTGGTATTATGTAGGGATCAAGGCCTGCATCTCTACTCTATATCAATATTTGGTATATCTCACTGTCTCCCATTGCAATTTTCCCCCACTTTGACCTTTCCTCTTCATATTTTTGATTGTCAATCAACCTCTTTCATCACCCCATCGACACTTGAGGGGGAATCCTTCATTCTACTAATTTTTCTTCTACCCCTTCAAAAATTTTACTTGTTTATGCTTTTACTATCTTTGAAGTGGTGTCGCTTATGCCACCCCAAAGAGGGGAAAATGTAGACACCTAAAATCTACTTACATAGTTTAATACTTAAATTACACTAACTATCTTCACTTCCTCTCACTTTGGACAAATAACGACACTTCATTATCTAACTATGCTTCTAATTCACTCAAGATGCCAATTAACGACATTTTGATTAGTGATAATCCTCTTAATTAGATAATTATATGTTAATTAAGCCTATAATCTTACGTTTAACCAATAAACCTTCATCAAGCTAAATCTCGCCTTAACTTCCAAAATATATCCAAACCCCTTTCAGATGCTCTCGTAAAGCTTCCTAAGCCTACTTAGGATCCTTAATTAATCCTAAAATATTAATTAGCTCCTAATCTAATCAAAAAGTGCATTGAATTGAAAAATTCTATTTTGGCTTTACCTTTTGTCCCACATGCACTAGGATTCTAAACTTTCCCAAATGGAAAACTATAAATACAAGGCTAATGTCTCCCTTTCAATCACACACCTTGATTATCATATCAAACATCTTACACACTTTGAGACTTTGGCAAAAATCTCATTTGCATTAGCTAAATCTAGAAGCATTTGATCTTGAGCCATTCCTCATTGTAGTAACTCCTCCATCTTGCATCCATTCCTCCAAGCTTGGTTAGTAGGAGAATATCTAAACATGGTCTTGTAGCCATTTTAGAGAGATCTCTTCACCACTTAGAGAAAACAACAAACCACTTTGATTGCTTTATGATCTAAATAGGTTCACATGTAGATTAGCAATCTAAAGAGTAAAATGACTTAGCATGTTAGTTTGTTTCATTCATGTTGCATGCACTTAGAAGTTAGTTTTATAAGCTCTTATCTTGATGTTCTTGTTTAGTTAGCTTTGTTTTGGAACTACTAGGTGTTAGTTTCAATTCATATGACTTAGCTAATATTTTCATGCATACATGAATAAATCATCATGACTCCTTGATTGCATAGTGAGAGTAAGGGTCACTCTCTTACTCCTTAGGATTTCACAATTGACATTAGTGATCACAAACAAGATCCATGATGTATGAACCTTTTTAAATTTCACTCGCCAAAATAGACCCTCACATTCGGATAGAGGATTGCATCGAAATGAGATTCCTGAGAAGTGGCCACTGGTTGGAATAAAATAAGGTGATTCTTTTATTCTTTGCACATAATGATCATGAGTGCTTTGATAGCTCAATGAGCTCAGTTTAACATACTTTTAGGAGAGGTCATCATCATCCTGGATCCATGAATCTCTCATTTCATTTTTGATCATGATGACATCCTCTACTTCACAACTCATTTCTTGACCGAGATGCCACTTGGGTGGAAGCATGATTATGATACTTAGACATTATTCAAAGTGAATGAAGATCAATTGACTTTTTGACTCTAGAGCACTCCTTGAATGAGATCAACTCATACACCTCCTATTCACATGTTTCTCATGGAAGTAGGTGACCATGATAGAAAGAATTATCGTAGATGGATTTTGAAGGAATGAATAAGAATGAGTCCCATAATCTTGTCCCACACACCGCACCGAAACACCGTAAACTCGCCTCCTTCGACTTGCAATAAGTGATATTCTTATCAAGCATGGATCCAGTGTTTAGAAAAAATTCATGGGGTATACATTGCCCGATATGACCTCTTTATGGGGAATCCTTCTCATTATGTAGATGATGATCATTCTCTCGATGAATTGAATTTTAATGAATCTCTTGATCTTCTTCAACCTCTTTTCTTTATCCTTCCAATGTTCCCGACTTTCACCCGACATGCCTTTATATGCCTGTCATGCTTTTTGACACAATTGTGGTTAGTATGTGCTTCAAGATCCTTGTGGAGGGTGTAATTTATAATTTGAGCTACACAATCACTTTAAAACCCTACAAGGATGGAAAAAAATAGTGGGATGAGTTAAAATGGAGCTGATAATAAATTTTTGCACTAAAAATTGAAACTTTCTAATTTTGGTAGGTGGGACCAGGAGATGCTATTTTGGGAATTTTTACCTTTTAATCAAATTTGATCTTATAAAGATTCTAGAACACTCAATTCACCTTTGTTGATGATTATTTACCTATTTAGGAATTTTCTATTTTTAAAAGCTACTTTTTTAGAATGTATTATTTTGGGAAAACTACCTATTTTACCTTACTTGCAAGTTTGCACTATTTCCATATGTACTAACCAAAGTTTTCAATTTTAAGAGGTTTAATTTTTTTTAGCATCATATCATATTATATTTTTAGTAACTAGGAATTTTGGCATTGGTTTGCAAAACAAAACACCATTATTAAATTTGGCTCTTAACCGAGATCTCGCACTCCAATTTTTTTCATGATATGCCTGTTTGAATTATTACTAATCAAAAAGGAAAAATTTTAGATGGATGATTTTAGGTCTTATGTTGTGTGATGAAAGACATTAATAGAGGATTGAATCTTCAGTGATCATAAGGATGTATGGGAGAAGAGAAATCAATTCAAACATTGGTGCAATTAGTTTTCGGGATGAGGAGTCATGGGAAAAAATTCATTTTTGCAGTCATGGATGCTATGGAACATGTTGGGAAGAATGGATGGTATTTTTTTATGTTTTGGAGGTTTAATGGAATAAATATTGAAACAAGGTTGAAATGTGTAAGAAAAATGAGCTTGGAAGAAAGTTACTTTGTTTTGAAGTTACCCCGAGAACTACTTTTTGCTCATAGGTGTGCAAGCTACTTTTAATTAGAAACTAGGGTTTCGATGGCTTGAGTATGGAGAGAATTTTTGTTTCCCCTCTTCCCCTTAGGAATGGGGAAAATGGGGATTATGAAAAGTTTCCTCATCCATATCATGACAAGTGTCACTCTGTGGTGCATCATGAGGGAGATGGAGAAAACTTGCTTGAGCACCTAAGAGCTGAGTTTGGGTCATTATGGAGAACCTAAGGAGGGGATAGGATAGGCAATTTTTTTGTGTCCCATATATCCCATTGGGAATGGGGAAAATGGGTGCAAGAAAATTCATCCTCAACCATGTTGCACCCTATTGTATTGGTGGTTGTTGCCATTGATGTCACATGGCATTTATGGTAAAGGGAGAGTGCAAGAGCATGTAGAGTATAGGTTGGATTTCTGGTTTTATATGGTATAAAGGTTAAAAATAGTGTTACAAGCATGAGCAAGGTGTCTCATAGGGTGTATCAGGTCATCTGGTGGAAGTGGTAGTTGAAACTAGCCCATTCAAGCTTATTTTTGATGCCTAATGAGGCATGATAAGTTGGTATAGGTCATGCCATGGTCTTGTGAGCATTGGAGTAGCCTAGGAATAGTTTCTATAACATGTATGACCAAAAACTAGGCTCATTTTAGCTCCTGAGTTAAAATTCAAAAGTGCACATAAAGTGGCCTTGAGAACTGATAGTGTAGGCTAAGGTAAATGAGATGGGATAGAAGAGTACATGAATATTTATGGAAAATGGGATTATGGATAATTTATTAGGGTGAGTTGTGGTGCTCTAGGAAAAATTTCATCAATTTTTGAGAAGGTATGGGAAAGTTGTACCACTTTTTATAAAGTAGGATTTTGGGAATCGTATAATAATATGACTAGATTCTTAACACTCATGTAAAAATAAAGTGCATACTTTAGATAAATAATATATGTTTTTTTTGGTAGAGGATTCCAAGATTGAAATAATGGAAAAATTCTAGGGTGATTTGGACAACTATTAATAAAGTTATGAGCTTTCTTCTGTTAGGGTTCATTCTCCTTTCAAGGCTACTTCTTAGGTTGAGTTGCCAAATTTGATTTCTCCAACTCTAAATCATTGGTGAAATACTAGTACATTTATTAGAAGCATAATATACCTTCATCTAAGTGAAAATGATGTGTCCATTTCCTTCAAAGTGAACTATAGTACATAGGCAAGTTTGCATTGTGCATGGATAGTCTAGAAAAATCATGTTGCTTATGCCTCCAAAGCTTAAATTTTGAGTAGATATTGTAAAATGGCCTTATTTGTGTTCATGAGGTGTTGATATCCTCTACAGGAGAAAAATTGTAGGTTAATGCTTTTCAAATGCAATGATAAAGTGTGAAGAAGCTTCAAAATAGGCTTATGCTAAGTTATTGTGACAAGTATGTTGTGCATATCGTAACATGGTCAAGACAATCCGTTGACCTTATCTTCTAAGAACTGAAGTGAAATTTTTCTACTCATCATGAGACATAGTTTTCAAACAAGTTTTTACTATGTACAAACTAAGGCTTTATGGATGAGAAATGAGTTTGCAACCAAAAATCTTGACAATGTGAATACAACTCATTGTGCAAATTTGATAAGTTTATACAAAGTGTGGGTTTTGGAGTATGATTTTGGTGTGTATAGATTCCTAATAAGTCCAATAAGACATTTCTATACTTCCATGAACATCTTGGCTTCTTTTTCTATACCTTAGTTCATCAATGATGAACTCAACATGGTTGTATCAAGATTTCATACTAAACCTTGTGTACATGTGGAGACTGATTCTGTGTGTTTTTGGCTATATCTCTCTTAAAAATTGGTATGGAAAGATGGAGAATACTGTTACCAACCCAAAACATCTCAATTTTCAAGATCTCATTTGAATTTGAAGGATAATTTTCCTTTTAATATTTCTCGGGTCTTCTATGTGACTACAACCCCGAGTCTAGGGTTTTCAAATTTCTCAGTAATCGAAACTTCATTCTCAACCACTCAAAAATTATGATTATTTGTAAAAACCTTTGTGCATGTATCACGAACCATTGAAAAAATATTTTGAGTAAATTCATCGAGGGACAAATGAGAATCTCTAACCATTTTTCTAGCATAGTTGTTTTTGATAGTCGGGTAAGCTTTTCTTCATTTTTAATAATCTCTTTTGGAAAATAGAGATCAATTTGGTGTGGATCAAGCTCTTCCAAGGTCATATGAGTTTTGAGGAATACTTGTTTTTCTTGGAAAGGTATATCTCTATGAAAATGCAAATAAATCCTCTCCTACATTGGTTTGTGTTAGTCTTCATCTATGCAAAGCTCAATTGGTGTTGTACATGTTATTTCTTAAGCTATGAATGTATCTAATCTGTCTCCAAGAGTGCATTTGAACTCAAAGTGAGGATCAAGAGATCTTTAGTGTAATAAAATATTCATTTGAATGGAAATTTTGGCACTTCCATAGTTTGAGATACATATAATATTTTATGCTCTTGTCTTATGTGGAAACAAATGATTTTTTGTTCAATTTGAAATGGATGAGTAATGTCAAGTGGAATTTAAAAAGGTTTACGACAATTCACATTCTTGTTTTATGTCCAAGCTTGAATGGAAGCTTTACAGTCATATTGTGTCCTCTTCTTATCTTATCAAGGTCTATTGAGCTCTCAAGGATACAATGAAGAGTTAGGAACTTGAAGGTTTTAAAATGGGAGGTGAAAAGTCTTTGATATAGAAAAATTAAGGTAGAAAAAGAGTTCAAAGGAGAGAAAAAGTCTAAGTGGTGAAAGAGAGACAATAGTAACTAAAATATAAGATGTGTGTGGATGATGAAAGTGGAAGAGGAAGAGACATAGAAAGAAAAATTAAGTGAGATAGCGGTTGAAAGACAAATTTTATGCATTGATGATGTGTGTGAATAGGTGAAAGAACATAGAGAGAAGTATTATAGTAAAATTGAACATGACAAACAAATCAAGAAGTATACAATTTTGAAACGAGAAGGTATGAAAAAGGTATGTAGACGAAAGTCAAATACAGTCTTAGAATAATAAAAGTTAGAGTAATACGGTGAATATAAGCCTGAAAAAGTCCCTAAACCTTGAAAACCATTGCATGACAAAGTATTAGTCCGAGATAGTGCATTCAATGTAAGAAAGTGAACTTGAACCTAGTAATCATATTGAATTAGAAAAACAATAAACATAAAGGCATTGAAGGATATTTTTAAAATCTAGGATCATCATCAAATGTTTTGACATCCAATTGAAGTTTGATTAGTCTATTTTCTTGTAATTACTTAGTTGTAGATCATTCAAATAAGGAAGTGGGTGCTTTCTGGCAAGTTGTGGCTTGCATATTGTCAAGTTGTTGCTTGACTGAAGTTGTAGCTTCATCAGTTGAGTGGTTTATCAAAATTTTAACCTCTTAGTCTATAGTTCAATGGTTCAATGGGTTTTCTCCCAAATTGGGTTTCCCACTTAAAAGCTCTTGTCTCTTGTGTATGTGTGATTACGATTTCCCTTCTTGATGTGCATAACTAGTTAAGCAAACAATATAATTTGTTTTTGCATTAAATTTTAATTGAATCGAACATTGATTCACCCCCCTCTTAGTGTTTTGATTTATAACAAACTAGATCATGCCACTTGTCACCCCATGGTGCGAGGAGAGGGAGATGAGCTAAGCTTGATTAACACTCTGACAGCCGAGTGGGTCATATGGGAGACTAGAGAGGAGGGATAAGATGGAGTACATTTTGTGTCCCCTATATCCCCTTGGGAAAGGGACAAGATGGAAATAAAATTGTTCCATGAAGATAGAAGGTGACACGTCTCACTCAAAAAATAGGCTAAGTATGAGAAGCATACCACGCACAAGAGAAAACTTGAGGACACAATTATCGAAGATCCATATGGTTTTTTCACATGAAATTTTATATGATTTTGAATCGAAAGACCATTTAAAAATCAATGGAATGGGTTTAATACTTAAATTATGCTTTATTCTCCAAAAATGGATCCTTTTTCTTTGGGACAACATGATATGTCCGCTAAGATTGAACCTCATAAGGAACAAACCTGTCTTGTGAAAAACATAATACTTCCACCATATATAGAATTATTTCATCTTTAAAATTCCTATTTTATTATATTGTAACTCCTTACATAGCTCCTATAATCATCCGATGAAGTCCATGTTCCAGTTTTGATCACTTACGCCTCAAAACTTGCTTTTGCACATGCTTTGTTCCTAAACCTCCAAATATTTCTTAAATATTCCTAAAACACTTACAACACCTTATTTTATCTCCAATACCAAATTTAGATAATTATTATCCTTGGAACCTTTTCAGAGGATGCGTACTACTTTGGAATGGCCAAAATTGGCCTTTCTAAGTTTGTTGGAGAACTAGTATTCATTGTTTTTCACTGAATGGAATTGTTGTCCTTGAAACATCATTTCGAACACCGAATCATTTTTCAATACATTGTGAGTTCCTAAAAGGTCACTATGATCATGACATAGAAGAAAAACTAACTAGGAGAGGGATTCAAGAAGACTTAGGAAGAACTTTTCAAATTTGGTTTAGTCATCATGCTTGAAAGTTTGAATTTTTGATCTAGAAAAAATGCATGAAAATAGTTGGATCTAGCTCAGGGGACTTGTTCCAAAAAAAAAAAATGAGAAAAGGACAAACAAGAATTCTAAAATCTCAAGACATTATGTGGACTAGTGCCTTATCCATTGGGCTATAGAGTCACATCAGAGACATACAATGAAACTTCCTTTATTGAACACACACACACAACAAGAAACAAACACACAATAGGAAAGGGAAACACAAAACAATAAGGGAAACACACAAAAAGGGAAACATCCTAAATCACTAATGTATATACAGGGGACAACCCACTTTCATTGAATCACTAACTCAAACTGAGTGCTTACCCATATACGAGTATCATTGAATGCCTTTCTTCCACAAATCCATTAACAAGCTCACTAAAATATGAACCTTTACTCAACTTCTTGAGAAATCTAGCATGATTATTATTGCAATTTATGATCCACATATTCAATTCACTACCTCTATTTCTTTGAAAAATTATTTCCATTTTCTCATTGACTCTCATGGTCATCCCAATTTACGATTTTCCATTGTTGTTGTGAAGAAGAGTCTTGATCACACTTGGCTTATCATTTTGATACCAAGGTTTATGTAATTTGATAAAATAATTTATTCATTGTTTATCTACTTCATGATCTGCTTCTATAGGTTGATTCTGGTAGATGCTTTGAAAACTTCAACATTATCACTAGCCTCTTGATGTTCTCTATTTCTCAATTGGTCCAAGAAATATTCTTTCACATACTCCAACTCTTTCTCAAAATGTTTCCCTATACAATGTGGCATGTAAATTGCATCATTATCTTAGAAAGAGAATGAGCTCAAGGTTGGGCATGCAACATGGAGACTATCTTCTTCATCTTGTCCATTTTGAGCTTTGAAATCCATTTTCATGATGAAAGCCCTTTTTCTTGAGTGGAGTTGATTTTAAAAGATGTAACCACGCTCTTATACATAAATTCCTTGTTGATAAGGTTTTCATTTTGAAAAAAACCAACCTTGGGATCAAACACTATTTCATATATACATTTTTCATTGATAATGTCTCCATCCTCATGAAAGGGGAATGATCACAAAATTGGAGCTGAAATATTTATTTTTTCATTTTCCCAATATTGATCACCGAGAACTAGGGAGTCCTTATTTGTTATGAAATCATAATCTTATTGAGTGGATTGGAATTCAGAGGGATAAAACATATTGCCACTCTTGCATTCCTTGTCATTTTCTTCCAATGAGAAATAGAAGTCTTCATATTCACAAACACACTTATTTAATGGAACTTCATGTTGAACATTGAGAACATGTTTTGAAACATTGAATTCACATGACAAGGAGTTTTGGAAATCACTCCTTATTATTGATCCACATTTCTCATCACTTTGAGATTGCTTTGTTGCAAGTCAATATTCTCATGACCATCATCAACATCTAGTGGAGAAACTGCATTCATGCTCACATCCCATGGGAAGTACATGCTTTCAAATTATGATTCCATCAAGTCACCATTGTGCTCTCTGACCAGATCTATGATTCTTGGACATTCTTCCAAAAACATGGGAAACTCAAGATCATCTTTGAAAGTCATGAAAAAGTTGTAAGACTTTGAATTTTGACATGGGATATCCACCATTGGGTCATCTAGTCTTTGAATGGTGTATTTCATTTTCCTGATGGGAAGAAGTTTCTTTACTTTACCATTGAATAGAATGGTGGCATGTGACCAATCCATATGCATATCTCCACCAAAATTTTGAACACAAGCTTAAAACCAACAAAAAACCATACGAGGTGGGCATGTCTGCTACAATTATTCTCATTATGATCCCCTTGTGGAAATCTTCCAATGCCACCCGAACATCCGACATGGACAACAAGAGGAACTTATTTCATTTCCATGAAGAGGCAATGGAAAGAGAGAGAGAGAGAGAGATACTGAGAGATTTTGTAACTTTTGTAGGCATGACGTTGTTCAAAGCATTGTGAGTCCATGATGCAATTATTTAGTTTATACTCATTGACCAACAAGGATATATAGAAAGGTTATACCTTCCTAGAGGTGGAGGGTGTGGAAGCAAGACAATTAAGAGGAGTGGAATGAGAGGCATGAGGTGGTTCTTTGGTAGTGGAATTTTTAGAACATGAAACATAACTACTTCCTTTAATATACTAAAAACCTATCAAATTGATGAGGATGAGTTTTCAAGTACTCATATTAATTTGAATTTTGGCCTTTTGCAATGTTCAATGATATCAAAAGGTGGAGAAGATGTCATAATATCAGGAGTTATGATGACCTTGGTATGGTTATTATTAGGATCAACAAAAACTAATTTTTGAAGGAACTTAACCGAGACTTACCTAAAGAGGTAGAAGGATTATTGGTTGAAGTAGTCTCATGATTTTTCTCAGTTGACCTCATGGAAGCGGAATTTGATGATCCTCCTTTCGTATTTGTTTTTTCATAGAGTCACCATTTGAGGATTCAATTTCTTATCTTGGGTAAAGTGGAAGAAGAGCCTTCTTTCTTATTTTGTGATCTAGTGAATATTGCATAGAGTAGCTATTTGTGGGTTATTCAAAATATTCATCCTGGTATGAATTATCATTATCCAATCCTTGCACATTCAAACATTTCTTCTTCAATTTCTTCTCCATTATCTTCCTAGGTTTCACATATTACATCGATGGTGGAGCTTCCGAGGCAATGCTTCAAAGTGCTCCCGTAAATGTTAGTTCTTGCTCCAATTTGGATGAGATTATCGTTGAGCAACTTCTTTCTTCAAAATTTCAAGTCATTAGCCAAATTTTGCAATAGTGAATCAACTCTCTCATCTTTGGAACTTTGAGCTTTATCTTCATTGAAGGATTCTTGATCTTTCCTAAAAATACAAGGTCATCTTCCACTTCAATGGAAATTTCTTGAGTGTTTTTCAAATATTTTGGTTGAAATTTCCATAGAATGAAACTATCTTCATGAAATCGAGCATTCACGAAGAAATTTTTTAGATTATCTGTAATATGATGAGAAACAATGGAATCTTGTTGACCAACTTGTTGAATTTTACACAAATTATCTCATGGACTCTTATGGTTCTTTATTCATCTGAGTAAGTTGAGCAAGGAGGGCATGATCATCTTCAACGGTCTTGAATCTTTCTTTAAATTTATTTTTAATATCATCGCAATCAGAAATTGAGAGTGATGAAAAGTAGTAGAACCAGTCTGCAGTGGCATATTATAACATTTCCATGAACAACCACACTGCAACATCTTTGTGTTGCACTCCAAGGATGCCACAAGCTATAATGAAGGATGTGATATGATCATCTAGTCATTGCTTTCCATCTCCATAGAATTTTAGAAAGTTATTTCTTGACTATTTTGGAAGTTCATGAAGTGGAGGGGTGTTGGCCCGGTGAATTATTGACTAAGTATCAAAGGTGAATGAGGCAGGGGCATGTAAGAAGGGGGTGCAAGGAATTGACATGAGAGGTTGAAAAATTTGTGCCTTGAGGATTCACACCCATAAAGATAGAGTTTGGGACTTAGCCGGTTTACATGACACATGCTAAAAATAGGAAAACAAGGTGGAGTGTAGTTAAAGCAAGATAACGACATGAAGAGTTCAAGGCTAAGGAAATACTATTTTGGGAAAAATTGGGAGATTAAGAGACATCTAAAATCGAGAAAATAATAGGATTAGACTAAGATTTAATTATAGAGATAATCTATTATTAGGAAAGCTTGCATGCTTCATAGTTATCTTTGTATGCACGTATGGCTATTTTGAGCATGCAATATATTTTGAGTGTGCATATGCGATGAAGGGAAAGTCCCCTCCCATATATATATGTAGAGTATTTCACTATTTTGACATGACTGTATTGCATTGAAGTTATGCATTGTTGGTATGAATCTTTATGCATGATTTGTGTTAGTATTGTGATGTATTCAACTACTATTTTGTGATGAATTAATACAATGGATCATTTTGGATGGATATTAGTTGTTAATCTATCTGTTCATGGTGCTTGTATGGTAAATATGATATTAATTCTTATGTGATCACTATGATTTATTATTATGTGTGTTTCTAAATTGAGCTCATGGATCTGATTATTGTGATGGAATATACACTCTGATTATGGTTATTATGAACATGCATGCTAACATCTTGATAAGATAGTACAAAAGAGGGACCTAGTAACTTTGTGTGCTTCAGGTGAGCGTCCAGATCTCTCTCTGGATGAAGTGCCAAAGCATGACTAGGCTTCGAGTATAAAAATAAAGACTATATTTTGGTTCCATTCATCGGGACCTCTTTTCAAACTGTTTTCCATGATGTTGTATGATGATGGTGTATCGATTAACTCTTACGGCCATTGAATATTGGGTAGACGAAGGAAAAAATCAATTTACACAAAGATATGGTTCTCAGATCTCGATTTCAATGCACGTAAGTGGGTGGAAGATAATATATATCATGAGCTCTATAAAATGTTTTTATGTTGTTTTCCTATAGAGTTGTATGAGTGCTTTTCGCATACACATCAAATAAAATATGGAGTTATTGGTCAAGGGTTTGGACACAGGAAGAGTACCATGATTTGTTTGATGCAAATGAACCTTTGACATGTGTTGTAGATCATTGGTGGGTTGGTGTTGTGCACAGTTATACTTTGGAGTATGTTGTGTCTATGTATTGTTGTCCAGAAGTTATCGAGTTTGAATTTTTGTGTGAGTTGAGAGGATTTTACATTTTCACTATTCCTTTGGAAATTAAAATCTTGATGGTGGTACTAATTTTAGAGTGCCTACCTATGGCTAGATAAACACACCACCGCATGTAGGGATATGAGCAGGTGTTGTGAAAGATGGCGGACCTTGTGGAAAATAGGAAAAGAGAAGAAAGGTGGATTAAGTATAATGAAGTGTGGGAGAGGGAATTAGTGAAGCAACGTGATATTGAGGATTCTATGGAGTTGCAGAGGATGATGTCTTGAGAAGGATTTGAGGATCACATGGAAGATGTGGAGTTGGAGCATTAGGCTCTCCCCCACCGAGGAAATCATAGTAGATAATTCCCTTCAAATTTTGATGAGAGTGCGTCAGAGGAAGAAAGATTAAGGATTGCAGTGCACATCTGATCCCACCTAACAACCTAGCCCTTGTTCCTAGTGTTCTAATTCCAAAAGTAATTATTTATTAGCAGTGAATGTAGATAATCTAGTAGCTTCAAGTTGATATCATTTTCCTTTGAATATAAAAGTACATTAGACAAAACATTCATCTATGACACCATAAACATCATTTTTATAGTTTAGAGGCTCGATTGGAGGAATATTTTTTGGTGGATTCATTATAACTTAGAGGCTAGAGTGTGGGTGCGTAAAACATTAGGAACACATCTAGAATTATTGCAAATTTTCAAACTATGGGAGTTCAATTTAGTACTACTATTGGGACTCAATGAAGTACATCCACTAGTTCAACACCCATTGCTAGAGGATCGGGTTGATCAGAGGGTCGGGATCAAGTGGATCAAGTGGTTCTGGTGGTGGAGGAAATAATGGTAGTGGTTCTGGTTCTAGATTTGGAGGACAAGGCTCACATCCACAATAACCACCACACCAACCTCAAAAATTTTATTACAAAATGTCCCTCCATTAACTAGAATATAGAGGTATTGAAGATATTGCAGAGCACATGCACAAGTGTGAGTTTCTATGGCACACTAAAGGAATTACAACCTCAGATAGAAAGGTGAGTCAGCTTGCTTCTACTCTTTAAGTGTGTGTGTATAGCTTGTAAATAAAATATGACTTGCATTAGATCTGTGGTGGATTATAATTCTTTGTGTTCTACATTTCTAGTTGAGTTCCATATGTCAAAATTTGAATAGAAAAGTATTAACGTGCTTAAGGAAATAAATCGGGGCTTATGAGAAAGCGTTTGGGAATATAATGCGCATTTTAAAACTTTGTTGTCAAAGTTCTCTTATGACACACATAGTAGTCAACATCCATAATGGTTTGTTTGTGGACTATTTACTATGTTTAGAAGTGCACTATCTCATAAGACTTGTGTGGATCCGCGTGATGTTTTGGAAGTAGCTATGCACAATGAGGTAGTTGGGAGTGTGGAAAATGGAGTAAGCCCATTTCTATAAGTGCATATTCAGAGACATGGAAAAAGAGTTGGAGAAGCTCTATACTAATTCAACTCATGAGACGTGTAATGAGATATGGTGTAGAGACTACGAGGTTGAAGGATATACCAAGGATAGTTTCCCTTGCAAGTCAGTGTGCGCCATGCTGTTAGAATACTATGATTTTTCATTTGGACCATGATGCGAGTAGATCTCCCCTCTCACAACGTGTGATCCGGAAGAATGTGTCTATGTATTATAAGATTTATAAAATGCACACTCATGAAACTATTGATTGCAGAGTGATTGATCATATCCATGAAGCCATTGAAACAAGTTTGAGCTAGACTAGTGTACCAAGTTGATCTAAGAAACAAGAAGAACAACATAATGAAATGCACAATTCTGATAATAGGATTAGAGGATTTTGCAGAGGATATAGAGGTCGAGGTTGCGGTGGTGGCAAGAGGAGGATTTCATAGAGGAAATTGTTATAATTGTGGATCACCGGATCATTATCAAAGCACGAGTTCCCTTAGAATGTGGTTTTATATGGTGTGGGAAACAACACAAGTCTAAAGATTTCCTTGACTTATATAAAAACTTGAGCAAGTAACAAGAAAGACAAAGGTGTAGTTATGATTAAGATACAATGAGTAGATAGAGATCAATGGATGCCGAAGGTTGGAATTAATTATGAATTACAACTCTATTAATTACTACACGTGTTGAGGCTACACACACTTGTGAAAATCCAAAGTATAAGCTGACTATAACCAAGAAAGAAGTGATTAATGTCAAGTACCCTAATGCTACACATCAAAAATAGGTTTACCAGAGACTATGGATGTTATTAGGGATCTACAAGGAGAGATTCAAAGTTTGAAGGAGTAGGTGTGCATGATGGAATGAGAAAATAAGATTAAATTACAAAAAGGACATAGATGATTTGAAGGAGGTATGTCAAATGTTGCGTTAGGAGAACATAATCCCTTTGTTAGAGAGTGGTTGAGAGAAAAAGTACCATGCATAGGTAATGAGCACAAGAGGTAGATACTTCATGTAAATCTACCTCCCCATAATCATGAGTATGATAAGGAGATTACACTGAATGCGGTCATATATGGATGTCTTCTGAGAAAAATTCTGATAGATACATGTGCAAAAGTTAATGTACTCATGTTGGATGCATGGGATCAAATGGGAAGACCACCATTGCATCCCTCTTCAAATATATTATATATGGAAAATAGAACTAGAGCCACTCTACTTGGAGTGCTAAAGGATGTGACTATTACAATTCAGGGAGCTAAGTTTAATGGGGACTTTGAAGTGTTAGAGCCAGTTGATGTAGATAGTTTCCCAACACTACTTGAGCACCCCTGTTGTTATGTGAATAATGTAGATTTTCACTTCAATAAGGGATATATTACATTTGAGAAAAAGAAGAGCACACCATTATACCTTTGATAGATGCAAAGGCTGCCTAGTATGTTGAACCTTTGAGTGAGGAAGACTTGAACATGATAGATGTGCACACTATTAGAGATCCCGAGGTAATCGAAACATCTAAGGAAGGTGTGATATGATGGGATGATGCTCAATCAGTTATTGACACCACACATATTTCTTGTGACAATTGGGCACATGAAACATATGAAGTAGTTGGGGGAGAGGTTAAGAACATAGTTACTTGCATGATTAGACCACACATGGTTAGGTGCTTAAGTAATAACCAGAACCTTGGTACACTCGGTGAGGGTAATCAAGATGTATTTTTCACGCCATAGAAGCCCAATAGAAGGATGAGGGTGACAAAATAAATATGCTTGTTTATACTCTATGTGGGATAACAATGCGCTGGTGGGCTACACACATAGACAACCTATTGGAATCGAGAGAGGTGAGAATTACCTTTTATACTAGGTTTTTAAGGAGCAATGTACCTTCTCATAAATGTGAATTTCATGGGAAGTCCCCTACTTTGCACCACATTCAAAATTGTGAGATACTTTGGATGGAGGGGCATGAGGGCTTACCATCATCACTCTGTGTACATAAGTTCTACTTTACTTTAGGCAGCCGCACACACGTGTGCTCTGTCCATATAGAATTGATAAGAGAAAAAACTAATTGGAAAGAGATGCCCTCAAGTATGATTCATACATTTCATTATTTTTCTACCAAGCCACCGGTCAATGAAGCATTGCAGATTATTAGGCACCTTACTTTGGGAGATAGCGCGAAGGATGAGGAACTCTGTTATATATGTTTGGAGAGATAGATTTAGAGGCATTCCTTGACCTTGAAGAGATTGAAGAATAAGAAATGGTCCACACCTGGGAAGAAAAGGAAAAGGGTAAACTGGTATGCATAATAAATGATGATGATGATGAGGATAATAACATGGATGTTAACCACACTAAAGGTACACATGAGGTGATGGACACGAGAATATGAAAAGGCATGTGTGTATCATGAGCCTATGAAAACAAAGAAGGTTAATATTGGAACAAATTTAGAGCCTTATGATGTCATTATTGGAGATTCTTGGTCAAAGATTAGGAAGTTGCTAATATTATTGAACTCCTGCGCAAATTTCAGGACTTGTTCCCAAGGGGATATTATAAGTTAAAATGAGTACACCATTCTTTAGGTCAGATGATAATAAAACTTAAAGAAGGCACACCCCAATTAGGAAGAAACCTTACATGATGAATCCTAATCTGCGTGTCAAGGTAAAGGAAGAAATTGATAAAATGCTCAAGTCTGGTATAATTGAACCCATTGAGGAATCTAAGTGGGTTAGTCCCATGATAATGAGTATTAAAAAGGATGGGTGGATAAGGATCTATGTGGAATACAAAGAATTAAATTTTTCATGTGTCATTGATTCCTTTTCCAACCCCATTTACAGAGGAGATCCTTGAAGGAGTTTCAGAGTGTGAGATATACTCTTTTACAGATGGGTTTTAAGGATATCATCAAGCACACATAGCGTAGGAAGATCAAGTAAAGAAAAATTTCATCATTGAGTGGGGAATTTTTGCATTCATAGTGATGCACTTTGGATAGAGAAATGCGTCAACCGTGTTCTCACACATTGTTGTACAGGAATTTTTAGGACTTCATTCACAAGTTTTTACAGGTATATTTGGATGTTTGGACACTATATGGTTTGGTTAAGGACTATTGTGACAATTTGAGACTTATGTTTGAGAGGTGCATGAAATTGAGCACATCTTTGAATATTAAGAAATGTATCTTTGTGACACCTTTTGTCACTTTACTTGGGCATATTATTTGTAAGGAAGGCTTGATGGTAGATCCAACCAAGGTCACTGTGATCTTTGGTTTGGAAGAACCTAACAATCAAAGTGAAGTGCACGAATTTATTGGACATACATGGTATTATAGGAAATTCATTAAGGGCTATGACAAGATTTCTACACCACAGGAGGAAATTTTGAAAGCTAAAGGAAAATTCTATTGGGGTGAGGCGCAGTAGTAGGAATTTGAAACACTGAAGGAAAGGTTGAATACTACACCTATTTTGCACTTTCCTTCATGGGAAAAACTTTCATGTCTATGTTGATGATTTTGGGATGGAAATTGGCATAATATTGGCATAATCATGAGAAGGAATAGTGGACTACCCCATTTGTTTTGCAAGCACGAAGTTGACACCCGCTTAATAAAATTATACAACTACTGAGCGCGAGGCTTTGTCCATGATCTACATGTTGCACAAGTTCAGAAAATACTTATTGGCAACACCATTTATCTTATTTACAAATCATATGGCACGTAAGTATTTAGTCAAGAAGTTTGTTTTACAAGCACACATTTACAGTGGATGCTACTATTTCAGGAGTTTCAGTTTACAATGATTATAAAACCAGGGAAAAACAATTCAAGGCCTGACCATTTTTCAAGAATAAATTCTTATGAGGATGTGCAGAGCATTGAGGACACAATTCCAGATGTAAAAATATTTAAATTGAATCACTTGCCCACTGAACTATAGGAAATTGCAATATTCTTGCACACTAGATAGGCACCTAAGGGAATGAAGACCTTAGAGAAGAAACAACTTGCAATATGTGCGAAACCTTACCAGTTGATAGGTGGAGATTTGTACAAGCTAGGCCGTGATGAAATTTTTCCCGGTGTGTTTTGGAGCATGAGCATGAGGGTATTATGGAAGAAGATCATGGTGGAATTGTAGGAGGTCATTATGCAGGAGATGCCACCGTGCGCAAGATTCTGATGGCTGGCCTCTGGTGGGAAAATTTGTATAAGGGTACTAAATATTATGTCAAGGTTTGTGACCACTGTCAACACCTTAGGAATCCTGGAACCAAATATGAGATCCCTTTGAGGCCTATTGCAAGTGCTGAACCTTTTGAGAAATGAATGATTGACTTTGTAGGTCCTATTTCCCCACCCGCGCTTAGGACTAACAATGTGGCGCAGAAGAAACACCTATAAAGGATTCATAGTATCTACAACAATGATATTTTTATGGAAGAACATTATATGTAGGTCTAGATGTCCATTGAATCTAACAAGTGATAGGGGAACTCATTTCTTGAATGAGACCATCTAAGTTCTCTTGGCTGAGTTTATGGTGGCACACCATAAGACAACCTCTTATCACCCACAAAATAATGGAAAAACTTAGGATTTTAACAAAATTTTGGAGCATACATTGACAAATATTTGTGATGTTGGAAAGAAAGACCGGGGTGATAAAGTCTCTGCTATACTTTAGGAATATAAGAGTAGATATAAAAGGTTGAATAAGGCTATAACATTTCAGTTGGTGTTTGGCATAGAGGCTATTTTACCCGTAGAATTTATGTAACCCTCCTTACGTATTGTGAACATAGGTGGATTGGATGATGAACAAGCTATTGAGGAGCGCATAGAAAACCGATGTAGTTGGATGAAAGGTGCACTATTACCCGATAGGGCTAGAAGAAAAAAGGAATAACATGATACACATATCAGAACATAACATTTGAGGTGGGAAATATGGTTTTTCTATATGATTCAAAGTTTACGCGCTTCCTGGGGAAATTAAAAGTTCATTGGTTAGGACCCTTTATAGTAACAAAGATATTGGAAATAGGTGCTTGTCACCACAGTGCATTGGATGAAATTTTTTTGCCCATTACTATTTCAATGGGAGTTGGCTGAATTTGTACTTAAAATAAGGCTTCTTGGTTTTTTTAATAAGGAAATATTTCCACTTCGATTAGATATAACTTTAATGCATTTCCTTTAATATGTTTACTTTCATTGTTGCTATGATTTATCAATTTAGTTCAGTGTTTTGTTGTAATAAGCATGCTTACGTGCTAGCAGATGATTACCATCTATTGGATCCATGCACAAAGGACTGCACACACTTTTAGTGTGGCATGGATTAGAAAGAAAAAGTGATTGGTGCTTTGATACAAATTGGTGTGCACAGGAAAAATGTTACAGTGTGTTGATTAAAGGTGTTAAAGGAAATTTTCTTTGATTATAGACCATGTGTAGAAGGATGAACGTGCAATGTAACACAAGGTAGGCGTAAAACCGAGAAACTACTTGGGATAAGGTGCAGTGGATAAGTACTTTTGTGTAGGGAAGCACACAAAAGGAGGTATGTGGCCAAGAAGTAGTGGGCACGCCTTAAGGTTACTACCATCAAAAGGTAATAATACAATGAGAAGCGCATAAGAGAGGAGTGGAATTAATGCCATATATGGTGGTAGGTGAGGATTAATTAATCTAGAGAAAATGGATGAATCTATAGAAGGTGTGCTTGTGATGTTATTTTTATCTTGCATACTTTTAGTTTTCGATATGATAAGTGTGAACAAAAGTGCGACCAAGTGTGAAGTGCATGAACAAGTAATGAAGCAAACAAGTAGGTGTTATTGGGATAGACTGGACCAAAGCTCCATTGGAGAAGTGTTTGAGCTAGCATGGGCCATGTGTGGAAGAAAAGTTCACTAAGTTAGGGTTTGGATAAGATAGATTTGTAGCTAGGGTACAAAGTGTTTAAAATAACGAAGGAGACCCGAGTTTGCGAGAGTAAGAGGTGATAAAATCATTGAATTTTGCGAAGCATGTTGTCATTCGAGTAAGAAAATATCACCAAGGAGAGCTGCAGCTAAGGATAGGGAATCATGTGACAAAGAAAGCACCAAAGTGGAATGGTTCGTAGAAATTTAGTTCCTAGAGCAAGTAGTTGAGGGAAGGTTGTTGACATCTCAATTAACAAAGTGTAAGATAAGTGACATCAATCACCACACTGAGTAAAACCTCAAGGATATCAAGGACAACACCATCTTAAAGACTAACATGAGGACTGTAGATAGACAAAGGGTTTATGACAACATAATTTATAAGTTTCTCGGAGAGCGTTAGAGTAATACAATTATACGACCTTCAATATGACCTTCAAGAGGATTTCCAAGAGACTAGTGGTTCTCGCAAATGGTTCTTTAGTATGTCAAACTTGTCTTCTTACCTGTATAATAGGAAGTTTGAAATCAACCTATAATTGTTCTTCAAATGTTGGATCAACAATGCCACCTGCATGATTAGCTCCAGTATACTTTATTTTCGCCAAATTTTCTCAAGTACTTAGAAAGGAAAAAAACTGGAAAAGTGCAGATTTTTCAAAAGGATTGCAACAAGGCTTTTGAACATAGATAGTATTTTTGGTATTTTTGGTTTTTATGGATTTTTAAATATCTTATTTTTTTGTATTTTTAGATATCTTTATGGGTGCACAAGGGCATATCTCTATGCCAATGGAGAAGCCAATTTTTTTGGTGAAATAATTTTTCGTGTTGCAAATTATGTGTTTCCACCAACGGTCATGGGACAAACCCTCCTATGTATGGGAAGGCTTCCATTATTGAATGTAAACTATCCTAATTTTTTAGGGTGGCCAATAGGCCAAGGATCACATAGGAACACTTCACTGAACCGTGGAAAAGTACTTGTATGAAGTATAAGGGAGGAATTTGCAGCGATGAGGGATAAAGGAGAGAAATTAGGAAAGAGAGAGTTATTATTGTGAGTAGGCACTAGTAGAGTTCACACACAATAACCAGAGTAGGTCCACATTCAATTAAAAGAAAAGCAACAATGTAAGAAATTAACAAGACTAACAAACCATAGACACATAATTCTTTATATTCATCAATCAAGGACACCAAGTTCCTTCTTGGTTATTCAAGATCACTATATTTTCAAAGTTCAAGAATAGAGGGAGAAGAGAGGAAAGCATAATCAAAGGAAATAGAAGAAATGTAGCTTTTATTTCTTGTATAGTGGTGATACCAAGCTCAACAACTTACAACAATCCACAATTTCTATAGAAAAACTAACTTTTAAGATCCTTTGGAATGGAGAAGCCATTCCAATTTATAACATTGAAAATTGTCTTCTCATCTACCCCACATGACTCTTCATGTCCCATTACCTCGTGACTTTTCAATTTCCCTAGAAGAGAAAAATTAAGTACATCTCTTATAATTTGAGAGATTACTTTTACATTTTACAAATATTTTATTGTCACTTAAGTGAATAGGAAAAAATAGCAAAAGTACATTCTCAATTGAAAATTAGAATATGGAGAGAGAGAGAAGAGAGAAAGGAAATGGATTGATTGATCTGCTATTGATGAAGAACTTGCTGATTTGAGGCATGGTGACCACAATATCCTCCTTTCGTAAGATGCACGAACACTTCAAACTACCGAATGACTGTTCAAGAACACTGTTGTGAGACCTGCTGATGTGAGCCTGAGATGAATATGGGCATCACTCATGATCATTACTTCTCAATTTCATAGATAGAGTGAGGGTCACTCTCTTGCTCCTTAGGATTTCAAAATTGACATTAGTGATCGCAAATGAACTCCATGATGTATGAACCTCTTTAACTTTCACTCGTTGAAACAAACCATCATACATTGAGATAAAGGACTACATCCGAATGAGATTTCTGAGAAGTGGCCATTGGTTGGAATGTAATGAGGTGATTCATTGATTATTTACACATGATGATCATGAGTGCCTTGATAACTCAATTATCTCAGTTCAACCTAATTTTAGGAGAGGTTGTCCTCAACTTGCTCCATGAATCTCTCATTTCATTTTTGATCATGATGACATCCTTTCCTACTTCACAACTCATTTCATCGACCGAGATGCCACTTGGGTAGAAGCACAAATATGGTACTTAGACATTTCTCATGAATGAAGATCATACCTATTTCCCTTTTTGACTCTAGATAACTCATTGAATGAGATCAACTCATACACCTCATGTGCACATGTTTCTCATGGAAGTAGGTGACATTTTTTTATAACAAGACTGATCATGGATGGAGTTTGAAGGAATGAATGATAATGAGTCTCATATTCCTGTCCCACACACTACACTGAAACATTACAAACTCTACCTCCTCCAACTTGCAAGATGTGAGATTCTTATCAAGCATGAATTGAGTGTTAAGAAACACTTCATGGGGTATACTTTGCCTAAGATGCCCCTTTTATGGGGATTCCTTCTCATTATGATAATGACGACCATCCTCTTGATGAATTGAATTTTAATGAAGTTATTGATCATCTTCAAACCTCTTTTCTAGCCTTACAATGTTCTCAACTTTCACTTATACCTTGATATGTCTTGTCATGCTCTTTGACACAATTATGGTCATGATGATGCTTTAGGATCCTCATGGAGGGTGGATTTTTTTTTAGATATATATTCACAATACAACCCTATGAGGATGGAAAAAAGTAGTGAGATGAGTGAAAATAGATCTGAAAATAACTTTATGCACCGAAAATTGAAAACTTTTTATTATTGATAGTGGGACTAGGAGATGTTATTTTGGGAATTTTTTCCCTTTTTCTCAAATTTGATCTTCTGAAGCTTCTAGCATACTCAATTTGCCTCCGTTGATGATGCTTTACCTTTTTTAGGAAGTTTATTTTTAGCATGTTATTTATTTAGAACTTGTTATTTTGGGAAAATTACCTCTTTTACCCTACTTGTCATTTTGCACCATTTCATGATGTATTGAGTAACTTGAGCTTGAAATTTTGATAGGTTTACTTTTTAGCATGCGAGTGTATAAAACATATGCTATTTTTAGTAAATGATAATTTTGGAATCGTTTTGAGCTACACAATCACATTACAACACTACAAGGATGACAAAAAGGAGCGAGATGAGTGAAAACGAAGTCGATAACAAATTTCGCTTCGAAAACTAAAATGTTCTATTTTTGGAGGGTAGGACCATGAGCTGTTATTTTGGAATTTTTTTCCTTTTTTCTCAAATTTTATCTTCTAAATATTCTAGCACAATCAATTCACATTTTTGATGATGATTTACCTTTTTAGTAAGTTTTATTTCAAGCATGTTGCTTTCTCAAAACCTCGCTATTTTAGGAAAATTACCTCTTTTACCCTGCTTGCCATTTTGAACTATATCCAGATGTATTGAGTAATCTGGAGCTTGAAATTTTGAGAGGTTTAATTTTTTAGCATGTGAGTGTATAGAGAATATGCTATTTTAGCAACTGGTCATTCTAGCATTGGTTTGCAATGAAAACACCATTATTAAATTCACTCCAACCAGGATCCCGCAATCTAATTTTAGTCATGATCCACCTATTGGAATTATTACAAATAAAAAAATATTTTTGATAGAGGATTTCATGCTTTTGCTATGTGATGATAGACATTAATAGATACTTGAAGCTTCAATGATCACAAGGATGTCTAGGAGAAGAGAAATTAGTTCAAACATTGGTGTAATCGGCCATGCAATGAGGAGTCATGGGAAAAGATCCATTTTTGCAGTCATGGATGGTCTCAAACTTGTTGGGTAACATGGATGGCATAATTTTTTAAGAAAGGTCTAATGGTATAAAGGTGCAAGAAAAATGAGCTTGGAAGCAAGTTAATTTGTTTTTAAGTTACCTTAGTAGCTACATTTTGCTCATGGGTGTGAAAGTTGCTTATATTTAAAACTGGGGTTTTGATGGCTTTGGTATGTGGTGAGTGTTTATATCCCATTTGTCACCTTGGGAATGGAGATAAGGGGACAAAAAATTCATCTCAACCAGATCATGACAAGTGTCTCTTTGTGGTGCATCTTGAGGGAGATGGAGAAAACTTGCTTGAGAACTTGAAAGCTGAGTTTGGGTCGTATGAAGTGTAACGTAAGAAAATATTAGTGAGTATAAATGTGAGAAAACAAATAAATTTCTTCCCTAATCTAATCTTCTAAAAAACCTCAGATAGAGCAATAGATGGAAAGGAGAGAGAATATAATACCTGCACTTACCTACAAGATTGTAAAATTATCCTTTGATGTGTTGGATTTGCTTTCGATGATGGATTGGATGTGTTTGCTTCATATTTTGGAGACACTTGGGCAACACCTCCCCTTGATATATTTTTTATTTCTTGATGAAGGATGAATTTGATTGTAGATGGTGTATTGATTGAATGATTGAAGATAAAAATGGATGATTGATAAAATTAGAATAAATTTGTTGTGGATTTGAGATTTGTCTCTCATGGAGGACAAGAGATAAATTTATAGCTAAGGAGTGGAGTATTCAATGGCTTCAATGAAGCCATATTGGATTTGGATCAAGGGAGGAGAATTGATGAGAAGAATGGAGGATTCTAGAATGGAGAATTCTAGAATTTGAAAGAAGATTCAATGGAGAGTTGAAGGTTTTTTTTTAATTTTTAAATATGAAAGAGGGAATTTTAGAGAGGCTTCTAGAAATAGAATCCTCTAGATTTAGAGGTGAGGATGTGATTAGGATTAGAATTATATTAGGTTAATAAATGATGATTAGGGGTGAAGTTACATGGAAAGGATAGGTGTAGGGATGTGTAAGGTAGGTGGTAAGGTAGATGTAGGACTATTAAATTCCTAGGAAATGTTAATGAAGAATTAAAATATGATAATAATATAATAATGGATTAATGATGAAAATGGGATATTGGATGAATTAAAATGATTAATGATGAAATGTTGGGATATTTGATAAATGATTAAAAGGGGAAATATGATAAAATGGAATATTAGATAAATGATAAAGGGATTAATAATAATTAATCTCGTGATTAATTATTATATGAGTGATGTTGGGATATTTCCAGGCATATTAGTCGTAATTGATCATGTCGACATTTTAGATGTCTACATTTTACCCCTCTTTGAAGTGTTATTATAGAGAAATTATAGTTCAAAGAAAATAAGATAATATGTTAGGATGGTGACATGATGTCCCCTCGAGGGGTTAGATGGGGAGGAATGATTCTGTAATCGATCGAAAGAAGGAGAGGCCCAAGTGAGTAGATGGGAGATAATTAGATGATGAGAAGATTGAGGATAAGGAGAGAGGATTAGAGGAGATTAGAAGATTAGAGGATGAGAGATTGAGATTAGAAGATGAGAGGATTAGGAAACAATATTGGAGGAGATTAGAAGATTAGAGGATGAAGAGATTAGAGGATTAAAGGATTAGAAGAGTAGAGAATTCGGAGGATATTATAAGATTAGAGGATTTAGAGGATTATAATATAGGAGAGAGAATTAGGAGATATTTTATGTGAGGATTCCCAAGTTAATGATGTATGAAAAGGGTGAAGATTTAAGATTGTGATTTGAGGATGTTGGATTTTAAGATGTTAGATTTTGAGGATTTTAATTGGAGGATTATAAGATATTGGATTTTTATGTGAGGATGCTCGATCAACGATGTATGATAAGGGATAATATTTATGATTATTAGATTTGAGGATATTGGATTTGACGATGTTATATTTTAGATGATAGGATGTTGGATTATAATCTTCCCCAATGAAGGGGTTGATATGGTGAGGATTTTAGATTAGAAGATGTTGGATTGGTTTCCTTAGTCAACAATGTATGAAAAGGGAAAAGATTTAGGATTTATATTTGAGGATGTTGGATTTGATGATGTTAGATTTGGCGATGTTAGATTTTGGATGAGAGGATGTTGGATTATAAGATTCCCCAATCAAGGGATTAAGATGGTGAGGATTTTGGATTGTATGCCTTAGTTAATGATGTATGACAAGGGTGAAGATTTTGCATTTAGATTTGAGGATGTTGGATTTTACGATGTTAAATTTGATGATGTTAGATATTGGATGAGAGGATGTTGAACTATAAGATCCCCTAATCAATGGGTTGATATGGTGAGGATTTTGAATTAGATGATGTTGGATTGGATGCCCAGATCAATGATGTATGACAAGGGTGAAGGTTTAGGATTTAGATTTGAGGATGTTAGATTTGATGATGTTAGATCTTGGATGAGAGGATGTTGGATTATAAGATTTCCCAATCAAGGGGTTTATATGGTGATGATTTTGATTTAGAGGATGTTATATTGGAGGATTTATTGATTTACTAGAAAGATAGATAGGTATAAGATGTTGGATTTGGAGGATTATAATATTGAGGATGCTTGTATGTTTAGAATAAGGATTGGTTTTTGGGTTGATTTGGGTGTTAGGATTATGATGAGGAGAGGATTGGGATGATGATTGAGTTTGATTGATGAGAGGATGTTAGAAGATGCCTCAGCCAAGGGGTAAGGATTTTGGATGTTGGATGCGAGAGGATAATATTGGGATTTGATTGATGAAGGATTGATTATATAGGGGGATGAGGAGGTTATATAGTTAGTTAGTTGATAATGAGGATTAGGTGTGGATGATGATAAGGCTGAAAGATGATTATAGAAGGGGGTGCTACCATAAAGTTCCCACTATTATCATCATTAACAATGTTATGGATGTGTCATAGAGCAAAATATATCAAGGTATTAATACCATGATGATTGAATTTCCCAATGCTCGTGTCCTCATATCATTGGACATATTAATACAGAAAATATGGTCTTCATATCATTGAACCATGCTAAAGAAAAAGAAACAAAATGGGGCCTCATGTCATCGACCAAAATGTAAATGCAAATAAGCAAACAAACACACATGAGCAAAAACACAAAGTACATTTTTGTGTTTTTGTGATATTTTATGGATTTTTTTGAATGTTTTGATTTTTGGATGTTTTTTATTTTTAGATTTTTCGATGTTTTTGATTTTTGATTTTTGATTTTGGATGTTTAGATTATTTGATGTTGGATGTTGAGATTTTGGATTTGGGATGGGGGATAGTTGAGGGCAGGATGGAATTTCAAATTTCTCCTACAAGTCCCAAAGTGTGTTTGGGTAGGATGAAAGGGAAGGATTGAGGGAAATATGATAGATTGGATAGGATAAGGATTAGTTGATAGGATAGAATTAAATGGGATGTGGGATGAGAGATAGATAGATGTGATGAGGGATGTGGTACATGATAAGATAGGGGATACGAAATATGATAAGATATGCCCCTAAGTATAGGAGGAATGGATTGGCGGATAAATGTGGTGTGTTCCCAAGTGTAAAGTAGGGTGAATTGTGTGGATGGATGGATGGGTTTTATTTTTCCCTAGGTGTAGGGTAGGATGGGAAGTGAGGGGTATCTAAAATGGATGATGCCCCCAACAAATGATAATAAGGCTTCCCCTAGTCATGATGATGACATTTGAAAAGGGACATGATTGGATGAAAAGGAAAGGATCATCGTCTACCCATAGATGTTTAATCTAAGGGAAAATGGATGTAGATGTGATGGATGTAAGGAAAATGACATTAGTGATGAAAAAAAGATGAGCCTAATGACACATGTTGTAAGGAAAGAATTAGACTACAAAAAAGTGCGGCTAAGGTCTAAACAATACACAAAAACATGTGACCCATATGTCTCGTGAGATTGATGTGTGTGTGATTATGAGGGTTAATTACTACTTGAGGTGAAGACTGAATGTGTAGTATGTGAAGAAAACAAGCCAATGTATAGGGAGTGATTAAGTCAAATAGGTAGATGGAGGTGAATGGAAGGCTAAGTGTGCATTTCTTTGCTTCCAGCCTGTGTTTCCATAACACCAATGGAGATACATTTGATTCTTATCACAACAGTTATCAACTACCATCCAGCATCCATAGCCTTGGTATAGTTTATGGAAACAATCGTATATTATTCAGGACGTTTAAGATTAGGGTAAAATCCATTTTTTGTGTATTTTTTCAGCTATAGCTACTTCTAGTTCAGTTTTACTAACTCATCCGAGTTAATTATGAAAGAAAAACAACTTCTTTTAGAAAAAATAGAGAATACACTTTTCATTTAGAAGTAAGTTATAAAGCTATTATATTCGCACTATGATTATTCTCATTATCATCATCATTATCTTGATTTTGATCTAATTTATTCCATTTATGATTTTTTGGCATGAAAAATTGATCATATATGACATGTATAAACTTAATTTTACCACCTATAAAATGTATTAAAGGGTTCTTACATGTCATCTTGTGAAGAAAACTCCATGAGAAGTGTCCAAAGTTAGTGGATTATGTTTTTAGTGAATACTATGATTATTATTGAATAATTTGATTATCTGTTTTATCTATCAAAGTCTTATTTCATCCGTAAAGGCTTAAAATAAGATAAGGAAGATATATATGTTTTTGATAAAACATTTCTTAGTATCTGATTACTAAAATATTATTATATGCATATCAAAGACACTTGGGGATGCCTTTGTGTTTGTATTGGAGATGTCCAATACTGATTGCATTTAATATATATTTTACAAGAATAGTATGTTGAAAATTTTAAAACATATTTTAACATGGTTAGTTGTTAAGCATATTGTTATGATAGTTGTTTCACAACTTGTGTTTAACTTTTACATTTGGTAAAAAGTGAAATCAATAATTATTTATATGCTTATTATGATGTTTATATGGATATTGTGACTCTAACCATGCTGATGTTGTGTTAGATATAAAATATTGGATATGTGTTCAGTTTTTGGTGTAGGAACCATTATTTGGAAAAACAAAAGCAAACAACACTCTCTATTTATTCTATCGAGGCAGAGAAGTACAATGGAAGCATAGTAAACAAACCATGTGGCTGAAGTGACTATTGGAAGAGATACACTTGGAAGCTAAAGGAAGTATTCCTCTTCTATGTGGTGGTCAGAGTTGTATTACTCTTGCTAAAGAATCCACTTAAACATAAAATAATGACGCATATTGAAGTTCATATGCATGTTATCCGAGAGAAGGTTCTCTGCGGTGATAAATATCTCTACTTTTGAAGATCAAGATTACAATTATGTTTACAAACCGTTGTGTCTTTGTAAAATATGCAAGTGTGTGCAATGCTTTGCATTTGAGTTTCCATTGAGGGGGAGTGTGCATGGAAATTCCACCTCCTAAAGGCTAATCTGGTTGATTGAATCCTTCTCCTCTATACTTCTACTCTGGTTTAAAAGCATTGTAAAAGATCTTGTATGATCTAAAATAAACTGATAGAGTTTACATGTAAACTGATAGAGTTTACAGGAAAAATATACTCCAGTGTGCATTTATTTGTAAAGTAGAACCTTGTGTTATAAAAGGCTCCTAAATATGTGGTAAAAGAATATTTCCACGAGAAACCGTGAGATGTAGTCTCACAAATCATTCGTAGCCTAAATCATATGTCTGATTTATGGATTCCAAATCCTTTTGTACCAAAAGATAAGTTGAGCATGATGAAGGTGTTATAATTCCTTCAAAAGTACAAGTGCTAGCATAAAACTTTATGGTTTTTTTAATCCACAATAGCTCCCTAGTTATTTGGATGACTTGTATTTTATTCTTTGGCTCTAAGGCTTTATATTATAAGTTGTACACACTTCAGTTGTTCCTTTAGCACATTCCCTTGGTTGTAGATTCCTCATGTACCCTTGTGTGCTTCTCCTCCCTACGCCTCCCATATTTTCTTTTCATTTACCTCCATCTATTCCACTCTCCATCACACCTAACTTCTATGCATTTGCCTTCTTCCTAGTAGTCAATGCATCCCGCGCACTCCTTGGTCATGCTTCCCAAAATTAGTTGTCACCGATGATTCCCTCACGTGCATTTATTATTCCCTTCCACACATTATTTTGTAATGATTTATCCTCTTCCATATGTTTCTTTCTCATGTATTCCTCCCAATTCTCCCACGTGCATCACCTTTGCACGCACACTTCCTCTATTTTCCTCCCATGTCTCATTCTTCCACGCGCGTGCCTTCTTCTATCCAATGTAATGCCATGTTTCAGCTGTCATATTTTGAATGTCATACACACAAAAATCAAAGTGCACCAATAGGGTGTCAAATCCTCAACATGGTAGAAAAAGATAAAATAGCTGATGACGTGGGTTACACTCAAGATCACTAAAGTTCAAATTTTGGTGGGATTGGGTAGGTGAGAAGATGGAAAATGTCTTTCATGCCATTAATATAGGATCTAATCCTCTAACCACTTGATTTGATTCATATATCTCCCTTTTCTTCTCCAACACGCCAAATAGTCATGGAGAAGCATATTTGACAGATTAACGAGATGGATTTGTCAACATTCATTACTTGGTTTTTGGTGGTTGAGTTTTCAAATCATATTTTCCCTCCTCATCTCCTTCTCTCATCAATTCATCTATAAATGTAAGAGCATGTATCATTGTAAAGGGTTGGAAATTTTGGATCCTCTAGTGTTTGCTAAGGATTTTGTATCTTTGCATTTTGAGTCGCAGACCTCTAGATCTAGTTCTTGCATGTGGGTATCACCTTCATACACCATTGTAATCAATTGTGCATACTCGAAAGCAATAAAAGCATTTTTGTGGCTATTCTCTACCTTAACGTGTTTATATTCTTCTTTCTTTCCTTTTATTTATATTGTGTGCTTGTTGTGCCATTTTAAATCCCTTATAACTCCATTTTCTTGTTGTGTCTCATGAAATCGATCATGTGATGCATTCTGGTCTATGTTGCACATGCCTAGCCTCCCATATGCCTTCTCCTTGTTTTTACTTGAAACAAATAGTGTTCATCCCAAATTTTTTGGTACTATCACCTCCCTTAGTTTAGTTTTCCTTTCTACTTATCCTTCTATCCCTGGTCCCTTGGCATTGCTAGCCTAGGTTTTCCTTTCAACATTAGGAGTAGTAGTAGCATTTGAAATAGGTATAGGAACCATCCTTCTTTGGATGTCTGTCTTAAGCGAACAATGTCCCACAACTTAGAGAAAATCCATTGTTGACTTAAACAACTCAATTTTTAGATCGAGACATAGGTGCAAGTTTGAACAACCATCATGTTTATGAATTTGTAAACGATGTTGTACAAAAAAAGTAATGTTGGCATATAGATCCCACTTAATATTAAGGGGGAGTGTTAGAACTATAATATTAAGTGCATCATAATATATAGTTTATATTTAAATAATATAGAATAAACTATATTCATATTATTTAAATATAAACTTTATATTAGGGATTGGTTAATTTATTTAATCAAATAATTAAATTGGGGAGGTGTGCCCCATCACTTAATATGGTTATAACCCTTTAGGTTATTTAAATATGGCTATAGGTCATATTCAAAACATCACGTGAATCAATTTACTCTGGGTTAAAAACATGGAGTAGGAAGTGAGGAGAGGAGTTACTTGGACAGTGAAAAGTTTCTCAATTTAATGGAAAATATTCTTCTATGGTTTTTTACCCCATTGGGGTTTTCCACGTTAAATTTTGTGTCACTATGTTATGGTGTTATTTACTTTTCTGTGTATTTATTACTATGTGCATTCATTTATTTATATATAAACATTAATGTTTAATTAATATTTAATATGGTTAATATAAATTTATACCCCCTGTCTTGGCTTGACAGAGATGGGTTCGAGAATACCCTGTTCATGGATGCCTAATCCTTTTCCTTGATGTTTCATATTGGCAAACATATTGTTGGCTATAGGATATGAAGTGGACGGGGAAGATAATGCCATGTGGTCATCATGAGACTGGGGATTATAGTTTTATCATCCGCTAAGAGGTTGGGTGAACAAATTATGGGAGGTGAGATTTAGTTTGGTTTTGGGTTGGTAAGGGATGTTTGGATGTATGATGAGATTTGGATGAATGGCGATGTTTGGATGTCTTGTGGGTTTTGGACAATGGATGATAGTTATGGATAGGATTGGGATGAAAAGGTGGTGTATAGAGAGGTACAAGGATATTGATTCCTGGTTAATGAGGTTTTGGACATAAGACCAAAATTACATACAACGATTGGTCAAATGTCCATGGGTACGATGGAAGTCACAATAATAGTGTTCTCGATACAAATATGGTTTGGGAAGGTTTTTATTGTATGATTTGATTAGGGGATAGATGATCATGTTGAAGGTTTTTAGACAATGAAAGATAGTGGTCAATGATTCTCCTAATAGAGTGAAGTGGCTTGGGTTAAATGGTTTGGAGGGAGTAGGAAGTAATGGTTTAGGATTGGGTGGATTATGAGATGTTCTAGTTGATTTGGATTTAGGATTTAGATTGGATTATTATGGCTTAGAAGATGAAGGAGATGGATTATGTCTAGGGACCAAAGTGGATGTTTTGGGTTTAGTTTATTTTGGATTGATTTAAATATGTGGTTTTGAGTTAAATGGTTTTGGTTTAGGATTAGATTGTTTGGGATTAGTAGATGTAGAAGAAGAATATGGTGTAGATTTCGATGAAGGGGATGGGTGTGATATGGGGTTTGATTAACTAAAATTATCTAAATGTAATGAAATAGTAACCCTAGTTAATCTAATTAGGAGGAATACAACACCGTATAAATTTAATAACACAATATGAAATAACTCTAAATATTTATTCTAAATAAAATAAAACCCTAATTGTACCAAATAAAGGAAGAGGATGACTTAGCTAATTATAGGATACTATTGCAACTTGTCGCAGTCTGATTACAAGTTACAAGAGCAAAGAAAAACACTCGAGGTCCAACGAAGGGCAGATCTAGTTGATCTCGAACCGATTGAGGTTCCTGGAAGGTACTTGGGGCACCTCATGGCATCTTAGTCGTAGTTTAGGCACCTAGTTTTCTGCGAATGCACAAAAAATGTAATCTTTATGGTCATAAGTTGATCTGAAACCCTTCTTGCTTTTGTCACACTGGATCCACGAAACCGTGTCGAATTATGTTGGATATTGATGTGATGACCTGCAACACAAAGAAAAGTATCAAACCCTAAGAAAAATAAATATGCAAAATCAATGGGTTGGACTGACCTCAGCCACCAAACTAGTGGACTTATCATTGAGTGTTGCACTAAATTTCATACCTAGATGTAGTTTTGGTGTGTGTGTGTGTGTGCATGTTGTGCCCTAGTGCTCTCATGATTGTCACACTTTGTGAAATAATGAAAAATAAAAACTATAGAAAAATGTAATAGAATGTGTGCATGGAATAGAATAGAATCCCTCCCCTATGTTGTGATGTGTGATGCAGATCTCTAGCCTTGATGCATGGTACTAATAGATGTAACTCTAGATGGAGTGATAGTAGTGTGTGACGCTAGGACCCTCATTATGGCTTCATAACTTTATATTTATAGGGTTCTCAAGCTTTAATTTCATAATTAACCCTGACAAGGCTGACTAAAAAATATAAGTATGAAAAATGGTCACAAAGAGCCCAAAAAGTGGAGGGAAAGTTAAAAACAAACAGGGGGTACCCTTGGCGGGACCAGGTGCCCCAGGTGCATCAAGTATAGGGTAGGGTGCCCCAGTTTAGGATAAAATGGTGGATAATGACAAAATAGATCTGGCATGTATAAGTAAATATGTAGGAATGACAAAATAAAAGTAAAATAATGTGGCAAAAATGTGGGATTAATTAATACTTTAGTCACTTGAGAACCTTCTAAATAGTAGTATGAAATCCAGGCTAAATAATGTCTAATGTGCAAGATTATGTGACTACATTTTCCCCCCACTTTATGTTGGTGAGTGGAAAGCTCGGTAACATAAAGTAGATAAGAAGTGCGTACCTGATATCCATGAAGAGTGTAGAAGAGACGTGCCGATGGACTAGACTCAAGCGTGGAATGACAAAAAAGAAAAATATGGAGGAGTGTGGAATTCTAAAGATGAAAAATGTGCATAAAAAGTGATGAGAGTGAACCTAGGGTGAAATGCGTGTGTAGCTGTTGCGGTGTATAATGTACTTGTATGGTTAGTAAAGGCAAGTTCCATCATGGTGTTTTTCTGTAGCGCTATTATTTTCATTGTCATCATCGTCGTCGTCGTTGCCCCCAATTTGATTACTTTTTTCTCATATGGCCGGACTTGCAAGGAGAAAATGATCAAGTAGTCAAATATGTATGTATGTAAAAACGCTATGTAAAATACGCATGTGTGTAGAAAATGTGTAAAATATGCAAATGTAAATACGTGAAATGAAAGTATAAATGGAATATGTGCACTTGATCCATGTCGAGAGAAAAGGTGTAGAAGGATATCCCTGTACTTTCGCAAGTTTTTTGGGTCATCTCATGCGACCTCGCTAAAGAAGTATAGGGAGGAAATGTTTGTTTCCTCTAACCTTTAACCACTTATGCTGAAATGTATGTGAAGGGATCTCTATAGCGTCTTGGTTTTTTGGGTGATCCAATGCCAACTGGCCAAAGAAGTATAGGGAGGAAATGCTCTATGTCCTCTAACCTTTAACTACTCCCTAGAAATGCTAAGGACACCATGTCTTGTAAAATCCATTTGTATGGAGTTTGTAGAATGGTCTATACTCACTCTCTATATGTAAACCCACAATTCCAAGGGCAGAAAGTGCACTATATTGAACTGGTGTAAATACATTGTGGTAGTCTGAAAAAACCCTCAATGATGCCCCCTCTTTGGGGGCACATGTTACGGAGCTTAAAGGAGAATGTGGTCCCAAAAGAAGACCTACAACAACTGACTGTAAAAATCTACCCTACAAGGGGAAAGGGATATCACTTGGTAGAAACCAAGGCACTCACAAAAGGGGATGGCTATCCGAATAAATGTTAGTCCGCAAACAAATGCATGCAATAAATGTAAAGTACACAAACAATGTAAGAACTACCAAGCACAGTAGTGTAAAAACAAGAAAAAAAAAAACCACATAAAGCGGGTTGCAAATATGGGACATCAATCACGATGTCACAAGACACGTAAGGCCATAATGATCGCAAATAGGAAAAAAGTGTGCACACAAGCAAAGGAAAAACCCACATATAATGGAAAACACAAGAGACAAATGTAAAGATGAAAAAAGTAGTCATAGAAACATGTAATCCTGCAAGACAAGTGCTGCACATGGAACACCCGTTAGCATGTTAGAGTAATAACCAATATGTTAAAGCGTGTATGATCAAGTAATGTAATATGTTAAGTACAAAATTAAACAATAACACCTGCATGAGACGAATGTGGATGCCCCCAGTGACCAATATAGTAAGGGTAGAAGGCAAACATCCATGCTATGTGTAAGTGTCATGTATCTGTGATCACACTAGACAAAGGTGTGAATGCACATGTGTATGATAATGACATATAAGAAATTAAGATAACATGAGTAGTAAAGTGATAATGCAAAACACAAGTAAACAAGAGTAAATGCCCCCAAGATCATGCAATATGTTGTGGATGGATGAAATGGAATGCAAGATGGAATGATAGGAGCAACGTGCCCCTAAGTGTATGAAAGTGTATGTAATTAGGTTCATTTTGTTTTCCCCCTCAACATTCAAGAATGAACTGTAAATGAGAGTGCATCATTGGGAAATGGTTAAATAGTGTTTTGTGTGTCTAGAACACTACGATGAGTGTGTATGTGTAGTGGTGATAAAATGAGACATGGAAAATATATGTGTGTGACCCTTATAGCCAAAATGTATATCACAAATTTGTGGAATACATGAGTGATGATTTATCCCTAAGAGTACATCACTATGAAATGAATAATGGAGGGTGGTGATGAAGTGTGAGATGTGAAACGGATGTGCATGAATCCTATAGCTGAAGCATATATCACAACTTGTTGAATGGGTGAGTGATGATTTAGCCCTAAGCATATGTCACTACAAATGGATTGAAGAAGGTGACGATGTATCCTATAGCGTATGTCACTACACGATGGAATGGTGGTGTGGTGATTTAACCTAAGGTGTATACCACTACAAGATGAGATGTTGGGGATGGTGATTTTACCTAAATCATGTACCACTATATGATGATAGGATGAACCGTGATTTAAGGATAAATGGATAACACTAGAATTGGAAATGATGAAGGGAGTGGTGATTTAACCTAAGGTGTATACCACTACAAGATGATATGAGAGATGTGGTGATTTAGCCTAAAGTGTATACCACTACGATATGTAATGATGGATATGGGTGATGATTTAGCCTAGAGTGTATGTCACTAGTCCTAAGAAGATCATATGATGAAATGTCGCATGATGAGTGTAAGGTCCATTTGATTTGTAAATCCTTGATAGTCAAGTATGGACTGAGGAAATAAAGTGCGTCATAGGGTGGTGAGTGTAGCGCATAGAAAACAATGCAATGTTTAGGACAATGTAGGCAGGAGGATGTTGTAAATGCATGGTTGGTAGAATAGGGTGTAGCATGTAATATGTAATGTATGTAATGTAAGAGGTATAGGTAGGTTGGTAATGTAGGATGTAATGATCAAATATAAAGCTAGGATCATATGTGGTGTAGACTAGCGTAGCGTGTCTAATGTATGATGAAATGTCAAACGTACATTGGTAACGTATAATTGAATACATGAAATGTAAAGATAGACCCATAGATAATGTGACCTAGCGTAATAGGTATATATATGCGTAATTTACGATGGGACTATGTATAAGTAAGGTAATGATGCATGTAGTATGTAATAAGAATGATGTATGATCCTAAACGTGTGGATGATAATAAGATTGAAAAGCTAGTAAATACGTGAAAGGTGTAAATGATAAAATGATATAGGATATATGGTGTATGACATGCTAGCATGTATGATGAAATGGAATGTGTAGTGCTTAAGTGTGGTGTGTGGGGTTCGGTGTAATGGTAATTATACGTACCAAAAATTGTAGGGTACTGTACCGCGTAATGATGTTACACATGCCCCAATGATGATACAGGTCACCTCATAAGGTGTTTAGAATCCAGGAAAGCTCACCAAGTGTATGTTAGCATCCCAAGCATCTTGTCTAAGCTTTGTGTACTTCGCTTTATCCTCTGCCTTTATTTTTCTAAGCTTTTTGACCTTCAGTGATGAAACCGCCACCCTGCTCAGGGTGGCGGTCCTTCACGCATTTTCCAACACGTTCTTTTGATCGCAACTTGCGTAATTTTTCAACATTTACCAGCTTTTCTCAACCACCTTAGCTCGTATTAATGTTTCTTCATTGTTTAATGGTAAAAGAGTTCTAATAGGAATCACCTTTGGGTGAATGTGAAATCTATAAATAGCTAGCTTGTTTTCAAGAAAATGGCCCCTCAACTTCTCATTTCCATTGTTTAGTCTTTCAATTTCTTGCTTAGAGTTCATTTTGTTTTCATGTTTTGCATCCATGCTAGTTTTCCTTTGCTGTTAGAAGCCATTCGATCTTCTTGCTTCAGTCTTGTTCATTGTTGTTCATATAAATTAGTTTAGAGCAGAGTAGTGTCATTTGTAGATTGAATCCATTAGAGTTGCAGGTTGTGTTCTTCACAGAAGGTAGATTATAGAATCTCTAGGTACACTTTTTTTTGTATTCCCGCAATAAATCCCGCTAGGAATTACATACACCAAGCTCTCGTTACTTACTTGCTGTCCCTCTCCTACTTGCATTATATTCGTCTATATCCAAAGCTACCATTGTTCAAATACCTTTTTCTGTTGATGCTAGCATATACACACTCTTCTGGATTCACGTGAACACGAAGGAATGAGAAAATCATTCTGAGGGGACAAATTCATACACTCTTTGGATTCGCCACTGCTCGCAAATTCCAGGTTTTATTTGTCAAAGTTCCAGCTTAAAACATATCAAATAGAGTAGTGAAATATTTCATTTCAGTTAAATTTCATTTTTGATATTGCCGGGGAAGTTGTGGGGATTGATAGTTTCTCAGAAACTATGATTCATTCCTCACTTCTGAGGTAGGATCGAGAGTATTTCAATTAAGTTAATCAACTATCTAGTTATTTAGGATAAACTCACAACTGCACAGGCAAGTAGTTACACCGGGCTACCTTGCTTGTTTTAATTTTGTTATTAGATTAGTTTTCATTTTCTGAATATATTAGATTAGTTTCTCTTTCAATTCTATTAAAAATTCTATCAAAAATACAAAAATAGAGGAATATATATATATGTGTTGTAGATATATCTTGCATAATTAGTTTATTTCATTTTAGTTAGGTTTATATTGATCTTATATGACAATCACGGGACCTAGGGAGCCTAGGGAATATGTTTTTGAGCCAATCATGCCTCAACCAAATCTTGTTGTAGCATTAACTGACATAGACCAAAATCTCAGAATTCAGGTCTTCCGAACAACAACAAACCTACAAGAAATCAGCACACAGCTAAGAGGATTAAACATAGAAGATGACAAAGCGCATACATTCTGGTCAAATAAGACAAATTATAGACTGCCTTGATAGATATCCATATGACTGTAGAAGGACCTGAAAGTGAGAAAACATTCGGTTACAATCCACTAGTACCATAGCCAGATGAAAGAGACCTCCTCGTTGATATAGACACTAGCTTACGTATCCAAGTTTCTAGAACACACAAGTTAGGTACTTTGAGAAAATCATACAACTTCTAGTTCTAAACGTAGAGGCCGAAAAGGCATACAATTACTGGATACTCGAAATCAGGGATTGACTCTTCATATGACCATAGGAGGTCCATAACAACCATGAACTTATGGTTATGATCCATAGGTCCCACATGTTGATGGCGGGGATGAGGAGTGTAGACCCAACGGGCCTACAAATCAATAAAGTATTGACACCAGCTTGCAAACGCTGGTGTTTAGGTCCTCTCCACTTCCACTAGACATCATCACACAACTATCATTATTAAATGTAATAGCTAATCAAGCTAAAGATTTTTGGACTAGACCAGAGAATCATCCATAAAACACCAAAAGATCCACTACACATTTAGCCATTCCATTTTCATGACCTTGTCGGGAGATATATACGAAGCACCCACAAGTCATCTTCCACGTATCCCACAACCCATAGATCGAGATCACGACAGAGCTCGATATTGATTGGAGCCTTCGAGCAGCTATCCTCACCAAACGATCTATCACACTAGTTCAGGTTAGGAGGGCCTTCTTTGCCTTAGATTCACATATCCCATTATTGCATGTTGAAGACATAAGATTACCTAACTAGTTTATCTGCACCCCACGTGTATTCCATCCCCACCCATTTTGTCTCAAAGGCACGACATTGGGAGGTCGGGTGTGAGGAAGAGTTACTTGTAGATTCCCATGCTCATGTCACTTTTCCATCGTACAAGTAATCCCTCAACAATCAAGTGTGAACTGAAGCACAAGAGTACATCATCGGGTAGTGATGGTGTTATGATGCGTGATATGATATGCCCATAGGAAATGACGAAAAATAATTGATACGACATATGTGGTGTAAGACTAATTAATTGTGCTAAAAGATGAAGGGGGATTTACTGTGAATGTTATGCCCCTCAAATGTATGATAATGCATGTACTATGTAATGAATAATGTAGGAAGGTGATGTAACATTATAGGTTTGTTTAATTGACAATGCGTAAGGAGCAAAGAAAGTATTATAGATGTGTGTTGGCATAAGTGGTGATGTAATGGAGGAATATGGGGAGGTAAGATGAAGCATGGTTCTTTACGGAAAAAGATCCCTCAACGAGTCATATAAGAACCATAAGAATATGAATGTTTCATCAGGAGGGTAGAGTAACAAGAGTCACCTACCAAAGGCCAAGTTTACGTGTGGTGGGACCTTGTTGGACAAAGTTTGTAGTAGAACTAGGTGGTGGTGGTGAAAGTGAAAATGTATCATAAAAACTAGGAGGAGGATTAGTTTCTTTGAAAAACTTAATTGGTTGGAGTGTAGATTTGGGAAGAGGCCATGTTGCACTGAGTCTCAAGGGAGACTACTTAGGTTTATCTGGTAATGTAGTAGATGACCTAGTAGGAGTGGTTTGTGAACTAATTTTGATAGGTGGTTGACTTTGTTGACTTGGGGATATTGTAGGTGATTGCTTAGGTGGAACTTGACTAACCAAAGAAGGTGTATGAGAAGTGGTATAATGATGCTTAATAAGTGGAGAAGAAACAACATCAGAAATAGGAGATCCATGGGATGGAACAATGGTATTTTTTTGACTAGGAGAAGAAGCAATATGCTCATGTGAGTGATTATCAACATCAAACATGTAATGAATGAGAGGAGTATCTAAAACCTCCTTAGAAAGAGTAGAGGGAGGCTCACTAGTAGTTGTAGGTGTTTTCTTAGATGGATCTTGACTAATCGAGGAAGGAATAGACTTAGGATTCCATGTGGGTGTGACCTTTGGAAAGGGGCTATTGTGAACTGAATAAAATAATACTTTAATGTGTAAGACTTTAAATTAGGCAACAGAGTGTGGCAATCATTTACATTATGTCCATTGATTCGATGATAATTACAATATGGATGACTGGATATTTTGCTAATTGACAAGGTGAATAGTAATGAGTAGGTGGTAGAGTGATCAACTTACGACTAAGGAGTTGAGTAAGGATTGCATGTGGCATGGTATTATGCTCAAATATGAGAGGCTCAAGCAATGACATGTCTTGAGGTTTAACTAGATGACATGTAATGGACATAGATTGCATATAAGATGTAGAAGGAGCAAAAACATGTGATTGAGAAGCATCCTTAAGTTGTTGGATTTCAGATCTAAGATATGTGATCATTGATTCCATAGAGGATGTATGCGATTGAGAAGCATCCTTAAGCTATTGGATTTCATATCTAAGAGATGTGATCGTTGATTCCATAGATTGCATAGAGGATGTATGTGATTGAGAAACATCCTTAGATTGTTGACCTTTAGATCTAAGAGATGTGATTGTGGATTCCATGACAAAAAATTTTGCATGTAAGGCTTGAATCGAGTCTAAGATGGGTTGGTTAGATGGAGGGTCATCAAGGTTAGGGTCAAAAAGAAACAATGAAGCATAACACTTAATTCATGTGGAGGAATATTGTCATCATAATACTTGGTGTCTAAGGCACTTTGGAAAACAACCTGGCAAGTGGGATGTTTCTTAAGTAAATTAGATAAGGAGACTTGATGACCCATGATAGGATGAAATGGGATTCCTAAGCATGAAAGAGAGCTGGGTTCACCAAAATGATTATTTAAAATTACCTAAATGCAATGAAATAGTAACCCTAGTTAATCTAATTAGGAGGACTAAAACAATGTATAAATGCAATAAAAAAGTATGAAATAACTCTAAATATTTAGTCTAAATGAAATAAAACCCTAATTATACCAAAGAAAGGAAGAGGATGACTTAGCTGATTATAGGAGACTGTCACAACTTGTTTGCAGTCTGATTGCAAGTTACAGGAGAAAATACAAACACTCAAAGGTCCAACGAAGGGCATATCTAGTGGATCTCGAACTATCAAGTTCCCTGAAAGGTATTGGGATGCCATTAGGCACCCCTGGTATGCAATTCAGTGCCTTGGTTTCTACAAATGCTCGAAATTGAAATATTTATGGTCGTAAGTTGATATGAAACCCTTCCTATTTATCACACTATATCCATAAAGTTATGCCGAATGTGCTTTGGATATTGATGTGATGACTGCAATACAAAGAGAAGTATAAAACCCTAAGAAAAATAAAGATGCAGAATGAATGGGTCAAACCGACCTCAATTGCTAAACTAGTGGACTTATCATTGAGCATTGCACTACATTTCAGAATTGGATGTAGTTTACAGTGCGTGTGTCCATTTTGTGCCCTAGGTCCTCTCGTGCCAGTCATACTTTGTGAAATAACAATCAATAATAACTATAGAAAAATATAATATAATAGAATCCCTCCCTTATGTTGTGATGTGTGATGTAGATCTCTATCCTTGATGTATGTCACTAATGGATGCAAATCTACATGGAGTGATAGTAGTGTGTGACGTTAGGACCCTCATTATGGCTTCATAAATTTATATTTATAGGGTCCTCAAGCTTTAATTTCGTAATCAACCTCGAAAAGGTTAATGAGGAGAAAGATAAGTATGAAAAATGGTCACAAATAGCCCAATCAGTGGAGGGAAATATAAAAATAGACCGGGCGCCCTGGTGGGATCAAGAGCCCGAGCACCCTAGTACAAGATAGGGTGCCCCATTTTAGGCTAAAATGGTGGATAATGACGAAATAGACTGGGCATACATAAGTAAATATGGGGGAATGACAAAGTAAAAGTAAAATAATGTGGCTAAAAATGTGGGATTAATTAATACTTTAGTAACTTGAGAACCTTCTAAATAGTAGTATGAAATCTGGGCTAAATAATGTCTAATGTGCAATATTATGTGACTACATGGTCCACATTGGATTTGGGTGATGTTGGGGATAAATGATATTTGGGAGATGGGTGTGGTGTAGGAACCAAATTAGATTTGGTCTATTTAGGGATGAAATAGATGAAGGTGCCATATGAGCCTCATTATATTGTGTAGGAGATGGGGTGGGGAGAGTATTGGGATCATATTTGTTAGGGTTGGGAGTTGGTGATTTAGTAGTTAGGCTAGATGTTTTATGATTGGGGGATGGTGGATTTGTAATAGGATTAGAGGATAGGATAGTATTAGGTTTTGATGATGAAGGGGTGAAGATATGATTAGATGATTAGGGTGCCACAAGAGCTATATTGGGTGGTTTAGGATTATGGGTAGAAGAGGATGAGGGTGACTTAGGATTCATGGTGGATGAGATAGTTTTAGCAAGATTGGGTTTAGGTGATGGAGGGGATGAAATAGGATTAGAGGTTAAAATTGATGGTGCATTAGGGATTGTGGGACAATATAGGAGAAAGGTTGAGGATGGAGGACTAAGATGGGATCTGGGAGATAATAATGTTGGGGTAAGTAGTTGGGATTTTTGTGGGTATGTGAATGGAACTCGATGATAGGTTTGGAAATGATTCGATTTATAAGTTGAGATTTTGGATGGTGGCGTATGAGTTTTGATGGGAGAAAGGTGTGGGTTAGGATGATTGATAGGGGATTTGGAGGTTGGGGTTTGGGATAGTTGTGTGGGTTTGGGATTGGTGGTTGGATTAGTAAGGACATAAAGAAGGTCCTCTTGGTCTAGGTAAAAGTTGGTGAGGTGGTCAAAATATATGTAATTGGTTTGTGGGGATAGTGGTTTATGTTGTTTAGGTCGAGGTAATGATTGAGATGATTCTATTTTCTCAGAGAGGAAGTTAATAGGGTGAGTGGTAGGGATCTTAGGAATGGAATTGTGGATGAGGTTGTTCACTAGATGATAGTTTAAGGGGTGATTGATTGATTGAAGATTGGAGATCAGATATTTGTTGATTAAGTTGTTGAATGATTTTAGGATATTAAGATTGATATGGGAGGTTGATTTGGATGACGAGGATGGGATTGGTTGAGGTAGGATGTGAGATTCGACATTTGTTTGTTAATGTGTTTTATATTGTGTGGGACTTCATGGTCAAAGTGAGATGGTTGACTTGGACGGGTGGGGGTGATGGGGTAACTTAATTGATGGATTTAGAAAAAGAGGTAGGGATTTGGATGTTGGTTTGGAGAGGATGGGGATTGAGTATCAAAGGCCATAATTGTAATAGGATGTGTGGGGATTAGTTTTGGAGTAGGATTGCGGATTAGGATTAGGATCATGTGATTATGGATAATTTATTAGGATGATGTTTTATTGATTAATATTTTAATGTGATAAGATGGTTAAGGGTGCTCAAAATCACACAACAAACATACAACACACACCCTAACTAGTCATGTAGGTTTAAAATAAAGCTATAACCTTATTTCAATACCACACACCAATGATGGTGCCACAATTGGCTCTCCACCTATGTTTTAATGTGGGTTTGGATAGCGAGTGATCTTAGGGAGTGCGGCCTCCTTACACTATAGCTTAATATGTGGCCAAGAGGTTTCCTAGTCTAGGATGCACAAGATCACTAGGGGTCCCCGATATACCTTACGGTACATGGGGCCCAATTTCATGTTGCAAGGATGTTGTCTAAGGCCTAGGTATTGGGACATGGAATCCCCTCACTTCATGTTGCTCTTAAAACAAGCAAGCGCTTAGCCAATAACGACAACTATCCTTGAATTTATATACCCCTTTGGAACATGGGGTGTGTCTATATGCGTGGAGGTGAATTCCACAGTCACGAGACCCATAGGACTACAATAAGTGCATGGATGTCACTTCCACGTCACGTTACCCCCAAAAAGGGAAGGGAATAATTGCCTCTTTTGATCCTCGATATTGTCTTAGGACGTGAGAGGAGAGCATAGATTGTGTCATCTTTAGGTTAAAATAAGCAAAGTAACACATAACACAAAAGGAAAATAAACACAAATAAAAATTAATGATAAATCATGTATAATGGGGCCTTCAAAAAGGGACCTATAAAACAAAAGAATTAGTAGTTTGTTTTATACCCCAATATTCTTGACCATTCAAGTTATAAGACAAAGGGTTCATAGTTTTCAATTAATCACTATCTTGCAACCACAAACATTAGGCAAATAAAAATCCATTATTAAAATTGAAAAAGTTTCCCCTTATTTCTATGATATTCCTACAAAAATAGAATCTAAGAACCTAAAAACATGACTAAAAACTAAAAACATTATTAGTTAGTTAGTACTAGTGCAAAAGCTGTTATCAAGAAAAAGTGCTATTACGAGTCAAAACCGCTTAATTGAAAACAAAAGTGCTAAAAAATGACAAACACGCTAAATTCTAAAAAAATACACTAAAAGTGAAAAAAATAATATTATCAAAATATAATTTTTAAAATCTAAATGTAAGAGCTGATATATAAACAAAATATGGTTCAAAGACAAATGTGCCATAGTTTGAACAAACATGCCACAATTTTAACAAATGTGCAAAACCCGCACAACACAAAGCCGCATAATGTGAAGCACTAAAATAGTGACAAATGTGTTGAAGTAGAAACAAAAGCACCAAAGTATGAACAAAAGTGCTAAAATTGGAAAGAACATGGTTAGAGATATAAAAAGTGCTAAATTTTTTAAAAAATGTGCTAAAGTATGAACAAAATCTCTATAGTATAAATGAAAGTGTTGTTCTGCACAAAAGATAGTCGACAACAAAAGCGCTAAATCTGTAAATAAAAGTGCCACAAGTTTTAAAAATGTGCCAAAATAGATCCCTATGACCACATAAGTTATTAGTTCATCCAAAACTACTGTTTCAATTCAAAAAAAAAATTGTGTACATAAGCATTGTTTGAAAGGTCAAAAGTCTTCAAACGGATGACTGCCACAAAAATTTGAAATTTCAAGGTGAAAATCTCAACATTTTTTTGAAATTGAACAACTTGTTTTTAATATGGAATGTTACTAAAAAGAATCAAATTTAATGGGGTAATCCCATGGTGGGCGCCAAAATGTAATGCAAGAAAATATTGGTGAGTAGAAATGTGAGAAAACAAATAAATTGCTTCCCTAATATAATCTTCTTAAAAAACCTCGAGAGAGAAATTGATGGAAAGGAGAGATAATATAATACTTGCACTTACCTACAAGATTGAAAAATTCCTCCTTTGATGTGTTGGATTTTCTCTCGATGGTGGATTGGATGTGCTTGCTTAATATTTTGGAGACACTTGGACAACACATCCCCTTGATATTTGCTTGATGATTGTTTGATGAAGGATGAATTTGATTGTAGATGGTGGATTGATTAAATGATTGAATATAAAAATGGATGATTGATAAAATTAGCATAAATTTGTTTTATATTTGAGAGATGGCTCTCATGGAGGAGGAGAGATAAAGTTATAGCTGAGGAGTGGAGTATTCAATGGCTAGGATGAAGCCATGTTGGATTTGGATCAAGGGTGGAGAATTGATGAGAAGAATTGAGGATTATAGAATAGATAATTATAGAGTTGAAGGTTTTTTTCTGAATTTTTAAATATGAAAGAGGGAATTTTAGAGAGGCTTCTAGAAATAGAAGCCTCTAGATTTAGAGGTGAGGATGTGATTAGGATTAGAATTAGATTAGGTTAATAAATGATGATTAGGGGTGAGGTTACATGGAAAGGATATGTTTAGGGTAGGTGGTAGGTGAGATGTAGGAATATTAAATTCCTAGGAAATGTTAATGAATAATTAAAATAGGATAATATGATATAATAATGGATTAATGAGATTAATGATAAAATGGGATATTAGATGAATGAAAATGATTAATGATGAAATGTTGGGATATTTGATAAATGATTAAAAGGGGAAATATGATAAAATGGAATATTAGATAAATGATAAAGGATAAATGTGATAAAGGGATTAATAATAATAATTAATATCATGATTAATTATTATATGGGTGATGTTGGGATATTTGTAGGACGTATTAGTAGTAATTGATCATGTCGAAATTTTAGATGTCTAGATGGAGAACCCGAGGAGGGGAAATGATGGGAAATTTTTTGTGTCCCATCTCCCCTTGGGAATGTGGAAAAGGGGGACAAGAAAATTTTCCCTTTACCGAGATCATGCCAATTATCACCGAATGGTGTAAGGAGAGGGAAATGAGCTTAACTTGATTAACACTCTCTTAGGATGAGTCTGGGTCATATGTCATTTGATATTCTTGTTTCAATCTTGCTTCATTGTTGTTCCATGCAAACAAGTTTAGAATAAGGTAGTTTCATTCTTAGATTGGAATCCATTTAGAGTTGCAGGTTTTGTTTGGTCACAAAAGATAGTTTATAGAACTCTCGATGTATTTGTGTTGTATTCCTGTAATAAATCCCACTAGGAATTGCATAGTTAAGATCTATTCACTTGCACTATCCCTCTCTTACTTGCATTGTATTCAGTCTATATCCAAAGCTGCCATTGTTCGAGTACCTTCTTCTACTGATGCTATCATATACACGCTTTTCTGGATTCATGAGAACACGAAGGAACAAGGAGATCACACTGAGGGGACAAAGTCACACACAACTAGATTTACCACTGTTCTGTAAACTCTAGGTTTGAGTTGTCAAAGTTCTAGTTATAACATATCAAATAGAGTAGTAAATTATTTCATTTCAGTCAAAGCTCGCTCTCGATATCGTCAGGGAAGTTGTGGGGATTGATAGTTTCTGAGAAACTATGATTCATTCCTCACTTCTGAGGTAGGATTGAGAGTCTTTCGATTTAAATTAATTAGTTGTTTAGATATTTAGGATAAATTCACAACTACTACACAGCAAATAGCTACACTAGGCTACTTTGTTTGTTTTGATTCTGTTACTAGATTAATTGTCCATTTTCTGAATATATTAGAATAGATGCTCTTTTAATTCCTTTAAAACACTTCATCGAAAATACAAAGATAAAAGAATACATGCATAGTGTAGATACATCTTTCATAATTAGTTTACTAGTTTTAGTTAAAGTTGAATCATTTTTGCATGACAATCACGGGACCTAGGGAATTCAGGGAATATGTGTTTGAACCAATAGTGCCTCAACCAAATCTCCCCACAACACTAGCTGATATAGATCAAGACCTTAGGATTCAAGTTTTTCAAATAACAGTAGACCTACGAACAATTAGTGAACAATTGAGAGAGTTAAATATTGAAGACGACAAGGCATACACATTTTGGTCAAATCACCCTAATTATAGACTGCCTTGATAGGATGTCCGCATGACTGTACAAGGACTCGAAAGAGAACAAGTATTTGGTTGTGATCCTTTAGTTCCACAACCTAACGCAGGAGACCTCCTCATTGACATAGATACTAGCTTACGCATTCAAGTTACCAGAACACCTGCAAGGTATTATGAGAAAATTACACAACTTCTAGTTCTAAACATAGAGGCTGAAAAAGGCGTATGATTACTGGATAATCAGAAGGAGAAATTAACTCCTCATATGACCATAGGAGGTCCGCCACAACCATGAACTTACGGTTGTGATCCACAGGTCCCACAACCCAACGGGCCTACTGATCAATCAGACATTGACACTGGTTTACGAACACTAATATTCAGGTCCTCACCACTCCCACCAGACATCATTACACAATTCTCCGTATTAAACGTAGCAGCCAATTGACCAAGCTAAATATTTTGGACTAGACCAGAGAATCATCCATAAAACCCCGGAGGATCCACTACACATCTCATCACCATTTTCATGACCTTGTCTAGAAATATACACGAAGCACCTACAAGTCACTTCCCACATATCCAATAGCTAATAAATAGGATCTCGGCAAAGCTCGACATTGATTGGAGCCTCCGAACAACTATTATATTTGAGTGATCCATTATGCTAATTCAGGTTAGGAGGGCCTTCTACACCTTAGATTCGTAGATTCCACTTGTTGCGTTTTGAGGATATAAGATTTCCCAACTAGTTTTTCCATATCCATACATTTTCCACATTCACGGCCATCTCGGCACAACCTCGGGAGGTCGAGTACGAGGAAGAGTTGTAGATTCTTATACTTGCATGTCACTTTTCCATCGTACAAAATTGTGAACCCAACATGAAACAAACAATTATTCCCCTTTTATTTTCATTTCTTTCATCCACCTTCACTCTTTCCCATTATTCTGTGGGTATTCATATACCCCGAATATGTCAAGATACGACGCATATGGTAGACCTCTCTCAGTGTCAGAAGCAAATTATGGTCAAACAAATAGACAACCGTCACCCTCACTTTCTGCATGGGCTGATAACTATTCAAGTAATTACTTGTCATCTCAAACTCCCCTCAAAGAACTAGTTCTAGTTCTTCATTCCGAATTGAGGAGTTGGATCAGCTTGCACAAACACAACAACCAGAGCCCTCAGGCTCTAACAATATGATGTTTACTAGAGAATCCACTTCATCTCCTCAGGTCTTGTTCAGACCACAGATCAGTAGACAGTCAGATCCACTCCCATTTTTGGATGAGGAGTACTTAGCACGCTACGCTAGAAGCGAACAACGCTTCCAAAACATGTACCCACCTATAGGGAGTTTGCAAATACAATCTAATACCCTACTCCAAGAAAACACCCCCATTCCTCCACCTATGGGAAATGCCCTCGGTGAAGCTTGGCAGGGTAATGATCAATTCATAGCAGGGTATCATACCCCTTTACAACCTCAAGGTATACAACAAACACCATTAAGGCAAAACATTGTGTCATTTCAGCCTTAGTTGAGAAGGTTAGAGGATTGGAACTTGCTCAAGCAAATCAAAATTCATGTTTTGGGCAAGTAGGAATCTCCAACCCTCCACATCACCCAATCAAGGTTGACCTCCTTACAGGAATAGGCACATTAGGCATGCTTCCTCAACATCCGTATAATTACCCATAACAAACACCAACTAGGACTGCATTTTCAAATGCCGCTCCAGTTGAAAATATGATACCTCCTAGCTTGGAACAAAAACCCATACCGTAACAATGCTCCTCCATACTTAAACATTTATTCAAAATCACCACAAGGAGACATGTTCTCTTCTCCCAAGATGTTTGGTCAACCACAGGGATTCCCTTATGTCCTTGTAAATGCATATGCTATGCCATATCAGCAACCCATTCCACCCCACCCCCTCGGCGAGGCACCATCAATGGTCAAAGCCTATGCAGTAGGGACTTATTTAGAATATTTGAAAGAGCCCTAGATTTCACCATACAAAGTGTCATGCTTCAAGGCCTCTTCCGATTTACCCAAATACAAAGGGGAGGGAGATCTGAATGCACACATTAAGGCCTATGTCACAGCCATATAGGAATTACTCCATTGGGATGGGGTTGTTGCTAAGATATTCCCTAAAACCTTAGAGGGTATTTCCCTTGATTGGTATTACAGAATCCCTAAAGCCTCGATACACTCATTTAAACAACTCGTGTCAGAGTTCATCAAAGCTTTTGATATGAACAAATTGTTAAGAACAGGAATCAGGGAATTCTTACATATTAAACAAGAACATAATGAATCCATTGCTCATTTTATTCAAAGATGGCGTATACAGTTCTCTACTCATCAGCAAGTGCTCCAAACATGGATCAAATGGAACTATGTGATTTATTCCTTCATTCTCTCAATAGAGAGATAAAGGAAGAAGTCCAGAAGTTCCCACTAAGAACTTATGATGAAGTACTCGAGAGTGCTCTCCGAATCGACCAAGCAACGATAGATAGTGGTCGTAAGACATATGGAACAAACGGGAAATTAATCACTCCCAATCAAAACACCACGGCCTATCCTAATACCGAGAATGCTAATCAAGGACCTAAGATCCTTAACAAGAACCGCATGAGTTACAACAGATGGAGTAACTGACCAAGTTAAAAGAGAAAATGTTGTGAACATTTTTCCACCGTTAACAATCAGCGAAACAACAATTTTACTCCAATAATCAACATGGTGGATTTTAATTGTCCACCATGACCACAACAAAAACAAAAAAATGACAAATCCAAACAAAGGGTCTAAATCGAAACCCAATCTGGATATCAGAGTCAAAACTAAAGGAAACATCCTCAAAATTTTAACTCTAACAACCAGCAACCTTATCAGAATTTTGGGCCACAATAGGTTTTAAATCAACAACCTCAAAATTATAATCCCAATTTATATTGTGGTTTCCAAAAATTCAAGGCCACGATACTAGGACTTGCTTTGTGACTACAATAAATTCATGCAACATTTTCCGGAAGATCAAAAACAACTCTTTTATATATATATATATATATATATATATATATATGTTCTTAGCAAATTTTGTAGTACCGCTCCAAACACTTAAACAGGGGTAGTTTCCCCTCAAAATGCACCCCTCAAGATCTTTAATGATCTCGCTCCCAAACCATTCTAACAATAACAGGTTAGATCCAAGTGGAACAAACAAGGGTGTTATAATAGGAAATAATGATCATGAAGCTTCAACTTCATTAAATCCACCAGTCACACCCCAATTAGGAACTTGACCGCAAACCAAGATAGTTGGTCTGGTAGAGTTAGACACCGAGCTACCGTAGAAACCATAACAAGAACACGGGATTATTCTTCTCAACCAACTCCAAGTTATCCATTGGAACTAGAAAACATTCAACAAACGTTGGTAAAACCCATAGGTGCCTATGATTTAATTAATGATTTAACGAAAACCTTCTCTCACATCTCCTTCTTGGACTTGTTAAAGAACTCTCCCGCCCATAGGGCTACTCTCTTAGAAGCATTAGGCCTTGGTCATTTAATTAATATTACCCCTCCTCCGGAAACACAAGTAAACCATGTAGACTTTGATGTCTACCCTCCAGGGTAGCCAAATAGGGATACTGAGTTTATATTTGATATAAGCAAAATGCCAACAGACGCTGAAATTGCGCATAGAGGCGACCCAACTTTACATTTACAAGTATGGGTTTACAATAATTATGTTAAATGTGCAATGATTGATGATGGGGCAGCAGTTAACATAGTCCCCTTTGCTTTTCTTCAAAAGTTAGGATATGGAGAGACAAACTATTCCACAACACGAAATACGCTAAGAGGTTATGATAGCCTCAAGGCCACTTTAATTGGAACCATAGTTTTACCAGTCACTTTAGGACCCAAGACGGTCCTCATCGAATTTTATATTATAGATCAGGAAACCAACTATAATATGATCCTCGATCGGCCATGGATACACCGTATGAAGGCAATCCCTTCCACGTTATTCCAAGAAATAATATTTCTACACTTAGGGAAAATATTTGTGGCACAAGGCAACCCAAAACCCTTCGATATACACCTAGCATATTTGTAGAAAAGACTAGGCGTTCACTCTAAGTTTGAACTCCCAACAAATCAACTTAGCAAACCAATTAATTCAAAACCAAAAGAGAAGTTGATACCCACCACAAAATTGGAAATTACAAATTTGGTCGAGGGCATTCTAGTACTCAAAAATGAGGCCAACGTCATACAAACAATGTCATTAGGAACTACCACAAAAAATGTCAAGTTGCTAGAGAAAGATTTACCTATTCTCATACCATTTGATTCTATGGGTATGGGATACACCCTGGGAATTTCTTCTCTTCCATTAGACAAAGTTTGTATGGTAGAAGTAACCAAAGCAGAAGAAACAGATATGACGAACATCCCAACATCCAGTTTTCCAAGAAAATATTGGACTCAACACTTCGATGGAGCTAGATGTCGCTTTGGAGTTGGGGTAGGAGTGATCTTTACTTCACCTGAGGGAAAGATCCTACCCTTTGCCTTTAAATTAAACTTTGAATTTACAAACAACAGCGCTGAGTACGAAGCTCTCCTCCTTGGCCTCATCTATCTAAAATAATGGGTGTCGATAACATTAGAGTGTTAGGAGACTCACAACTAGTTACAAACCAAGTCTCTAAGGTATATGAAACTAGGGCTGAACATTTACAACTCTACAAAACAATGGTATTAGATCTAAGCAAGGGATTCAACTTCATATCAATTGAAACAATCCCACGAGAGAAGAACCTTCTCCCAGATTCAATAGCAACCTCAGCTTCCCGTTTCACTCTAAATAGGGAGTTAGAAGATACAAATTTCACAGTATCACTTTGTATTGAACCATTAATACGTAAAATACCAACAAACCCACTCCTGACTCATGGAGAAGCTGAGAATGATTTTCCTATCCTGGGTCACTTTGATGGTGATAGAGTCACTCTCGAATATCTAAACACCTATGTGGAGCTACACCTTGCTCACTGCATAATGGATCTTTCCCTAATACCACATTCCTCTTCCTATTTTGGAAATCCCATGGTATAGTCTCCTCCACAAAAGGATCTCGATATCTACGAGGTAGAAGACAGAGAAAGCTTGGAACTACCTCCAGTCGACTTGAATTTGAAGAAGGTAATGCTTCTTTAATAGAAGAAACCATTGACATAAACATCGGGAATGAGAGGAAGAAAATTTTTTTTTGAAGTTGGGATCCTCATTAACTCATGAGGAGATAGAAATACACACCAAATTCCTCAAATAAAATCAAAAGGCTTTCACATTTAGCTATAAAGAAATGACAGGCATTGCACCACATATTGTGGTACATAACCTTGTCACTAAACCAGATGTAAAACCAATTAAACAAAAGTCAAGACCAATGAAGCCAAAAGTGGCTCTCATGGTAAAAGAGGAAGTAATGAAACTTCTCCAAGTGGGATTCATCAAACCCATTGACTATTCACAATGGGTATCTAATATCATCCCTGTTCTAAAAAAGAATGGGAAGATACGCATTTGCATTGACTTTCGGGATATTAACAAAGCTTGTCCCAAAGATGACTTCCCATTACCATCCATTGACGTTATTGTTGATGCAACAGCTGGATTTGAATTGTTGTCCCTCATGGATGGATTCTCAGGGTATAATCAGATTAAAATATCTAAACATGATCAAGCCAAAACCACGTTTATAACTCCCTAGGGAACTTATTACTGTTGTCATGCCCTTCGGTCTTCGAACACGGTGCTACATATCAGCGGGCAATGACGTACATATTCCACGATCTTATCCATAAAATTGTGGAATCCTATGTGGATGACTTATTGGCCAAGGCCAAGAAGCGTTGTGATCATCCAGAAGTACTCTAGTATCATCCTCTCATGATTGATTGAATATGGTGTCACATTAAACCCAAAGAAGTGCACATTTGGTGTAACAGGAGGCAAGCTTCTAGGTTACATTATATCTTCATGAGGGATTGATGTTGATCCAGCCAAAATCCAGGTTGTTCTCAAAATGATTCCACCATCGGATGAGTCTGGAATCAGGTCATTTCTTGGGAAACTCAGTGTAATACAAAGGTTCATCCCGGATTTAAGTTTTGCCATTCATCCAATCAACAATCTATTAAAGAAAGATTATAACATTGATTGGATTGAAGAATGCAACGAGGCCTTGAATCAGTTAAATGCTTCTTGTTGTCTCTACCCACGCTAATGCCTCCTAGACTAGACCACCCTTTGATCCTATACTCATGAGCCACTGATGTCTCGCTAGCCTGCATGCTGGCTCAAGAAGATAATGATAAATGAGAACATGTAGTTTATTTCATTTGCTAAATGTTGCTCGATTATGAAACATGTTATACATAGGTAGAGAGAGAATGCCTTGCCATAGTCTTTGCAACAAAACATTTAAGACATTACATGTTAAACCAAGAAACAAGGGTCATTATAAAGACAAATCATTTACGAACATTCCTCACACAAGGGTCTTTATCTAAAAAGGATGGACATTTCATAACCTTAATGGGAAAATTTGAGTTAACATTTGTAAACCAAAAATCCGTTAAGGGACAAATCATTGCAGATTGGTTAGCTAACAATCCATTAGATGGAGGCAATCTAGTAAATTTGGACTTTCTTGATGAGTGTATATACTTTGTCAAAACCAGGCCCCCCATCTCTACATGTCCCTGGTACATTGATATCATCAATTTTATCATGGACCACACATACCCAAAAGTACCATGTCCCAACAAAGAAGGTGGTTACGCATTATCACTACTAAATACATTATTTTAGAACAAGTAATCTATCGTAAAGCCTTCTACGACATGCTTTTAAGATGCGTCGACACAGAAGAATCCAAGAAGATTCTTTATGAATCCCATAGTGGGATATGTGGAGGCCACTTCGGTGGTCATGCCACTACTCGCAAAATACATCGGATGGGATATTTTTGGCCCACTCGAACATGACGCAATAGATTTTGTACGTAAGTGCCACAAATGCCAAGAATTCTCTCATGAGATTCACATGCCAACACAATCCTGCAACCAATAGTAACCCCGTGGCCCTTCTCCATGTGGGGTCTAGATTTGATAGGGAAATTCTCTCCCTCATCAACCGATGGCCATAATTTTATAATTACAACCACAAAATATTTTACCAAATGGGTAGAGGCCATGCCTCTCACCACCGTACCAGGTTTGGTAATTGCCAAGTTCATTATGAACCAAATCATTTGCGGTATGGTGTCCCACAAGTCATTATCTCAGATAATGGCACATCCTTTAAAAATGATGAGGTCCGTGAGTTATGTAGAAAATTCAAAATAAACCATCACACGACCTCTCTTTACTACCCTCAAGCCAATGGACAAGCCGAAGCAACAAACAAAACATTAAAGGCTATTCTCCTCAAAACAATTAAGGAGAACAAGTGAGATTGGCATCTAAAACTATATCCAGCCTTGTGGGCCCATCAAACCTCAATAAGAACACCAATAGGAGTAACCCCTTTCTCATTGGTATTCGGGAAAAATCAGTTCTCCCACTTGAGGTTGAAATACCTAGTCTCTGCATCTCATTACAAGGGATTTTAGACAAAGAAGCTTACAGGGAGGCACGCTCTCTCAACTGGAAAGTCTTGACGAGGGCAGCCTAAACATCGAACAATGGCATAGTGCCTATGCTGACCGGATGTCCCGGCAGTATAATAAAAAAATTCTACAAGTGAGAAATATATGAGGGATCTAGTTCTAAGACTAGACAGTCGGATTGATAAGAAAACCGGTGAAGGAAGGAAGTTCCGACCCAAGTGGTTGGGCCCATACCAAGTCATGAAAGACTATGGAAATGGTGCGTATCTCTTGTGCACATTATAAGGTGAGGAATTCAATGAAACTATCAATTCCTTACATCTTAAACGGTTTTACGCATAAGACATAAGAATCACCACTTGTACATTATAGCTACCTACATTGCATTAGTCATTTAGTTGTTTCATTTTGTCCACTCATTTCGTAAAAATTGTATTCAAGGAACTTACTCTTAAGCAATCTATTACAAATTTATGAAAGTATTGACAAAATCATTCAAATCACATCTCTTCAAACATCATCAAGTAATTTCAAATCTTCTCATCAAGTTTGACAGACACGTATTGACGAAAACCATACCAAGGCTTGCATACTTGGTTTTGCTCTTTCTTTCTACTAGGTAAAGTTGTCCTTACCTACGGTATGTTCTAGAAGATTCTTGGTGTCACATATATCCCTCTTATGTCTCTTTGAAAGAAATGATATCCCAAAGTCACAGATCAGAAGTGTCAAAATCAAATAGAATAAAAAATTCCAAGCAAATAGAATATTTTATTTTACACACTTCTTTGCCCCACCAACCTTCGGTGATAAGCTCACATCTCTTACTAGTGGTGCAAGGTTGAGAAAGGAAAGAAGTGCCCTTACTCACCTATGTCTTGCCTATGGTGACAAACCATGCTTCTTACTAGTGGCAGGAGGCAGGGTGTGGGGGGTCTATTCACACAAATTAACAAATCTTGGTATTCTAGAAATGCAAATCAAATTATATTAAGTGAAAACAAATGTCCAAATTCCAAAGAGATCAAATCCTCAAAACCAGATTTTTTCAACCAAGTTGCCATTTATTGATCTAAGTCTAGATAAACTGGAAAGTAAGTGGCCTTCTGAGCTTGGTGGTAGTTCTGAGTAGGGTAAGTGTGTAGGTCTAAGTTTGGTTTCTATCACTGGTTTTTCTATCTCTCATCATTCCATTCAGTCAAACTCATACAATTTGTGCCCTTCCCAACTCTTGGTGTTGAGCCCTCGCATCTTACTAGTTGCATGGAGTTGGGAGTGGGGCAAGTTCAGCTCTTTATCACTATACATTCATCACATTTTGCCAACATAAGAAGAAATCACAGACATTTCCCAAAGAGGCCAAAAGTTCAATACTACAATGTGTTCATCATCACATGTCAGCATTACAAAAGCATATAAAGTAAAACATTCTGTTTAGTATTTGCTATCATTTGTCATCCATTGCATACATTCTAAAAAGCATGAAAACAAATACTCTAAAAACATCTAGTATACACATGGGAAACGAGTCACAAAATTCTAGACACCAGATAGTCTAGATCCAAAAAGAGATATATATATATATATATAAATGGTGTTTCATGTACAATGCCATCATGCACTAAGGCATGGTCAAAACACTCAATGAGCCCAGAAAATTAAAAAAATTGTACATGTATCCGACCAAAAGTCACTACAAAAAGAAATTATGATCTCTCAATCTCTGCGAGATCCCTCAGAAGGTGTATGACCGTGCCTAGGACTCCTGCTGTGACGATGCTCTAAATGGATGGAGGGCTCACGATCATGGCCAGCAGTTGTGGTCTCACTATGAGAGTGAATCCTCCTCATCAAGCGCTCAATAGTCCTATATCCAGCCAACTCGGTGCAAAGGGAGGTAATGATCTTTGCCACCTTCCAGATAGGGGCAAAGACATATGTATGTCGACCAGTTGCTGAAGGCTCTCCAACATCCTCAATGAGCTCGGCCCGAGTACCATCAGAAGGGAGTAATAGAGTGTCAACGCACACCTAGCGAATCAAGTCTCGCCATCCCTCAGTAGTCAGTGCAAGTAAAAAGGAGAAGCACACAAGTTAGAAAGTTTTCCAAAATAAGACCAAAGATAAATGAAACAACAAAAGGAAATAACAACTAAGAAATTCTAACTAAAACTAGTCGAGAAAAGAGTAGTAACTCACTTAGATCTCAAGCCTCTAGGTGGGATCTCTAGGATCCGCACCTACCACTGATGCTGCCACTGACTATTGTCCCTCTGCCATATCTCGGAGAAATGTGATGGCCTACCACATAATTTCCATCTCCCCCTAAATCTCGAGAAGGAAACTCCTCCGAAATCAGAGTCACCTTCTCTGTGCTTCGCTCCACCCTCTCAACCTGCAAGATATCCTGAGTGTCATGCCACTCAAAATCGTTGTCATCCTCCTCACCTATCCCACCGGCTCCGGTCTTTGCCTCCTCTGTTTCCTCCTCTATCACCCCTAGTGAACTCCTTAGACTTAGAGTCCACGTCAATAGGCTCATCTCTACTATGAGCAGGACCGGCACCAATCTGAAGTAAAGGTGCTCGAGGAGCACTGGCTACCCCTCGAGCACGAACCACCCTCCTAGTTGTGATGGGAACACCAGAAGTGATCGTAGTCCAACCCCGGACTCTACGACCTCCCCGAGCCTCACGAACATATCTATACATTGGCCCCGCTGGAGGAAACATGTCAATATATGGGAGGTGAAGTGTAGCGGTACTTTGTCAAAGGCGTGGATCTCCAATTTCCCTGTCCTGTCTACCAATTGACTGGTAGTGTGGCAAGCGATCAATGTGAGTGTCTCCTCTCCCCATAACCATGTCATGGCCTGATAAGGAGTAGCCTCCATGTCTGTAGTAGTCAAAGAAGCCAATGGCTAGTGAGGTGCTCTAAGAATGGTCATCCCTGTCCACCTCGCTGCCCTGATGCCCCCAGATCCTCTGCATGTACACCTCTCCCATACGGAATGATGTGCTCATACACCTAACTCATGACAAGAGTAGGGTGGCTCAATGACTGTCCCTGTAGTCTGACCACCTTGTACAAATCGTGGTAGGTGGTCCCGAGGATGTCTGCTCCCCAAGCATAAATGCGGCCATGGCCCTCAATCTGTGTAATGATGGGAGCCCAGTAATATAAGAGAGTGTCCCCTCCCTTGTCCCTAATCAATCTCAAAGCAAGGATGCCCATGATAGCCTTGTGGAGCATAGAAAGATTTGACTCAATAATGGAGTGGACCTTCACCCCCTTCTTCGACCCCATGGAAACAACGACATCCCCCATATAAGTGGCCCACTGAACCAACTAAGATCTCGACACTGCTGTCTTGAGAGACAACCACCTCCCAAGGATCAAAACCCCCAGTATATGGTAGACATCCTCCAGGGTGATGGACCACTCACCCCTCACACTGTAATCAGAAAGTGTTCCGATATGTGTCCCAATATGAAAATAAGTCACATAATATGTGACTGGCAAGTGCGACATGAGGGACCTGTGTAATCCTCCAAATGCCAGCCCTCTGTATAATGTCTCTCTCCACCTGAGATAGTGCATCTAACACTACCGGGATCCAATCACACACTCTCTCTCTACTCCATCTAATATACTCCTCCTTCTACATCCACCCAAAAACATAGAAAAAAGAGTGAGTAAGTAACAAAATCTGACTTGAAAAATTACCAAGAACATATAAAAATGCTAAAAGTGCAAAGACAATAAAAATTTACATCCTTTTTTGCATTCTGTTTGAAATCACTACCTTCGAGGTAACGGTCCCGTAAATCGCTTGCCTTCATAGGTGGCGGTCCCATGACCGCCACCTTGCAGTGGCGGTGGTCCTGTCTCGAAACGTCAAAATGGATCGAAAGCCCTAAAAACACATTAAAAATGCAAGAAAACACCATTTTTAACAAAATAAAGACCTACCCTATGGGCGCCCCCCTAGAGACTCATTTAAAACTAGCATTTTCAAAAATGATCCCCCCATGACAAAGATTTCAACATTTCTATGTTTTGGATTTAAAAATGATAAATTGAGAAGAACTAACCTGAGACTTCGCAGGCCGATGTTCCACTCTCAGAGGCATGATCACATTCTCGCAACAAACATTTTGACTGTACTCTCATCAAAAATGGTCACCGTGGGTCCCAGAGCTCAAAAACCACCAAATTGACACGCAAAATGAATAGTAAAATGAGTTCGTTATATATATATATATATATATATATATATATATATATATATATATATATATATATAGCTTTCTAAAATTGATTTTGAATGTCTTTCGCAGGGTTAGAGCATCATCAAGAGGTAAGTTCTAAACCCCGCGTAGATGGTAAGTCCTCATTTCATATCAATTTAGTTTTATTTCTCAATTTATTTTATCTATCTGCACTTGAGTCCCCTTTTTCATTTTATAGATAGCGGGATTTTGGATGGCAACTTTCCAAACACGGGCGTGTCAGGTATAACTCCTAACTCCCCATTTTGGGACCACCATACTTGGATCCACCGTTTTACACCTCTTCATGGCTAAGACGCTTCTCGAGGGGGCAATATGTACGTACCCAAAATTGTAGGGTACTGCACCGCCGGAAAGAGGTTACACATACCCCAATGATGATACAGGTCTCCTCGCAAGGTGTTCGGGATCCAGAAAAGCTCACCAAGTATATGTTTGTATCCCGTATGCCTCATCGGCCTCCACGTGCTTTGTTCTGCACTCTTCCCCCTTTTTCCTTTACATTTTGGCCTTAAGTGATGAGACCGCCACCTTACCACGGGTGGCGGTCCCATGACTCCGCCCAAGATAGGGTGGATCTCAGAACCGCCACCCGATGGGCGGCGGTCATGTGTGTGTTTTCCAGAATGTTCCGACGATCTCGTCAAACGTAAAATTCAAATTTCTATCTCGCATTCTTCAGCTACTTTGCTTTGCATTTATGTTTTGGCCACCCTATGAATAGTGTTTTCTCTTTGTTTAATGGTAAAAGAGTTCCATTCCAAGTTACCTTCTAGTGAATGCATTTGTTATAAATAGCCAGCTTGTTTTCAAACAAGAGGCCCCTCTCCTTCTCTATTTAATCATTCAGTCTTTTGAGTTTCTTTCTTAGAATTCCAATAGTTTCATGTTTTACATCCATTGTTAGTCTTCCTTTGCTATTTAGAGGTCATTTGATCTTCTTGTTTCAATCTTGCTTCATTGTTGTTCCATGCAAACTAGTTTAGAATAAGGTAGTTTCATTCTTAGATTGGAATCCATTTAGAGTTGTAGGTTTTTTCTGGTCACAAAAGATAGTTTCTAGAACTCTCGGCGTATTTGTGTTGTATTCCCGCAATAAATCCCACTAGGAATTGCATAGTCAAGCTCTGTTCACTTGCACTATCCCTCTCTTACTCGCATTGTATTCAGTCTATATCCAAAGCTACCATTGTTCGAGTACCTTCTTCTATTGATGCTATCATATACACACTTTTTTGGATTCACGAGAACACGAAGGAATGAGGAGATCACACTGAGGGGACAAAGTCACACACAACTAGATTTACCACTATTTTGTAAACTCCAGGTTTGAGTTGTCAAAGTTCTAGTTATAACATATCAAATAGAGTAGTAAATTATTTCATTTCAGTCAAAGCTCGCTCTCGATATCACTGGGAAGCTGTGGGGATTGATAGTTTCTAAGAAACTATGATTCATTCCTCACTTCTGAGGTAGGATCAAGAGTCTTTCAATTTAAATTAATTAGTTGTTTAGATATTTAGGATAAACTCACAACTGCACAGGAAAATAGCTACACCAGGCTACTTTGTTTGTTTTGATTCTGTTACTAGATTAATTGTCCATTTTCTGAATATATTAGAATAGATGCTCTTTTAATTCCTTTAAAACACTTCATCAAAAATACAAAGATAAAAGAATACATGCATAGTGTAGATACATCTTTCATAATTAGTTTACTAGTTTTAGTTAAAGTTGAATCGTTTTTGCATGACAATCATGGGACCTAGGGAATTCAAGGAATATGTGTTTGAACCAATAGTGCCTCAACCAAATCTCCCCACAACACTAGCTGATATAGATCAAGACCTTAGGATTCAGGTTTTTCGAATAACGGTAGACCTACGAACAATTAGTGAACAATTGAGAGAGTTAAATATTGAAGACGACAAGGCATACACATTTTGGTCAAATCACCCTAATTACAGACTACCTTGATAGGATGTCCGCATGACTGTACAAGGACTCGAAAGAGAACAAGTATTTGGTTGTGATCCTTTAGTTCCACAACCTAACGCAGGAGACCTCCTCATTGACATAGATACTAGCTTACACATTCAAGTTGCTAGAACACCTGTAAGGTATTCTAAGAAAATTACACAACTTCTAGTTCTAAACATAGAGGCTGAAAAGGCATACAATTATTGGATAATCGGAAGGAGAAATTAACTCCTCATATGACCATAGGAGGTCCGCCACAACCACAAACTTACGGTTGTGATCCACAGGTCCCACAACCCAATGGGCCTACTGATCAATCAAACATTGACACTGGTTTACGAACACTAATATTTAGGTCCTCACCACTCCCACCAGACATCATTACACAATTCTCCGTATTAAACGTAGCAACCAATCAAGCTAAAGATTTCTGGACTAGACCAGAGAATCGTCCATAAAACCTTGGAGGATCCACTACACATCTCATCACCATTTTCATGACCTTGTCTAGAAATATACACGAAGCACCTATGGTCACTTCCCACGTATCCAACTAACCAATAAATAGGATCTCGATAGAGCTCGACATTGATTGGAGCCTCCGAACAGCTATTATATCTGAGTGATCCATTACGCCAATTTAGGTTAGGAGGGCCTTCTACACCTTAGATTCGTAGATTCCACTATTGCATGTTGAGGATATAAGATTTCCCAACTAGTTTGTCTATATCCATACATATTCCACATTCACTGGCCATCTTGGCATGACCTTAGGAGGTCGGGTACGAGGAAGAATTACTTATAGATTCTTATGCTCGCATGTCACTTTTCCATCGCAGTCATCTTTCCTTATAGAAAATCCATCTTCCACACAATGAGCTTCTCAAGCTCCTCTAGCTGATTCTTTTGTGGTGCTTAGGCTCACCGTCGTGGCCTCGTGCTTCTGTTTAACCATTGAAAATATTTTTGTGCAGCCCAATGTTTCGCCCTTCATCACTTTCTGGACCTCATTGTTCTCCTTCAGGGTCTTTATGTTGATGAGCACCTTTGGAGCTATGCAGATGTTCAAGGAATAGCCTACTTTCATCAGTTATTCTAGTAGCATCTTCAACAATCCTTCATATGATGCAATATTTTGCATCATTCAAGCCTTTTCTCACTCTGCCTCTTGTGTTGGATCCTTTGGTGCTGGCATGCGCAGAGATTCATCTTCAAGCACTAGGTCCACCAATGTACCTACATAGTGTATTGTTGAAGGAAATGTCTTTGGTACCTTTGGCTCCAAGTGTGGCCTAGCCCTTACAACATTATCACCAATTTCCTCTGTGATGTTGATAAATACAACATTCTTTTTCTGCGCTAAGTCCCTCTCTTGTGTTAGGCGTGCTATTTCTCCATCCTTAGTTTTAATCTCTTCCTGGGCACCCTAATTGTGGCATCCTTGTCCATATTCCACCTCGCCACCTCTTTTGATGCATTGCTTACCTATTCATCTAACATGACAGTAGGCTTTATGGTCATGTGTCTAGCTTAAGGTGTCTTATTCAACCTCCTTGATACGCATGACTCCTCACACACATCAAAATTTGGCTCATCCATGTGTGTGTGCATTGACCATGATAACTATTTCCTTGTGCGCATTGTAGCCATATCTTCATCCATTTTTTCCCAGCCGTATAATTCTTTTTGTGTCAGCATGCTTTGGAAATAGGAGTGAACAATTTTAGTTGTGTCCTCCATATAACCCATGGCTAGTGGAATGTGCTCACCACTTGCTCTTCTAGACCTAGGCTACTTAGGAACTTGAGCCTCCAGATTTGGGACTTGTGTCTCCATATCCTGAGCAGTCTCTATAGCTATCTCATATGTTCCCTTTACCTCCTCTTCTCCTTCCTTCAAATCCTCATATTTTTTTTCTTCTATGTTCTCTAACGGTGTGGGATAATAAGGCGCACTTTCCTCTAACTCTTTTGCCTCCTCATTCAACTTCAGTTTCCTTCTCCTTTGTGTGGTTATCTCCTTCTATGAAGAGAGTATGGGTGATTTGCGCACTGTTTGCAGAGTAGCACCTTGGGTCCTTGTTCTCCTAAACACCCTCTTAAACTTGTGCTCTCCTTTGACTGCAACCAAGTCCTCATCATCCCCCTCTTGTGACTGAGGTGGTGTAGTGGCATGCTTAGCTTCATCCTTATTCATAGGATGTCTTCTACCTCTATGCTCTAAACCACCACTATCTTTGCGCTCATCCTCCTCATCCTCTACCTCAATTGGCTCTGTGGGCTTAGGTGCTGGGATGTTCTCCATTGTATGCTTACCCTTTGGTGGTTCTGGAAGTGTGAATTCATCTTCCACATACTTGTTATTTTCTAACTTGGGCTTCGGTTGGAGGTATACCAGGTGCTGCTCCAACATTTCTCATAGCCAAACTTCTTTGGTTTAATGCTTAATGCATCTAAAATGAGTTTTTCAATATATGCACCCCGCCTTGGATAAACATATTTCTTCCTTAGTGTGTGGTAGTTGCAATCTACCTTACCGCATTGAATGTAATTCGTCATGCATCGAGAACCCATGTAATGACACCTAGAAGTACCTTGCTATGATGGCATATGGTAACTTACACCAAGGTCTCCATGTTCCATCCTTCATGGTGAACCGCGCTATGCAAAAATGTTGGTATATAACGAACTGAACTGCCTTTCCAACCACCAAAGGTAAGTCCTTGGGGATGTGCCATTCTTATTCAAAGGCTGCGTGGAGTCTATCATACCATTTCTCAGCCCTTTTCTTTACTTGTTCTGTCATGGATTCTTCATACAATTACTCTTTGAAGCATTCTGTAGGTGACTTGTGTTCCATGGGATACTCCCATATCTTCTCTTTCAGTCCATCAGGTACTCCAATCTCCATGAACACCAGTGATGACAGAACAACTTCAAATCTGATCTTTCCTCCTGTGCACACCTCCTCAACGATAGTTTCTATAATATAGCGTGAGATGTTGTAGACTACCCCTTCATACATCTTTTTGGAAATATGCAGCCACATGGTGTTCACTTGTGACCACCTTTCCTGGTCATTTAGCTTTGTAACAAGATGTGCGGCTGCTTGCACAACTAGATACTTCTTTAGTTTATTAATTTCCATGCCGCATGGACCCTTTGTGTACCCCAACTCCTTTCTAGTCTCCAATATTGTGGCCTTGTCTGTTAAATCATCTCGCAAGTCTTCTCCTGTGCCCTTCAATCCCATTACCATGGAGATGAGTGTGGCTGAAATTATGGCTCTGCGTATCTTGCAAAGTAGAAAAAATCTTCATGCACTTTTCTCATGAGCCACTAGTACAAGGGCTCATAATTATCGAAGTAAGGGAGTTCATATAGTTGGTAAACTCCAATCTTCTTCAACATCTTCTCTAGCATCGTCATACACCGGCATGTCTTCGCCGTGTGTTTATTTTTCTTTGTGTTCAACAAGGCATCAAGCTCATATTTATTCTCTGCAGTATGGTGATTGTACTCACTCACCTTGATTTTTCTTATGTGAGAATCCCACTCCTAGCCTACGATAACCCCCTATGGATATTGCATTTCAGAAAAATTACTTTTGGGATCCATCTCCTCTTCTTCTTTGACCACCTTCTTCTTTCCCTTCACTCCTGCTGCAACTGCCTTCTTGGGTGCCATTTCTACCTTGCAATCCTTTGTAGATACTCACCTCTTGAATTCTACAATGTGTGAATCAAACCCTAGCTTGAATCAACATGCCCTAGGTGAACTCACGTGCCCTAGCTCCTCTCTGTCACCTTTGCTTCACTCAAACCCTTCACCACCAGGGGATGCAAGCTATTTCTGCGTACAACTCTCTTTGTCACGACTAGTTACACACCTTTTGCACCTCAATTCGATCACTCAACTCTTCACACTTAGCTACTTGTCAAATACTCTTAATCGCAACGGTAAAAATGAATTCACATCCCATCCTTTTTTAATTTTTTTGATACATTCATTGCTCCTTCACCTACCAAATATCTTCTCATTAACTCGACCAATTCCATCCTTTCCGCGCATCACATGTTCGTATCCCAGCTATAACCTTCTAGTTGCACCTTACTACCCTTTGATCACATGATTCTCTTCAGCATGCATCCTTACACATGAGTACCTCATCACCTGTACCTTCTACTCGTAGTTATTATGGCCTCTTCTTACCTCACGTTATCTTTGTTCCTCCATTCATCTCCATCTTTTGTTAGTTTTTAGAAGCAATCCTTTGACTTTAAGAGCACCTGTATCAACTTATCCTTTCACCTTTCAATTCCCATGATTTTGTACCTAGATATTAACAATCCACCCCACACTAAAAGTATGTGCAATCCTCTGCACATAAACATGCTTCATATAGTAATTAGCTTCATGTATGCGCAAGCACACATGTTATCCAAAATAAGCCCATGCTTGTTTTGGTTAACTTGCCTTCATTCTTCCTTCCTTTTGCTGCAGGCATATTTTTGCAACTTTAAAGCACTCAAAATTTCTTGGAGATGGATTCATCAGATAGGATTTTTCTTCCCCTTTCCTAGAAAGGTAAAGAAGTCCTCCTAACTCCTTGTATTTTTTGAGTTATGGCTCGAGTGGAGTTTGGAGGGGAAATTTTCCCTAGGTAGGCCGCAACCAATTAGAAAGTGCCACGTGTCAAGGTAGAGTGGAGGCGTGGAGAGAAATTCGGCACTTAGCCCTTTTGGCTAAAAGGCGCAAAGTCACAAACCGGCCCACGGCCCGCGGAGGAGAATGGAGAAAATTGGTTAAGGCCCCCGCATCGAATCAAGAGGTGCCACGTGTCCATGTTATCAGTGGGAGTTAAGGGAAGGAAGCATTTTCAATTTTTTCCAAAACCACAAAAGCAAAAAAATGAAAACTTGAACCACATCCCCGCGGGCTAATCGGATGGTGCCACGTGGCCACATCGGTGGAGGTCGGGTTAGCGGGGTAATTTTGGAAAATTTTCCTGTGGGTAAAAGAGGCAAAATGTTGTTTTGAGCTTGTGGATGAACCGAGAGGATGCCACGTGTCAAGAGAGAGCGGGCGTGAAGAAATTTTGGGAAATTTTCCCAATTTGAAAAAGAGGGAAAAAGTTCAAATTTCAGCCCGCGAACCCGAATTTTTCCCTAATTTTGTCTTTCTTCACCCAAAACTTTAGAGGGCCATATCTTTCGATCCAAAGCTTGGATTTTCATTATTTTGGTGTCATTGGAAAGCTGTTGAAATTCTCCACATGAAGGAAACCTCAATTTTTAATTTTGATGGATATTTGTGGGAGAAATTTGAAGAAATGTCTTTAGCATGGGAAAAAATGTAGAATTGACCCCTAACCACCAAAATTGATGAAGTATGGTGTCTGCATTTCTTATCCAACATGGCCAAATGCATCAAAAAATGGATTTGTGAGGGAAACCTTGATGTTTAATGAATCTTGTCGGTGGTTGGAGATCTCGAATCAATTTACCCACGTTTTTTCACCTTTCTTCATTATGCTTCATCGTTAAAAGCCAGTTTTGGCTCATTTGTAAAGTGTTGGACGTTTTTGTTCTTACAGACTCCCCTCTTCCCCTTGACATGTGAATTCATGGATTTTAAGGCCTCCCATTGGAACTGTAATATGTTTTTTGCCTCCTTTCCATTGTAATGCATCATATCAAAAATTGGGAATGATAAAACATGTTCTGTGAATGAATTTTCAATCCTTTCTTGCATTTATTGTTTCCTTCGATCCTTCATTAATTTTTGGTAATTTGTGCATGTTCTAGTGTTGCATTCTTATGATCTCGTGTCTATTTGCAAAAACAGAGGTCCATCACTCCTTTAGTGTATCACCATTTTTAACTTAGTTTTGTTTCCTTTTGCATCTTTTAACTCTGTCTCCTTGGAATATAGAGTAGGATTTAGCATTGAACCTCTACAAAATTCATGCATACACCTAAATAGAGGCGTAAGAACCAGCTTTCTCTAGAGAGTTTTCTCACCTCGCAAGGTCCCACACCTTGGAGAAAATTCAATGTTGTGTAATCACACTAAATGACCCATTCTGGACTACATATTTAAAGGTCATTTAGAGGGTATTGTAAATTTGTCCTAACATATTTGGCATGCTCGGTGGGACCTTAGAGGTCTTCATCTTCATTACAATAAAGTTGATGTGTAATTGTTGTAAGTTTCTTGCTTGAAAGAGCCTTGATTTGCACATTCGACGACTCCAAAAGGATAGAAACAATTGGTTTCAACAGTCCAAGCTTGAATATTCATGAGAAGAATCCAAACAAGGTCAAGGACTAGAGAGGAGGTATTTTTAACTATCTCGTAATTATCCCTAGAAAAGGAGAAAGAGGAAGAAGGATTTAAAGGTATCCATCTCCACCAAATAGAACTCTATCAACTCCTCCACCTAGTAGACCTTTCATCCAATCAACAAGGGTTCTCAGTCCAATCAGATTGGCACAACCCAATCCTTATGTCAACTTTATTGGCAGCATTCCACTTTCTCTCAATGCACAAAACCCAGTTCCAATTATAGCATTGAAGAACATCCCATACTTTATTGGAGAAAATCAGACCAATCCTGGTGATCATGTCAAGGACATTGCTAATGTTTGTGCAATCCATGAGATTTTTGAGATGGAAATTATTGTCAAATTGCTGACATCTTCATTCAAAGGGAAAGCCTTGCAATGGTTTAGGAGCCTTGAGGCAGGATCTATCCAAAATTGGTACCGGTTGTGTCTGACCCTCCATAATCAATTTGGAGAGAAAGGGGACAACTTTTCTCTATTGGAGCAACCGATACCTATCAAGAGAGCTCCTAATGAGAAGTTAACAGATTTCAATTTAAGAATTCAAAGAACATGGGTTAGAATCCCATTGGCAGTGAGGCCATCAGCTCAAGGTGCTTTCTTATACTTTCTCAAGGATTTAAATTTTGACATTTCTATGTTGATCCAATCCATGGGAGGTGCAACTCTACTGCAGCTTACAACATCACCATTAGGGCTGAGAATTGTTTGATCCAAGATGGTAAAATTGGCACCTAGGCCTCCTATGCCCTTATATCCATAGTTGGGAAGCCCAAGTACTAGTCAAGCACCTACTTTATCTCCTCTTCCCACTCCTAGAAATTAGAGTTCAAATGAAATCTCTACTTCATCCTCTAGTGCCTCAAATGAGATTCAAGAAATTATGAAACAATTACAAAATTTGGGCAATGAGATGGTTATGCTCAAGAGGAAAAAATCTCAAAGTTTTAGGCCTTCTTATCATCCTCAAACTCGCCTAATAAACAACCATATCAGTCTAAAAGGCCACCCAACCTAGCTGAAAATCAAAATCAAGTAAGGCCTCCCGCCAATAGACCATTTCAGCCCTATAACCCCAATGTTACATCTACCTCTAAAGCCTTAGTGCCAAAGTGCAAAATAATGGAGCTCAAGAGTATGACTGGTGTTTCCCATGTAGTGAACCTCACAACCAATATATGTGCTTCAATGGTGCTTTGAACCAAGCTTTGATGGTGACAACAACCTGGTGTAGAGAGTGAAGTGAGTTAAGAAACAAACCAACAACAAGGGAAATTTCAACAAGATATAACTCCAAATGAGACTACACTTGTGAATTGGTAGGCTGAATATTTTTGTGGTATAAATCAAACACCTTCTCAGAGTGTAGCAGCTAACACACAGTCAAAGAAGAGGAATATTGGTGAAGGGCACTCATTAGATCCAAGTGATCCATAACCTTCCATCACTCCACAAGGTGTTGGCAAGAAAAATGTAGTTCCAAATGTACAAGGATAACCCAAGCTACCTTCTAGATTAGCTCAAATGTCAAATGTTGTAGCCCATGTACAAGAAAATAATGTGCAGACTAAAGGGTGGCAAAGAGATGGTTAATCCCCATTTAACCTCATTGAACAAATGAAGAAGATCAATGTGAACATATCTATGTGGGAGTCACTATCCATCCCAGGACAAAAGGATCTATTACAAGCCGCCATGAAGAATTAATTGGTCAACCTCAAATCAACTAGCTCATATGCAAGAGAAGGTACTCACAAATGCTACTCATCCTGAAGGGAATCATGGAGGGCAGTGAGGTAAAATTTTGAAGCCCCCTCCATTCTATGTCTCATTGATCATTGGGGATAAACTAGTACATAATTGTATGATTGATTCTGGGGCAAGTAGTTTCGTGATGCCCAAGCAAATAGCTGATCAGCTGGGCCTTCAATATGAATTCATGTCTAAGGGGGTGGTGCAATTAGATGGGACAAAGTAGTAGAAACAGTTGGGGTAATTAAATATTTGAGCCTTACTTTACATGCATGCCCCAATGTCACTGTTTTACAAGATGTGTTGGTGATAGATTTGCCACCACTCTTTGCCATATGTTTGTCAAGGGATTTCACAGCTAGAATTGGAGGCTACCTATCTACTGATTGGTCACACATATTGTTTAGGACAAGGTATGGAGCCAAGGCCACAATCAGGTCTGAACCTATTACAAACTTTCACATTAAGCCTCATACTCCAAGTCCAATTAATACTAATTGTTCAACATTTGATCAAGAGGATTATCCAAGCACACATGAAGCTAACACCAAAGTTGGAAGCATTCCGGATTTGACTCTTGATAAATGGGCAAGCAAGGTACATGATTTTGATCCCTACAAGGAAATAAAGGAATCTAAACTAGGAGTCTATTACATGCATGAAGAAAATAAGCCTCTTCCTAACATCACCAAGCCGACCATAGAGATGACAATGATGTATGGCAGGTTGTTCTTTAATGGATCAAGAAGCGAGACAAGGTGCGGGAGGAGGAGCTATGCTTGTTTCACATCAAGGCATTAAGTATTATTCAGCTTTTAGATTTTAGTTTGCATGTTCTAATAACACTGCTAAATATGACGCTTTAATACATGGATTGCATTGGTCAAGGAAGAGAGGCATCAAAAACTTACAAGTCTTTGGTGATAGTGAGCTAATTGTTAATCAAGTTAAAGGAAAACATGCTACCAAGAATGACCTGCTCAAGAGTTATAAGAATAGGGTGTGGGACCTCATTAAGGATTTTGAGGGCTTTGGCATCAACTCCATCCCTAGGAAAGAGAACCAAGCTACTGATAGGCTTGCAAAGGTTGGAACAACTTTTGATGTTGTGGAGAGTATCAAAAGAGATAAAATGCAGCCAAATATCCATGTGATTGTGAGGCCATCAGTGCTAGACAATAATGCAAGTTGGTAAGTGTTTGAGAGTGACCAAAAAATCATCAATTTCTTGCAAGAGGAAGCTAACTTCTCAGCCAAAAATTAGGAAAAGTTGGAACAACAGTACGGTGATCAAGTGGTATAGCTGAGAACCAAAAAATGCCAAAAGGACTTGTGACTTTAGAGTCTATCTTCAATCCTAATGATCAATTTAGGAAGGAGAAAGAAAACATCCAAGTCAAGGGAGAGGATTCAGAGCCCATCTTAGTTGGATAAGGCAAGTCACTTGAATTGGTAAAGTGGCAATTGAGCAAGAAAGGTATGAATTCATGCAACTTTGCCAAGAGTTCTGGATGTATTTACTTAGAGCTATAAATACTTGAGAGGTTTCAATCCCAAGCTATCTCAACACACAATTGAACTAGATCCAAGTGCTAAGCCAATCAGGTAAAAACAGAGACCGGTTAATCCACACATTGAGCCTCTCATGAAGAAGGAATTGAATAAGTTAATAGAGGCAAGTATCATATTCCCCATCAAGCATTCAAGTTGGGTTGCAAACTTGGTTCCAGTTAGAAAGAGAAGTGGAGAAATCAGGTTGTGTGTGGACTTTAGAGATTTGAATAGAGCATCCCTCAAGGATCACTACCCACTTCCTTCTATGGAGTAGATTTTTCAAGTTGTTGCTAGCTCTGAGAGGTTTTCATTGCTAGATGGTTATTCAGGGTATAATCAGATCATGGTAAAGGAAGAGGATCAGTTCAAAATAGCCTTCACCACCAAATGGGGAACCTATGCATATAGAAAAATGCCATTTGGGCTGTCTAACACTGGAGCTACTTTCCAAAGGGCAATGGATATGGAATTCAAGGGATTGATCAACAAAATAGTGCTGATATACCTAGATGATATTACTTGTATTTTCTAAAAGTGCAATAGACCATCTCTTTCATTTGAGACAAGTGTTCCAAAGATGTAGAATATTTGGGGTATCCTTGAATCCCAAAAATGCATTTTCCTAGCTCATGAAGGCAAGCTCCTGGGCCACATTGTTTCCAAAGAAGGGTTAGCAATTGATCTAGAGAGGGTTGAAGCAATAAGAGCACTGCCATTGCCAAGGCATAAGAAGGATCTTCAAAGTTTCTTGGGAAGAATCAATTTTGTTCGAAGGTTTGTTCCAAACTTTGCAGCCCTTGTCAAGCCAATAACTATGATGTTGAAGAAAAGTGTGGCATTCAAATGGATAGTTGAAGGTAAGGAAAGTTTTGAGGTAATCAAAGAAGCTATCTCATGGGCTCCAACTCTCATTAACCCATATTTCTCCAAAGACTTCATCCTTTATGCATTTGGCGGTGATGATACAATTTTTGCAATTTTAGTACAGCAGAATGAAGAAAATACAGAGTAGCCAATTGCCTTCTTTAGCCAAAGCTTGGAGGACTATGAAGTAAGGTATTCCTTCAGTGAGAAACATGTTATTGTAGTGATTAGGAGCTTGAAGAAATTTAAGCATCTAGTTTCAAACAACAAGGTTCAAGTGTTGGTTTCTCATGTGGGAGTTAAAGACATCCTCTCAACAAAGATCTAAATGAAAAATGTGTAGGATGGATTACTCATGTCATGGAGTATGAAATTGAGATAAAAGTCACCAAGATGGTCCGAGGAAAGGGATTGTGTGAGCAATTGGCCTTGATCCAATCAATTGAAGCAAGCCAAGAGAAGAATGTTGTTTTGGTGTTGTAAGAAAGCCAAGAACGAAGATATGTTCAAGAAGAAAATGGTGGTGTGCTCACTCCTTGCTAGACCTAAGACATAATGCACTTCTTACAAACAAGCCTATGCCCTCCAAAGATGATGAAAAAGCCAAAAAGACACTTCAGATTACAGGCTATTCCGTATGCACTTGTTGATGGTGTCTTGTTCAAAAAGATATCAATGGAGTGTTGTTGAGGTGCATTGAGACAAATTAGATTGAGAAAATGTTAGAAGAGTTCCATAATGGATCAGCTAGGGGTCACTTTGTTCAAGAGTGACAGCTCTCAAGATCATGAAGGCTGGTTATTATTGGCCCAAAGTGTTTAGTGATTGTTATGCATGGATCAAGAGGTGCAATAATTGTGCATTCTTCACAGGCAAAGAGAGATTAGCAGCACTTCCATTGCACCCAATCTCAGTTGACCAGCCATTCATGCAATGGGGTTTGGATTTCATTGGATTAATTAATCCAAACTCAAGCCAAGGGCACAAATGGATTCTAATAGCAACATACTACTTCACCAAATGGAATGAGGCAGTGGCACTCAAAGAGGCAAATGAATCTAGCATTCTAGACTTCTATGAGGAGATATCAACCAGATATGGTATACCTACCACTATAATATCGGATAATACGTTGGCATTAATAGGATCAAAGGTAATCTGAATGGGCTGTTAGAAATGGGATCTATTTAAGAACTTCATCAAATTATTACCCTAAAGGTAATGGCCAAGTGAGTCCACAAACAAGAATCTATTAAGGATCATTAAGAGGACTCTTGATGAAAATCATAGGACTTGGCACACTAAGCTCAAATCAGCTCTATGAGCTGATAGGATAACTCCTAAGAGATCCACGGGTAACTTTCCATTTAGATTTGTTTATGGGAAAGAGGCGGTTTTGCCTATGTCACTTGAGTTGCCAACATTGGAACTCATTAAGCAATTGTAATTGTTAGAGTTTGAGGCCATGGAGGTTAGATATGCAGACTGATGGAACTCCAAGAAATCGAGAGAACGTGCAGCCCAAACAATGGAAAAGGACCAAGCTTTGATCAAGAGAAGCTTTGATAGGAAAGCTAAAGCTAGAAATTTCTAAGTTGGATAATTAGTGTTGAAATGGGATGCAGACCGAGAAAATCCAGGAAGGCATTCAAAATTTGATGCCATTTGGAGTGGCCCCTACATGGTCACAAAATGCAAAAACAACAATGCCTTCCAATTGTCTACATTGGATGGTGAGAAACTGCAGATTCCAGTTAATGGAATCCATCTAAAGCATTGCTATTAGAAGGGAAACTTCTCACCTTGTACATATTAGCTTAGATTTTTCATTCCTCCAAGTGCTTATGCAAATTGTTTTGTTCTAGCTTAGATTTACTTTTCCCTAAGCGCTTTGGCACAGGTTTTGTTACCCCAAGGATGCATCTTTTACAGATCATGTTCCAGGTCAAAGTAATTTTCTACTCTCACAATCTTCATCTTAGAGATTTTCTAATGAATTGAGAGTAACAAGTAGTTGAGTTCATGACTCCATGCTCACTTTGGATTGCTTCAGGTAGCTGGTCACTTCATCTAGCAGGTAGATGACCCCTCTGAGTCACCAAAATTGTTATCCAAAATAAGCCCATGCTTGTTTTGGTTAACTTTCCTTCATTCTTCCTTCCTTTTTCTGTAAGCAGATTTTTGTAACTTTAAAGCACTCAAAATTTCCTGGAGATGGCTTCATCAGATAGGATTTTTCTTTCCCTTTCTAGAAAGGTAAAGAAGTCCTCCTAACTCGTATTTTTTGAGTTATGGCTCACGAAGTTTGGTGGGGAAATTTTTACCTGGCAGAAACTGACCGCCAATTAGAAAGAACCACATGTTAAAGCGGAGTGGAGGCGCGGAGAGAAATTTAGCACTTAGCCCTTTTGGCTAAAAGGCACAAAGTCATAAACCGACCCATGGAGGAGGATGGAGAAAATTGGTTAAGGCCCCGCATCAAATCAAAGGGTGCCATGTGTCCACATTGTTGTCACGGAGTCGGGGAAGGGAAGGATTTTGTTTTTTTCCAAAACCGCAAAAGCGCAAAAATAAAAACTTGAACCACATCCCCATGGGCTAATTAGATGGCGCCACGTGGCCACATCAGTGGTGGAGGTCAAGTGATTTGGGGTATTTTTGAAAAAATTTCCCAGGCGGGTAAAAGAGGCAAAATGTTGTTTTGAGCCCGTGGCCAAACCAGAGGGTGCCACACATCAAGAGAGCGGGCATGAAGAATTTTTGGGAAATTTTCCCAATTTGAAAAAAGAGGGAAAAGTTCAAATTTTTGGCCCGCGAACCCAAATTTTGCCCTAATTTTGCCTTTCTTCACGTAAACTTCGAGAGGACCATATCTTTCGATCCAGAGCTCAAATTTTCATGATAATGGTGTCACTCAAAAGCATTGAAATTCTCCACATGATGGACACCTCAATTTTTAATTTTAAAGGAGCTTTATGGGAGAAATTTGAAGAAATGTCTTTGGCATGGGAAAAATGTAAACCGACTCCCCAACCACAAAAATTGATGAAGTATGGCATTCGTTTCTTCTCCAAAGATGGCCGAATGCATTGAAAAATAGATTTTTGAGCGCAACCTTATTGTTTTAATGATTCTTGTGGTGGTTGGAGATCTCAAATCGATTTTCCCATTTTTTTCACCTTTCTTCATTTCGCTTCATTGTTAAAAGCCAATTTTGGCTCATTTGTAAAGTGTTGGATGTTTTTGTTTCTTGCAGACTCCCCTCTTCCCCTTGACATGTGAATTCGTGGAGTTTTAGGCCTCCCATTAGAAGTACAATACATTTTTTGCCTCCTTTCCATTGTAATGCATCGTATCAAAAATGGGAATGATAAAGCATGTTATGTGAATGAATTTTCAATCCTTTCTTGTGTTTATTGTTTCCTTCTAATACTTCATTACATTTTGGTAATTTGTGCATGTTCTAGTGTTGCATTCTTATGATCTGTGTCTATTTGCAAAAATAGAAGTCCATCACTCCTTTGGTGTATCATCATTTTTACTTAGTTTTGTTTCCTTTTTTGCATATTTTAACTCTTTCTCCTTAGAATCTAGAGTAGGATTTAGCATTGAACCTCTACAAAATTCATGCATATACCTAAACAGAGGGGTAAGAACCAAATTTCTCTGGAGATTTTTCTCACCTTGCAAGGTCCCACACCTTGGAGAAAATTCAATGTTGTGTAATCACACTAAATGACCCAATTCTAGACTACAGATCTGAAGGTCATTTAGGGGTGTGCTTTGTAGATTTTCCTAACATTCGCTTATTACACAACACACCAACTAAATTGACAAAGCATAGCGACAAATAAGGAAACACATTAAGAAAATATAGAATTGAAAACCTAATCTAAATGGCAATACTACCTTATTACAAACACCAAGAAGACTTATTTATAGTAGGGCTTCAACCTACTCCCGTTAAAGTAACCGGGTAGTCGTGTTCCATCAAGTGCTTCTAACTGGAAAGCACATATTTCAAGGATGTAAGTGATAACATACAGCCCCAACCAATGTACCTTAAGTTTTCCTGGATGGTGTAAAAACTTAGAGTCATAGAGAAGTACCATCTGTCCAATCTCAAAATTCTTGTTCCTTATGTTTTTGTCATGCCATGCTTTCTGCCTGGCCTTTTCTTGCTTCTAACTCCAACATGCTATGGCTCGTTGCTCATCTAGCTGAATTGTCTTTTCAATCCATTCTTCTAAATCTTGCTCATCAACTAGACCTCTAGCACATGCAATACGTAAAGAAGGTAACATAAATTCCATAGGAAGAATGGATTATGTGCCAAACACTAACTAAAATGGTGTGGCTTTGTTTAGTCTTTTATATGTTGTTCGATATGCCCAAAGTACTGCAAATACTTTATCATCCCAATCCTTTCTTCCAACATCATAGATTTTTGTCAATGTGTGGCCTAAAATTTTTATGAAAGCCTCAACAGTTCCATTTTCCGAGGATGATAGGGTGTAGTCTCATTGTCAAATTCTGATTGTCTCATTAAGAAAATGTGTGCCCCTATCACTTTGGTCAAACTCAAAGGACATCCATACCTTGTAGTAATATTTTCCCGTAGAAATTGGAGCTCTTGTAGCTGTTGTATATAGTCCTTGGTAGGTGTTGCTTCTACCCACCTCGTCGCCGATAGTCTCACGTGCAAGTTATAATGTAGCGTGATCTATTTCTACACGCACTGGTGAAATGAGACCCAAAAACTATAGCCCATTTCTCAAACAGTTCTACGATAGCAATAGGTCTCAGAGGAATTTCATCTTGCTAACCTAGTCTTCCAAGATGTTGGCAATGATCACATGCCTTGCATAATTCCTTACAGTCTTTATATAGAGTCTTCCACCATAATCTAGTGAGTAGAATCTTGTGGGCTATGGCATCACCTACATAATGGCCAACTGTAATTCCACCATGAGCTTCTTCCATAATGCCCGTGCGCTCATGTTTCAATACACAATGACGCAATACCTCATCACGACCTATTTTGTACAAGTCACCACTGATGAGCATATAAGGTGTGACGCATATAGCAAGTTGTTTCTTCTCCAAGGATTTCATTCCTTTTGGTGTCATCCATGTCCGTAGAAAGACAACAATTTCCTCTAGTTTTGATGGTGCATGTTGTAACTTTTGTATAACCGTGCATTTGGCATGGTATCTTCAATTACATGTGCTTCCTCTCCCGATTATATTCTTGATAAATGGTTTGGTCTAGAATTATGCTTGCCTAGTTTTACCACAACTATGAAATCAAACTCTTGAAATAGGAGCACCCATTGACATATGTGCCCTTGTAAAACAAGATTATTTACCAAATACTTCAATTCCATGTGATTTTTATAAAAGATGAATGGTGTATCTAGTAGGTACTGGTGAAATTTATGCAACGCATAGATCATGGAAAAAGCTTCATGCTCTGTAGTGGTGTAATTATGTTCTGCAGGAGTTAGCTTTCTACTAGCAAAATAGATAAGATGATCTATAATACCTTCTCTAGGTTAAGCCAACAATGTGCCAATGGCCATGCCAGAGGCATCAACATGTACATGAAATGGTTTGTCCCATGAAGGAAAACATAGAATAAGCATGATAGTAAGTTTCTCCTTTAATGTCTCGAATGCGTGCACTACTCTGTTCTCCCCAGGTAGAGAACGTAACTTTTCCTTTCAGTAAATCTTCTAAGGGTGCGATAACTTTGGCATAGCATTTGATATATTTTTCTATAATATCCTATATGTCCCAAAAATCTACACACATCACTTTGACTGGTAGGCTCCCTAGGCCTATAATGACTACAATTTTTGTTGGATCCACCAACAAACCCTCCTTGCAGATTATGTGTCCCAAAATTATCCCAAATGGTGTAGCAAATATACACTTCTTGATGTTCAAAGAGATACTCAACTATCTACACCGTTCAAACATCAAGTGTAAATTGTCATAGTTATCCTTAACTAATCCGTACACCATCCAATCGTCTAAATATACCTGTAAGAAGTTGTGAATAAATTCCTTGAATGCTTGGACAACTATGTATGAAAATACAACAGGCACATTCTTTAGACCAAAGGGCATTACAGTATAGGTGAAGCTACCCCATTCAATAGTAAATGTAGTCTTTTCTTGATCTTCCTAGGAAATCCTAACCTGATGATACCCAGAGAACCCATCTGTAAATGAATAGATTTCATGCGATGGAACACCTTATATCATTTCCTTAGTAAATGGTGTAGGGAATGGATCATTACACATGAAACATTAGCTCCTCGTAGTCCACGTATATTCTAATCTGTCATCCTTCTTGATACTAATCACCATTGGACTAACCCATTCTGAATCATCAAGGGGCTTGATAATTCCAGATTTCAACATGTTATCAATCTCTTCTTTGAACTTTTCACATAAATTGGGGTTCATTCTGTAAGGCCTCTTTCTAATTGGGCATACACCCTCTTTAAGCTTTATCTTCATCTCCCCTAACGATTCATGCACACCTTTAAGTTCATGGTACCCCCTAGGAAATAGGTCTTGGTAGTCCCTTAGTAAATCTATAATTTTTTCCACTTCAAAGTCTGACCAATAGTCTCCAATTATGGCTTCCTTAGGCTCAATATCTGTTCCAATATTCACTGCTTTGTCTTCATAGGTTCATGATAGGTGCACGTGGTCTTATCCGCATTGTCCAATACCTCACGCCTTCTTGTTGAATGGTTTACATCCAAATTATCTACTTCTTCATCATCCACTAAGTAGACCATTTTTCCTTTCTCTTTCTCAAGGAAAGCGTGTTGAAGTAATGTTGCATCAGCCGCTGGTTCTTTATCAAAATGTGTTCCTAAGTCTTCTTTATCCAATAACTCTTGAAGGAGTTATTTAGCCTTAGAACTATCCCCATAGTTAAGCTCTTGATAACTTTCAATGCTTCTTCTACTGGAGGTTTTTTAGAGAAGAATTAGAACGTCTAGGCCATTCCTGTAATTAAATTGTGCTAATTTCCAATTTCTCTATGGAGTTCTGCATATACATACCAAGCACACATGCAACCTTGTAAAGTGGTATAAAACTGGTGCACCCATTGAAGGTGGTAAAGCTTCCCACCCTTCTATCCAGATTCTCTCACACTTCTGAATGGTGCTGAACAAGTTGATTACCATGATAAATACATATTTGAGTTGGTGCATTTCTCCTAAAGAACATAGTAGTAAGAGAAATCCCAATTTCATTCCATTCGACCATATTATCCATGTGGACCACCCATCAACGTGCTATTATCCCACGTAGTGTATATGTTAGCATATTTCTCCTCTCCAGTGATGTCTATCCATTTTTCTTCCATGGCACACATGAATATTATGGGATCCCCTTCTCTTGTGTAACAAGGTATCGAGTTGTTACCTATCCTCCTGACATAATGTGGTTTTATGCCTTGAGGGATTATGCTCTTTACATCACACCCTACCAACTCGTAAGTGTTGTGAGGCCAATTATCAAAAGAAACACTCGTAGTATTGCTAATAGATTGTGTATCCTCCCACTGAATTAGTCCTTATTTGGTTGGTTCAATCATATTTGGATCTTGGATGGCACGTACATAAATCCTATTCAGATATTCTTCACTTAAAGGCTCAACATAGGCGTGGACTTTCCATCTGTTAAAGGGATAATGACCCTTTCCTCTTTATTTTCAAAACTGATATATCCCTTGTTGAACCAAAGATCAGCATTATTTGCATAGCACCAAGGACGCCCTAATAGAGCTAGGAAGCTATCTGATTCTGCCAGCGCTAAAAATTCAAAGTCTCTAGTGAACTTGGCTCCTTGTATGGTAATGGATGCATCTTTTAAAACTCCTATAGGAGTGGCCTTAGTCTAATTAGCCATGAATAATACATTAGAGGATGGATGCAATGGGGGTCTCCCTATTTGTACCCATGCATCCAAGGTAAGAACATTGACTTCCGCACTTGTATCAATCAAGTATATTACTCAATAACCACCCATCCACAACAACATTTAGAGTGATTTCCTTTTCATAATATAGGCTATGAGGAGGGAGGTTTGCATGCAAGATCTGTCATCCGGTCTCGGTACTTGCACGTGGAGTGTTCCCTTTTAGCCAACTCCTAATAGTGGAATGATGTTCTCCTAGCGCAACATTTTACACACTTCTCTCAAGTCATCTATATCAGTTTGGACCATCTCTGATGCTTTCTTCTACTCCTTTAAGTACTGTATCTCACCCTAAAGATTCCTTAGAACTTCCATGGTATCATGATAAACCTCCTTCTGATAGGCAGGATCTGGGTATCATGCATGAAGAACCTCATCTTTAGTGATAGTAGGTTTCTATTGTAATGCCTCCCTGACACGTGCTACCTCAGTGTGGGTCATGATCTTCACTTGTAGTGCCTTGGATTATATTCCCATCTTGGGAATCCATTGATTGTCCATAGCGCATTGTATCCTAACCATCCATGCGCCTTTGTTTTCTTGTTTATGTTGCTTACTTAGATGCTCATATAAGTCTAGGCACTCTTCATAGCTATGGTTCTTTCCACTGAAAAGAACATGTAATATTTTGAGGACATTCATGCCTATAGTGGTCAGGAGATCCACATGTATAACATGTTCTATGAGGAAACTCACTTCTTCCACCACCATGGCGTTATCCTCAAATCCCTTTGTGGTATCCTCGACCTCTGCCATGAATGCCTTCAAAACATCCCTCGTTCTGATCATAGTGTGCTTGATTGTGCTCCCAGTCATGATGCTCATTCTTTCCCTTAGAGTTATTTGAAACTCTTGTCTGTTGTACACTAATATCTATAGCATCATGGATTTGTCCAATACACCGGTAGTCCTCTCGTGTCATGAGTTATGGACTGCATATTTACTGTGAGCTTGAAACGTTCTTCCTTATCATGCGTTGTAATAACAAGCAAGCGGATAACATCATGGTTTTGGTGGCATATTTCACAATCCATAAGTAATGTATGTATTGTTTTGCGAGGGACAACTATCCTTTGTGTGACTTTCCACCTCACTATCTGTACACCAAATTCTTGTGCGTGTTTCATGTGCTAAATTTTCTCGATATTTTCTCCAACTATTTTACCATTGCTGTTATTTGTGCTTCTAAAAATGGGCTCACCCCAATATCTATGTTCCCAACTGCCTCATCGCGCAAGGCTACTTCAAGTGCTTCATACGGATCAGTATATGTCTTATGTGATAATGCCCTCCTAAAAGGGGTATTCAAACCCCCAATGAACCATTGTGCATGTTGTCTTATGTGTATGTTATAAGAAAGATTTGATAACAATGTTTTAAATTATGCATCATACTCTCTAACAATTTTAGTAGTGCCTTACTTAATATATTTGAGCACACGTATACTCTTTCGCTCAAACTCAGGGATATGAAACTCTTTAAGGAATACATCCTTTAAGGTTATATAATCTATGTAGGTCGATCAGTGGTCAAACTTCTTGTACCATTTGTGGGCATGCCCTTGTAACGTAGTATCGAATTGGCTTGCCATATGCTCGAAGTTGTAATTCCTTTTACACGCCACGAAGATCTCACACATATGCACATGTTCAACAACATATTCTATGCCCCTATACTCTATAAGATGAAGAGACATTTCCATGTAAATATTCTGGGGTTGGTGTGGACCTTTCCCACGACCCGAGAACCTCATCTGTTTCCCCTACCTCCGGAACCTCCAGATCCACACCGAACTAGAACTTCCCATGCCTTCTGATCCCGAACATGTAGTTGGAATAGGTCATGTAGACATACTCCCATGTGCTCTGACAGTAGTACTATACTAAACCCCTACAGTCTATGAAGTAGTTCCACTTCCAGAAGTGAATCCAACACTTGGCACACTCATATTATATGCAGACGATGAACCTAAAAACACACCTCCAAATACCAATGAATTCGTCTTCCCTGCCATTGATGTGATTGCTCTCTTACTTCCCATAATTGTTTATTGATTACTTGTCGTACTAGATACTAGAAAACCAAGTGCAAGGGATAGGTTACAAAGTGGATTAAGATGCGTGCCCACGGCCCAGATAGTCTCTCTTTGGCATGCTTTGTTGTGAGATCAAGGGGGATCCTTTCATGCTTTCCAAGATGGGGAGTTCTTGATGCTTTGGCTCCACGTCTTCTATGTGAGCTTCAAATCCTTCATGAGCCATCTCTCTCCTCAACACCATACTTTCTACAATGGTATGTTACTTCTCTATCTCCCTCTCGCACGCCTCATTATACTTAAGCCGCCTTTCCTCTCTCTACCTCTTTGCTGCTAGGTCTGCCATATTTCACCAATCTTGCTCCTTCCCGCATGTGGTGAAGTTTAGTTAGCCATTGGTTTACTCTCTAGATTCAAAGTTACCATCAAGATCTTGATCACCAGTGGAATGCCTTGTAGGTAAGCTCCCCTTGGATGTCGTAAGAACTGGAATTCAGCTACCTCTAGACATGAATAAGTGGAAATTGAGTATTCCAAAATATAACTGTTCAAGACACCACATAACCACTTATCCACAAGTCGAGTCTAAATTATATCAGTATCATATAGAGCCTGGAATTCTTCTTGCATCTAGAAAAGTGCACGATACCTCCAATTCTGCTTAGATGCATAAGCAATTAGCCACTCATACAAATCTACTGGAAAGATAATGAAAAATCTCTCATATAAACTATCATACAGATTTTGTTCCACCCATACATGTGTGTTAAACTCAGGTCCAGTGCTGAATTACCATGCGTATTCTTCCTCCAGATCATGTATCCACTCTTCAATACTTGCTAGAGTTAACTAGTATGTCTTCATCACGAACCATCCTGAAATCAATTGAAAAAGAGGTCCCAAGAACGAAACCAATGATGTAACCTAGAATTCAGTGACACAAACCTAATGAAACCCTATGCGCACTGGCACATTACTCATCCTATACCGAGCGCTCACTCAAATCGCATAAAGGTACTGGGTCCCTCTTTAGGGTTACTGTTGCGGGATGTTAGCAAGATGAGACTTAACATATATAGTTCTATTATTGTCTCATCATTCTATAGAGCATACAGATCTATATCTAAGGGAAAATAGAATTGATTACTAACCATGATGAGATCAAAAACATACTAGATTCGGATACACAGTAACTAACACTTAAATTCAGCCAATAGCCCCATTATATTCAATGCAATAAGTTTACAGAAGCTTCATTACAATATCAGTAGTATGCGCATAGCATATTTAACAACATATCTATGTATATCTCGATCCCCTTCTATTACACAGTTTACTACATATATATAAGGGTGGGGAATTTCCCTTCACCACTTATCCATTCCAAAAATAGGTCGCATGCTACTAATAGCCACGTGTCGTTACAAAAATAGCCACACATGCAAGTGCGCTAACAATAGACTACTACTAGCTAACTGATAGTAGCAGATCTATTTCTGGCTTGTGTCCATGCAAAGTGCTTCATATCCAATCCTCCAAAAATAGCCAATGCGTGGCACACACGTCTCTGCCTTGTTTGTGTGCTCTGTATACCATCTCTAAAAATAGACCTTTATGAGCAAAATGGCTAAGTCCCGAAAAGTGAACTTTTGTTCCGCACGCACGTTCTCCCTATCCATTCGTGCCTTTGAATATGACTCGCTTCCCTACATGGAATTCTTATGTACTTTTCTTCAATTGTTCTTTGATCAACATGTCTCCTCCTATTCATTGTTACTACCTAACCATTGGTGTTAAACATCCCCCGCATAAAGAATCAAATTGACATATTTCTTGTTTTATTTGAGACAAACACTTTGAATTCCCAATGTTGCTATACTATGATATCCACGAGTTTTTATGCCTCCAAATGCATGAATATAAGGATCATGCCACCAATTTTAAACGACCCCTCAATATCGTACATTTGATGGAAGGTTTCATTTTTTTCTCTCCACGAGATATCGTCCTTCTCAACGTTGTCATTCACACTTCTATTAGACCCAACTCTAGTTCGGTGAACCCTATGTATCATTTATTTCATTCATTATGTGAAATATTTGAATTAATTATTGAAGTATAGACCTCTTTCTTCCATTGCCTAAGCCTCCACTATGCACAGAAATTTCATCCACCTTGTCTTGATGATTCACTTTGCCTTAGATTTCAATGTTGCATGCTGTATTTCTCCCTCCCGTATCTTTGCAACTCATAGATTGATTGATTCACAGGTCTTCACCTTGGTTTGACTGAGGTCTTGTTTCATTTGATTGAATTCTCGATCGGCTTCTTATGTTCCTTAGATATGATGTCACCTGATTTCTACACACTCGCTTAAACTTCGTAATAAACCAAATTAGATAGTCAAGACAATGAAAAGTGAACGAAATCATATACATGACTCCTTTAATAATGCAAATATTTAAAATTCATAAATTTTATTCAATATTTACAAAAATGTGCACTTTGATACAAAAATTTGGTGCATCCTTAGCTCAACCAAAAGCACCTCTGCACAAATCCAATTACAATTGCATGCTTCCCCCTTTTCACAGAAGCTCAATACATTCCAAAATGGTAATTAAAATAATAAGAAAAACACAACCATGTTTCCAAAATGATAGAACATTGCCAAATTCACTTCACTCCTTTTATTAATTCAACAAGAAATACAAAATTATTTCTTCCTGCACCCACACTTCTTTGCTACAACACCAATACTCCTACAAAATTACCGATATATTTTTTCCAATACACTTACAGACACCATTTCCCCAAGGGCACCCTGTTAATCAGAACCCACAATCACCAAATCAAATAATACTGAGAAGACTATTTTAGGATTGATTAGATTCACCACCAAAATAGTCACAACATGCTCTAGGAATAGAAAAACGGTTACAACTTCTTCCCTTCTCTGGGATTATTCTCAGGTGACGAAGCTTCTTTGCTTTATTTAGTTATTTACCCCTAACTACTTCCTACTGACTTTTTGAATTTTACAAGAATTTATATAACATATACATAATTTTAACAACTTTTACAAATTTATTGAAATTTCCCTTAATGGAATAAACACACACACCCCCAACTAATACTATGACTCTTAGGAAATGACCCTAGGAGAAGATGTTCCTACATCAAGGATGTTACCCCATATATGCTAATATGCAACTTAGACTTGTTCTATGTTTTGGTCAAACTTTGTTTATTGTCTTACACAACTAATAATGATCTCTAGATTAACACACTTTGCTTCTTCTTCTCTACTTCACAATTTTACTCCCGATTCTCCTTTTCTTCAATCTGCCGCAAGCATTCTATCCAAGGATATATTCATGGGATTCGATAAGGGATAATTTTAGTGGCGAATATTCGTAATATGGAAAATATTCCATTTTTGAAAAATTTGAAAAGGTGAATTTCTGATCTGATTTACCCTTTTATTCTATATGAGACTCACACATTCATTTGACCTTTTCCATATTCACGGAACCAATCTCTACAAAGTCTTCATGTACCAATATTTTAATCATTTAGTTCATATCTTCGAATATCTTGCCTATACTATTCTATTGCTCACTCTGATGATGCTCACAACTTCATAATATTCTTTATTTCATTTCTAAACTCATCTATGTCAATCATATTCTTCTTAGATCACAATTTGTATCATCTTGCTCCTATACATCCAATTATTCACTCTACATAGCCAAGTAGATACGGTTCACAAGCATTTGTCATAGTTTTCATATTATCCCTATTTCACATTCCTATCAAAATGTACATTTCACATTAGAGTTTCCTATATACCTCTTCACTTCACATTCCATATTTATTTGACATTCACTACACTTAAACTCTATTATCATTCATATAATTATCATCATCCACATGAAGTTTTGAAGTTCATATTTTACATTTACAAAATCTAATGCCCTTGCACATTTATTATGCTCTCACTTTTTATGTACATTTGATTCAGTTCCTATATCATTGAATCACACTTATTTAGTTACATAATAGTTCTATTTCACCTTTTATTTTCACTTGTAGCACTAATCCATCCAATCACTAAACCTCTTGACATACATACCCTATATTAGCATAGTTCATTCACACACACTTTCCAACTCATTTATATTCTCAACTTGAATTTCAACTTCACTTAAACCTTTCCTTTCTTTTAGTAACTCACGGTGTTCTTCATACTTGTAGCATTATTATCTTGTTTCTTAGTCTTATCTCTCACACTACACATACACCATCACTCTATTTTGGATCTTAAGTTACCTTTCATGGTATTTTCTTCCTCTGCTACACTCAACAACTCAACTTGTCCTCATTCTTTGAATCCATACTCGGACCTTTTTCTCTGCTCTGTTTTTATCCATAAGTACATTAACATTTTCCAGTGTATTCGCTTTCTTCAACTTCATTGTTTTGTTTCATAGGTTCCAGTTCTTCATTCAAGACATTAGAATACGGTTATCCCATTCATTTTCTTTAAAAACACATCCATCACTATTTCATTAGTTTGAGATCACTCAATTTTGGAGTACTAAACTCTTCATATTCCATCTTTTTTATTTTCATAGTTATTTGAACTTCATGATTTGTCTTTAACAATAGAGAAACTCTTCACCTTCGACTCGAGCAAGTATATTGTCTCTTTGGATTCTTTATGAACTTATCATTGGTTTGGTGATAGACCAAAACTCTTAGTCTTCTTAAGAAGTTTGAACAACACCTAACTCACTTTCCAACTTGTCACTATCTAGAACCAATATTGTTAAGGTTTTGAGGTGTAAGAATAATTCATTTGATAATGTTGTAGACACCTATTTTCGTACAATGCCCCCAACATCTTATATTCTCACAATTTCTATCCCCGCTTCTCTTTATCTTAAAATAAATAAAATCTTATCTATTTGTTCATATTATTTGATTGATTATCAATGGGCTCCGTATGGACCCATTTGATAATTCAATTTTTGGAATCATCCCCCATCTCTCATAAATTATTTAATTCAAAATGCACCCATCCGACACTTTCTTTTAAAAATGAAATATTTATTTCACCACCCATTCAAATCATGTCCCCCACTTTGCCTAATAAGTCAAATTATGGGACCCACATGATCACATCACATCCCTAACTCAGGTTACTTTACTACACCCTGGGTATCATCTAACCTGTAGTTAGTCTCATATCTAAGCTATAAATATGGGTTTTCCCCATATTTCAAAAAAAAAAAAAAAAAAAGGAGGAGGAGAAGACATTTTCAAGAACCAGAATAGAAGACTTAGAAAAGAAGGATATATTTTTAGACAAAAGAAGAAGAAAGCTCTGAAAATGTCTCTTATCTTGCCATCTGGATGCCTAGTTCATTTCCATAGCAGGACATGATCTAAGTAATCTTGTTATTCCATTTGCTTATCATTTTTATTGTTTTTCATGATCTAATTATCTTATCTGACATGGGGTTGACATCCTCCAAGGGAGTTGAAATCCTCTTGGAACCGGCACCGTCCGGAACCCCCACATATTGTGTTCTAATCTTATCTGGTTTAAGTTTTGTAGATCTAACTTCTTGACATCATGCATCTGATTTCTTTGCACCCGTATCATCCATCTCAATCTCCAAGGTACTAAGCCCTTGTATATTTGACATGGTCTCATGTTTCTTAATTACTCGTACACTCATCTGGACAGGAAGCAGGAAACCAGATCGACATTTGGCACGCCCGATGGGACCAGATCCTAGATCTGGTCATTTTGTTTGTTATTTTACTCATCTTTTCTAACTTGCTTGTTTGCATGGTCTTAATATTCGTGGATCTCAGTGTAGCACAATCCATCGTTTAAGTCACCTCAGAGGTACGTGTTCTTTGTTTTCTGTTTACCCGCATGGGAAATGAATCCAGAAATTGATCGTATGACTTGACGTTTGTTTTTGAACTTGGTTTTGCAATAAATATATATCTTGTTGTTATTACTTGCTTTATTTATTTTTTAAATATCATAAATATCACGATTAATCATCATCAAAAGATTAGTATTTAGAACTTTCTAATGGGATAAAAGGATATTAAAGTTTATATATTAATATAATATAAATTATAAATATATAATATATATATATATAATATATATATATATATATATATATAATAGTAATTAATGCAGTTACATTTTGTGGTTTATATTCATCTCCCTGGTTTATGATACATTTGTCGATTTTATTTGAATAATCGTTAATATACAACCTCATTTGTATTATTTTATATAATAAAACTAACACTTACAATAAAACAAATAAAACAAAAAAATTATAGCCTAACTACCCATCCCCCTAACTATCTCTCACCTCTCCACTCGGCTAGCTCGGCCACCTCCCTCACCGGCTCCACCGAGCCACACGCTGCTCCTGTCCACCGACCACCCTCTCCTCTCCACTCCACTCTTCCCTTCCTCTCCCCGCGTCCTTTCTTCCCATCACCACCGACCTCCATTTCTCCCTTCCACTCGGTGGCTCCATCTCCCTTCCACCGTTTTCCCCTACCCACGATCCCCACCAAGTCCTCCATTCCACCTTCCAACCTCTCGCCTGTACCACACGCTACCTACACTGTCTCCCATCCATCTTCCTCTCTCTCTCTCTCCCTGCTCCGATATCCCTCTCCCCTACCGCCTTCTTCCACCCTCTCCTTCTCCTTCCCACGTCTCCCTTTCCTTCCCCAATCCTAACTCCTCGACTCCACACCCGAGCCATCCTCCACACCTCCCATTCCTCGTCACCCACGTAGAGCTCTCGATCCTCCTCCATTCGGCCAAGCTCCCACAGTCCTCCCCGCGCCTTCTTCCACCCTCTCCATCTCCTTCCCACGTCTCCCTCCTTGCTCTCGAACTCCTCTCCACTCCCCATCCTCATCGCTATCCCTTCTCTCCATTCCATTCTGAGACCCTTCAACCCACTTCTTCCACTCATTTCCTACTGTCTTGATTGACCGGCCATCTTTGTTCATATTCCAACCGACTCAACAGGTTCCCACGCAAATCCCAAGCTACCTATATTTTCTCCACGAAGCTCACTCTCATCTGTTTTTCCGTGTAATTCTAGTGATTTAATCTTGATGTTGGTGCGTCATGCTAAAACTTCTCCAATGATCCATATCAACAATATAGAGCACGTCGATACGCATCAACTACTCAAACTTTTGTCACTTCACATACCAGTTTAATATTCCAAATAGTGAATCTTACGAATTCCGTTGCAAATCATTTGGCATCATCGTGATGTCACATAAACTGAAATAAATAACAAATAGATAGCCTTTAGGGACCTGTGAATGTCAAAAATAGTGTAAAAGAGGCATACTGAAAAATTGTGACTACATCAAAATGGTAATACTACCCTTCAAACTCCTCCATGTCTACAACAATAATGTTAAACAAAAATAGACATGTTGTAAACCACTTTTACAGACCTCATCCAATCAAAATTTGTTCTTAAACACAACTTCTTTCATGACTACAATCTACATCTCAGTAAACGTCACAAAAACAAGCTATACCTCTAGATATCTTTGTCTTTTTGTTGTCCAATCCACGAGCATTTCTTTTGTGAAGGCCGACATAATATTTCAAGTTTTTCCTACAGAAAATATAAATTTGTCGTGATTAATTTTTGGACTAAAGCTTATGAAGTCTCTAAATGATTGAGAAGTCCACGATTCTTCACCTACCTTCCACAATCTGTAGTTACATTCCTCTCTTGTTTTGGACCAACCCACGTGAAGGGGACCACTTTCTTTGTCTGAAGCACCATCCATATCCCACGAGATCTAATCCTTTATTCGGTAGGAGGTTTTATTCGTTTTCCCCACATGCATGGGTGGTTGTAGTGGAAGTTAGATAAGATATTTCTTTTTCTCATCCCATCAATTAGACATTGTATCTCATTGTATCTGACATTCAAATATATTTTATTTTGTTAATAAACATTTTTTATGAAAAGTTATGTAGATTTGATAGATAGCTAAAGAAAAGCAACATACATATTCATATTATTGTGATAATGTAGTTTATCATCTTGAAGCTTAATTTTTATTTTATTATTCATTCATTGTTTATTTTTATAAAGGCTAAGGTTGGTTAAATGATTGGGACCTAAACACCCAACAGAAACCGTCTGAGGATATCTCCTAATCCATAACTCGCTTGAAACCAACCTTAGACTCCTTTAGGCACCTTTATTGCTACTTTTCTTTTTTGTTCACATCCTCTAAATTAATCATGAGGCTAAAATTTTTTTGCTTGATTTGTTTGTCAACAACATACATAAACAGATGTTTCTTTACTTCACACCTATTGTCGCTCTCTCCCAAATCGAGACAAACAAACAATCTGCTCTATCCAATAAAGTTACTTCTTCTGATGATCTCACCCGACAGGATTCTAAACTCAAAACCACATCGTCGGTCAGCCAATCTCCAGTCTCCATGGTCTCACCTCATGAGAACCATGTCATACAAAATTCTCCCCACCTTGACACCAACCCTCCTATCCCCCATCAAGCCAGTCTTCCTAAATCAATCATACCACCATCTCCTGCTCCTCTAGATACACTCGAATCACCTCCTAACCCCATGTATGACTTCTTACTCCAAAAATCCCCTACAATCTCTCAATCCTCCCAATCTCCTCAATTGGTGGATCGCATTCCACCCACATCCCTTTTTCAATTCTATTTCATCCACCACTAGTATGCCCATCAAACAATCTCATCTTTTGAATACCTACATCCCTACCCATCCTATGCTCCAACAGTCTCAACCCCTTAACACTCATATCCCTACCTACCATCTACCACAACAACCTACCCATCTTCAACGAACACACCATATTCCTATTATTCAAAGTCAACCTATGCAACAATCTCAACCCATGACACATGTTCATCCTTACCAAGCAGCTCCCCAAACACCCACATATCCGCAAATTAATCAATTGTCTTATCAAACCATTCCACAAACATCCTATCCACAAACTTATCAACCACTTTATCAGACACTTCACCAAACACCCACACACCCACAAACACATTATTCACTTATCAAACTACCTTTCAAACCACATAGCCGATCCAATCTCAACCTTACAATACCTCGACTAATTCAATTCACGCCTTAATGAATCAGTTAGCTAGTTTAGAAACCCTTACCGTACCACCCAAGAACACCTTATCCTATGAACAAATCTGTAATGAACCAATTCATCCATCGGTTCCAATCAAACCTTATCCCCCTCATTGGAAACTTCTTGCATTTAATAAGTTCAATAATAAAGAAGATCCCCAACAACATCTCCTCACATTTAAACATGCATGTTGTCTTATTGCACATGATCATGATTTACTTCTTCGCACTTTCCCTATGTCTTTGTCTGGTCCTGGGCTAGATTGGTATAACAATATCTAGTGACATTCCTTATTCTCTTTCACCCAACTTGCATAGCTATTCTTAGAACATTTTTCTATCAATATCACATGTAAAACCACTATCATTGATCTATATACCATTCGATAGTATGAAAACGAGACCATCACCGACTTCATCGGATGGTGGCATGATGTTATAAACCAACTATCCTTCACTATCCCGCAAACCGAACTCATTGATTTATTCTCGCATTTATGTGACAAACATTTATCATCCACTTTGCAGATCCAATAATTTCAAACATTTGATGAATCTTTCACAATGGCTCGCAAGCTTAAAACCCATGCCATTGAGCAGGGTCATCTTAAATTAAGTTCAACAAAATCAAAAATTGAATCCACCAAACCATTCACACATAATGACGAGTTCAAGACTGTGGCCAACACTATGGTCACTGAACCCTCATCTCCATCTACACCAAGTGCATGGTCTCAACAACGATCTCCTCAATCAACATCCCACTACACTCCTTTAGAAGAATCATACAATTCCATATTTGATAAGTTGATGAGTGTAAATTCTATCCAAATTCCTCCCATATAACTCGTAGACAACTCGCAAGCCAAGCCTATTTGGTATCATGACGCCCACTTTTGTAAATATCATCAAGTCAAAGGTCATGAAATTGAGAGATGTCATTCCTTCAAAGATTGTGTCAAACAACTCGTAAATCAAGGGGATATCCAAATTGATACCTCCACTACACAGACTAATCAACCACCAACGAATCACATCACCCCCTTTACATCTCAACTATCAAACGCTTGTATTGTTGACACTGCCAATCAAGATCTTATCTCATCACCAAATCCACATGTTCCCATGGTAGACATTATTCCCACCCCTTATTCAGAACATGTCACATCTACATCAAATTTCACTACTTGTCCTGAATCTATACCTTCTCCTATCCTTGCCACATCCACATCAAATTCAACTATATCATCCATTTCTGCCACTTCAAACATACCCCAATCTATCACATTAGATTCATCCTTAGCACTTATTTTGGCTCCACTCGTATCCACACATATCCCTATGTCTCTCACACCTATTCATTCACCGACATCTTCATCAAATGCACTGTTACTACATCTACGTTACTCACAACCATCCCAACAAAACTCAGTTCTACTACGTGTACCCTTGCAACCCCATCTTCAACATCAATCCCTTTATCAAAAATATCATTCTTACCCTCGAAAAATATTCAAAACAAACCAGTCCATTGCGTCTACATCCAAAAATGCCCCTGCACTTGTGTTACCCTTACCCATAAGGTCTACTCTGTCGGTCATCCCGTCACTCACATCTCCACATATTCCAAAAGTGTCTACATCTTTATCTATCCCAACAACCCCTATACCTATCATATCAACAAGTCCACCTATCTCTACCTTGCCCGTGGCCACATCACCCAGTCTACCCCAATATTCTTTACCCAATCCTCCCATCACATCAATCAAATCCTCTCGATCTGCAACCCTACCAAATATACCCCTTGAATCACCTATTGAACCAACACATCCACCTCGATCAAATAAAGATGTTTTACCTTCTCCCTCTAAAAAATCATCTCTTTCCATGCCCAAATCAAAACCATCCATGTCTCACATAGATATCATTAATCGCATCATACAAACACCTATATCTTCATTAACATCTTCATCTTGTTTTAGAACAGTTTCTCCATTAATAACCACACCACCACTATCAGATCCTCCGGTTGAAATTATTGTCATCAATGTTAGAGGTAAATCTTCTTGGTTAAATTCTAAGGCTCGGGGAAAACATCCCCGATAGTCCCCTACGCATCCATAGAAACATTTAGATTTCCCTCTTCTAAACAATCCAATGTAACAACATCCAAGACAGGATCGGTTTCTCCATCTACAACATCTTACAACAATCAATCCACATCCAAAAATACCATCCTTCAACGAAATTTTATTTGTCATCCAAAACACAAAATTCACACATCCAATCTACACCTACATTTTCTCCTAACTCCAAGTTGAGACATCCTATCAAAACCCACAAGAGTTACCTTCCCATGACACTTGAAGGGTACATACACAAATTTTTTTGACATTTAACTCAAACATCTACCATCAAAATTCCTCCTATTAAAGCCTTTAATCCATATGGTCCCAAGCCATCATGGTTCAATCCTAATTGTAGTTGCGCTTATCATCGGAACCCAGGTCACAACATCAAACATCGTAAATCCTTTTGGTCAATCGTTAATAACCTTATTGAGAAAGATGATTTACTCATTTAGGAGAATTTCCTTCTCTATCTACCTTGAATCCAATCCATATCCCATCTAGCAGATCTCCCATTATCCCTCCATCCACATCATCCCTTAATATTCATCCAGCCCATGTCATTCCTCCTAAGGAATGCCCGCCATTGTTCATCAATGCCACTTATCTTGCTAAACACACTTGTGGTCTCCGATCGTTTACCCCATCCAAATCTAAAACAATCTCATCTAAACATTTAACTTGTTAGGAGAATAATCTTCCCTCGCCCTTGAACACATCATCTGTACAAATCCCTTGTTACTAGGGGACTTCACTCTTTGACATTTTTTATCTACCTTATTCACATCCATTCAATCTAAATTAATTATATCCAAATTCTCATCTCATTCTAAGTCCTCCTTTGAGGCCATATTTGTTCTTTTATGTTTGTGCTCCTTTTAGGAGTATCATCTTTTTCATTGAAGCCCTCCTTTGAGGCCATGTTTGTCCCTCCATTGAGGGACCTTTTTCTACATTTGTGTCTCTTTTGGGGCACCATCTATTTCGAAGTCCACCATTGTGGCAATATGTGTGTCTCTTTTGGGACATCATTTATTTCATCAAGCCCTCCTTTGAGGCCATTATTATCCTTCCATATTTGTGTATTTCTTGGGGCACCATTTATTTTCATCTAAATCCACCATTGTGGTCATGTGTTAATTTTATTTCCTACTTGGATATCATCTCATCTTATTGCAACTACATTGTCTTCCCTCTCGTGGTGGTAAAACCAGAGACAAAATCTCTTAATGCATTGCACTTGCAACCAATCTACTGTTAGCATATTTACCAATGAGAAATTAGTTACATCCTTAGATTGTTCTACCATCTTTATCCCCTTCCATTTATCACTATAATAATCTGACTTATGTGATCTGCCTTCACTACTTTGATGTGATCCTTTAACCATTACATCAATTACCTTCTCGTTCTCCTATTGCAGCCATGCAAAGGGTCCAGGGTGTCTCTTGTACATTCCTTATCCCCTCTTAAGTTGTTTACTTAGCTATTCCCAACTCTCCCCCATGTGAAGCTCAAACTCAAGTATGCAAAAGGTAAAATCAAAGTTACCAAAAATAGACTGATCCCTCAAAGGAAATCTATACATGCAAAAAAAGAAAAGAAAAGAAAAGTATACAAATCAAAATCCAAACAAAATCAAAAGAAATAGACCTGTCCCTTGAAGGATGGTTATCATATTATTCTTGTCATTTGTATTATGTATAAAGTATACCATACCCTCGAAGGATGGTTACTCTTTTATTATATCTAGAAGGTTTTCCACATTGATCAGCCTTCCTTTTATCAATATTTTTGAAAGCTTCCTACATTGATTAGCTTTCTATTATTGTTCTTTCCCTTTCCCAGAGATGGGGCATAGACTTAAAGAACACCACTTTTGGAGATCCCTCTTTCCACGTACAAGTCACATCTTTGATCCCTTTGTCATGTCAATATTAAGATTACGAGCATCCTTCATCCATATTTCCCTCATGATCTTTCGATATAATTAATTGTCGTTGATTATGTGTTAACACCTGTTATTGGATACAAGTGCAATGCTTTGAGTGGTAGCCTTTTCTTGTTTATCTCCAATCCAATTTGAAACATAGTTTCCCTATACACCATTGCTATAGTTATGTTCCATTCATCTCATCCATATCATCTTTTATAAAAATCACATCAAATTGCACACTATGAATTTTATATCTATCCATCATATCCATGAATGTGTTTGCAAATACACTCTTCGGTTTGTGAATTCTACTTGATCACCATTGCAGTTTGCGAATCCTACTTGAGGGTCCTTCTCAGGGCAAGTTTGTTATCCTGCAGCTCCATATCTCTCAACATGTTCAACACCATCTTTGATCCATTGATCCTCTCTCCATGTCCACTTATCACCATTTGTCTCCACATCATCCTTCTCACCTTTCTGTCCCCTTGCACAATACCAGATATCTTACCTGTCTTTCCTCTTGAGTTTCTCTTTTTCTCTTCTACTTTTGGTTTGACAATCTTTCTTAACCACCCATATAGCCAAAGAACCTTAGTTAAGGTATATATTCTTTCTTGGATCTTCCCACCGTAGAAGCTTCTCCACCATTTCCTCTTTCAACAGACGACAACCACCACCACAAACGTCTTTCCACTCTTCCTTTTCTGCTTAACACTCTTGCATCATCACTACCATGACGTGGGCATCCTAGTTAAGGATTTCCCTTACCCTCTCCATATACGTTGCATATATTCCTCCATCCATGTCACACCCCTCTATTTCCTTGTTATCACATTGTTATCACCTCCTTTCATCTCTTCTTCCATTTTGGTATACACTGCTTAGTCTTTTCATCATTATTCTTCTTCTTCGGTTTGGCAATCCTACTTAACCATCTCCATCACAAGAAAATCTTACTTAAGAGTTTCTCTTAAGAATGTTTGATCATCTGATCCTTCCATCTCCCATCATCTCTTCATCATCTTATGTCTCCCTCCTCTCGTCATATCTGTCCATTCCAACCAACCCTTCCACACCTACATCCGATACAATGTTGTCTTTCTCCTTCCATATTGTCACTGCCGGTTTGGTGATCTTACTTAAATCCTCCTGTGGCATGGCGATCTTACTTAAGAGTCCCTCTTAAGCATGATTTGTCATCCTGCACTCCCCCACTACCCCACATTCTCTCCATCTACATTTTCTTGACATTCCCCACCATCACATCCTCTCACCTCCTCTTTCATTCTCGCAAACACCACTTCCTACTGGTCCCTTGTTCATCTCCATCATCCGTCGCTGGGTAATCTTACTTAACCGTTTCTTCTCTGTTCATTTCATGTCTTGTTTCTTCATTTCTCTCTCATCCATTCTCATCCACTACATCCTCTCCTCATCTTCATCTTCCTACACATCGTTATCCCTCCTTTCTTTACTCTTTTCACTCCATCTTCTAGAGTTCTCCCACATATCTACCCCCATACTTACATGTCATTGTCATCGATCTTCTCCTAACATTATTTCATCATATCCTTCCATTTCTATGCTAGTAATTATCGGTGGACTTCTCCTAAAAATCACTCATCCCCATTCTCGCATAACCTAAATCCTTTTCTTTGACCTCCTCCATTCTATCTTCATTCCTTCCTTCCTCTGTGTCCTCTGATCATTATCGGAGGACTTCTCCTAACGTCCCTTCATTGGCGTTCCTCCTCCCGTTCTTCATTTACTTTATCCCTTGTCTTATCTTTTGTCCCATATTTTCCTACTAATCACTATCGGTGGAGTTCTCCTAACATCCATTCACTGGCATTGCCTCTCCTATCCTATCCTTTCTTTTTCCTCACCACCTCTCTATTTACCATTCTTCCTTTCCAATTTCTTTTCAATTGTCATCATACACCTTCTCTCTATTTTCTTGTCATCAACATATCCTCATCTCATGCATCTCCGTTTCTTTTCCAATCAATGTCACTCCTTCCGTCAAGTTTCTCTTTACATTCTTGCTTCCCACTCTTTACTAAATATCTTCATTCTTGGTTCACTTCCTTCAGCATAATTTTCTTCGTTGTCTTCTCCTCCTTTTTGATCTTTGTCTTATTTTACTTCCTCTATATTGTCTTTCTCCCCATTTTACCTCGCACTTCCTCCTTACTTCCCTTCAAAACCTGACTCTTCAGCGTTATCCCATTTCCTTTATCATCTCATCATCCACATGCATTTCCATGTGGTCAGTTCCATATTCTTTTCCTTGGATTTCCTCACTATGATATGTTTCCTTCAATTTTCTTTGCTCTATCATCTCTTTCATTTTCCATTACCTCTCTATTTTCCTCTACTCCAATCTTCATCACATCTTTTGTTTTAAATAACTCTCTCCTTTTTCATGATTTCATCCTCTGCTCTGTTCTTTTCTTGTCTTCTCTTTATTTGTCCTTTTTCATAATCCTTCTTTGTTATCTTCTTCCTCCCCTTTCACTCTTTATTTTCTCCTCTTCTGTCTCCATCCCTCTATTGCATGTCCTTATCACCTTCATATTCAATCTTTCTTGCTCTTCTCATAATCAACCAATCCTTCTCGTCTATTCCATTTTCTCTTTCTCGACATCTCTTACATTTGGCATTCATATTCAATGCCGATGTTTCTCCATTTACGTTTTGTTATCCATCCCTTTCATTACTATTCTTTTTCTTCTCTTTGCCACATTGACCACTTCTCTTTTTAAGAACCCTTTCACATCTTTTATCTTCGCCAGTCCTCTCACAGGGACATCATCATATCCATTTCTAAGAATCTCTTCCCATCTTCTTTTGACATTTTTTTGTCTTGGAAGATACCATAATGAACATCACCTATCTAATCTTGTTCTCTTCTTTGAATATTTTCTCTGCTTTTGTTTTGACGCAAAAGTATCTCTATCACACTTACTGAAGAAATAAAACTTTTTGTCTTCTTCACCTCCTAATTTGCTAACACTTATGCATCATTCTTATAAAACATGATTGCCATCATATTTATTATCCTTTTAAGGCATTTTATCTCATCCTTCTATCCTGTTTGCTCATCATATCCACATTTATGAGTATTCCCCATGAGATATCTTATTTCAACATCTATCTATGTCTTATGTTAGGGCACCTTTTCATCCTTGTACTTGTCAACACATATAACTCACTTTGTGTCTTTCTCGTGCCCTATGTTGGGGCATCATTGTTTTCATCCATGTCCCTCTTGTGGACACATGATTTTTCACACAATTCCTCGTAGACAAAGGATTGCGCACATCTTTCACATTCAGTTGCACATATTTTGATGTTTTCCCATGACCGTTGGTCATCACGGTTTACGTCCATACTGCAGTGGTCTTCACCCACTCACTGGTCTATAGAACATTGTCGTCTGTCTCCATTGAGACCACAATTGTCCTCTACCGATGTGATATTGGAGTCACCGCCATACATTTTTATTTATTACAATTTTTTTTTCCTGGGGCATCTTGCCTTTGATCATGTATTCATCAATCCTCGGACACATCTTTCATCTAACCCTTTTTGTTTTTGTCTCATGGATTGCTATCGCAAACCACTCAACAAAAAGGGGCAAATGTAGACACCTATTTTTGGTACAGTGCCTCCCGACATCTTATATTCACACAATTTCTATCCCCGCTTCTCTTTATCTTAAATTAAATAAAATCTTATCTATTTGTTCATATTATTTGATTGATTATCAATGGGCTCCGTATGGACCCATTTGATAATTCAATTTTTGGAATCATCCCCCATCTCTCATAAATTATTTAATTCAAAATGCACCCATCCGACACTTTCTTTTAAAAATGAAATCTTTATTTCACCACCCATTCAAATCATGTCCCCCATTTTGCCTAATAAGTCAAATTATGGGACCTACATGATCACATCACATCCCTAACTCAAGTTACTTTACTACACCCTGGGTATCATCTAACCTGCAGTTAGTCTCATATCTAAGCTATAAATATGGGGTTTTCCCCATATTTCAAAAAAAAAAGAGGAGGAGAAGACATTTTCAAGACTGGAACGGAAGACTTAGAAAAGAAGGATATTTTTAAACAAAAGAAGAAGAAAGCTCTGACAGTGTCTCTTATCTTGCCATCTGGATGCCCGGTTCATTTCCATAGCAGGACATGAGCTAAGTACTCTTGTTATTCCATTTTCTTATCATTTTTACTGTTGTTCATGATCTAATTATCTTATCCGACATGGGGGTTGACATCCTCCAAGGGAGTTGAAATCCTCTTGGGAACCGACACCGTCGAGAAACCCCCACATATTGTGTTCTAAACTTATCTGGTTTAAGTTTTGTAGATCTAACTTCTTGACATCATGCATCTGATTTCTTTGCACCCGTATCATCCATCTCAATCTCCAAGGTACTAAGCCCTTGTATACTTGACGTGGTCTCGGGTTTCTTGATTAATTATACACTCACTGGACAAGAAGCAGGAAACTAGATCTACAAATGCATACAAAAACATGACTATACATCTTCAACTAATATACAATGGAGTCTATATACACTTATAAGCATTCAATTTGAGGTAAACACCACTAAAATAGTCTATTGAGACTGAAAAAAAGAGAATCGTGATCATTCTTCATTACTTTCACAAGTGTTTTGCACTTTGATCTCAAACTAGACACATACCTCCATTTTTGGACCTTCAACATGCCTTATGGAACACCTGTGAATGAGATTTGAAATGCTCATTTTTAATAATTTGACTATAAACTTGAATCTTGCCTCTCTGTATAGTCATGAGGGACGGGTTTTGAAAAGACTCTCAACAAATTCTCGATCGATAATTGATGAAAACAAAAAAATCATTTTTCATTGTGTTCATGACATGTAGACAGAGAATACTTTAAATTTTTATGATTTTTTATTGGGTAGGTTTTTATATTCAAAAAAAACTTTCAAAACCCTAGAACCGTGGTTTATTCCTCTATAAAAGCATGAGAGGCTTCAAAATGGAATTTCTTGGTCATATGAATATGAAATTCATAAATTCTCTTTCTTGGAGTCCTATACAATCATCAAGAAGATTTTCAACCATTTACCTAGTCTTCAAACATATGATTTTTCCTCCGACAATTGAGAATGTCGGTCCTATCTTGATAACAACAATGATAGAGCTATTTTAACTAGATCGAATCTGCTTTGAGTTTGGTTTGGTGTATGTCATGATTTAGGGGAAGCATTTACAATTCCGCACCTTTATTTTAACTTCAACTTCTCTTTAAACACCAATGCTTCAAATTGAATTTTGCATACTTCCTTATTACAGAGAAGCACTAACTATGTTTTGGGCCATATTGAGCTTTATAGACCTCACAAACACTTCTATCCTAATCCAAATGATTTGGGAGAAAAGAAACATGATGAAAAGAACATTTTACTCTCTTTCATACCCTTAGAATATGTACAAGGAGGTAGGAACCACATTTTCATTCTCAATCTCATACCTCATGTCTTGAGCCTACAAGGTAGTGTAGGGGCAAAGAAGAAATGTGACCTCTCGTATTATGTTGGGGTAATTTTGAGCCTTGATCAAACACTTTGATTTTTATAATAGGACCATTACCTTTTTAACCTCAACATTTGTTCTAAACAACACCTTTAGGAATGTACTTTTATATAATAACTTCACTTATACACACTACGTGGACTTTGTACTAAACTTGGCCATCATGAAGATCATTTAAAACTCATGGAATATGGAAAAAATTGATATACCATGGAAAAATTGAAAAGATAAAAAATAACTTTTTCCATTGTTGACTCGGAAGAGTGCTTGTGAAGGAGAAAAACATAGCCAGAAAAATGCTCATAACTTCTCTCGACACTTGTCCATTTTACCTAAAAAATTTTACACTATATCAAGATTTGAATCCTATATAAATATTACTTATGTGATTTATCTGAAGGAGGCACTATATTTTTTCTTGGGTGCTAAGAATCCAAACAACTTTTTATGCACTTCTCAAAGAACCAGTTTTAGAAAAACTAACTTAACGTTCACACACATTTTCAGAATTTAATGAAATTTGGCATGGAGAACAAAACTCATGCATATACATGATCCATAAGCTCATTTTTCATAATTATTCATGTAATATCCTATCATGTATCATTTTTATCAGACTACACTATTAGTTCTCAAAGATAATTTATGTGAACTTTTGAATTTTGCCTCTAGGAGATAAAATAAGCCTTGTTATTTCTCACACATGCCCTAGAAAACATTATTATGTTTCTCTCATGATTATATGAGATTTCCATGACCTATAATGGCATCTCACACTTCACTGAGCTCTAGAAACAGCCTAAAAGGGCCAATTTGAATTGAGACTTCCTCCAAAAACCTATAACACACTATTAGAGCTATTACACATGATAACATAATTAAAATGGACTGTAGAGATTCGAGCCAAGCGGACCAACCATGCCCATGCTTCCACTAAACTCCTGCCTCACTCGACCAAGCCTGCGGGACATTGAAACCATCCTAAATGTTCACTAAACCACTAAGACAAGACTACCAATCAACTTCGCATGCCTCTTACAAAGCCTCAATTCACTAATCACTTCTTTACCATCAATGCCACTTGACATCAATGATAACACCAATTACCAGGGTTCAACAATATCCCCATTTATCCTTCATAGCAATATACTCATAAACCTTTGATGGTAAACATAAGCTCACATCACCCTTCCTGGTTTTTGACAACACTCTCTCCCCTTTGACATCTATGACAAAGGGTTATTGGCCACTTGACATGAAACAATGATAGTTAAAGTCAAGGAAACATGAGTAAATGAACTTACTTGTCCACAAGCTCCCCCTTGGATGGTGTTTTCTCTTTCTTGAGTTTTATCTTTTCCGTGTTTTCTCTTTTGACATTTGCTTGACTAAGCCAATCTCCCACCATGAACATAAGCACTCTTCTCTTCACTCCCCCGAGATTATGCAATAAATCACCTTGTTCACTTACTTTTGAGAGGTGATAAACTATTAACCCCTATCCAAAACTATATATGCTCAAGAATAAGCTTCTAAACATGATTAGTTTAGCGAGTCTTCACAAATTCTCTTTAGTTTCCTTCAAGAATCCACTTAAGCCATCTATGATTTTTATCATGTATCGATTTTCCTACTTCTAGAAAAATATTCATCATCATAACTTCTTTTCCATCTCATCATAGTAGTCAACAAATTATTTACATACCTCCACCGCTCACAACACTTTTATACATTCTAAACCAATGATCTTTGATGCTTTAGCCAAAGCTAAAATGAGATATACTCATCAATCATACATGTACCGCTCAAAGAGACTTATAAAAACACAATAATCAGTAGAGTTCATTAGTTATTTATGTGTTTATAATCATGCTCTTTAGATCAACACCCTGGTTAAGTATAATAATCTCTTAGCAGTCAGACCACTTAGCTTGAGATGTTGAAGGACTACAACCTCTAGAATATTACGCACAACATAACCTTAATTCCTTCAATTCATGGTGAACATTTATGATTATTTTCAACAACTCGAACTCGGTTGTGTTTGATACTTACTAGTTTATAGTTTTTAAGAATTTCAAATCAACAAGTCTTCACACCTCCATTCTCGCAACATTACCTTTTGTAATATTTGGAAAGCAACATGTGACATACAAATAGAGATCGATAGCAATATGTTCATTGGAAACTTGTAAATCTGATGGAAACCTATTGTAACATACTAATAGAAAGATGATAAATTCTTCCTATTTGAAATCCTTGTAGACTATGTCCAAGAACACCCTCTTATCCTCTTCTTGAGAATGAAGTTTCTACAATTATTGACATAATAGAATGCTCACAGTCATGTCTTCTATTCTACTAATTTTGACTAGATATACTCCTCTTCCTTTACATGTTCATAGACATTGATCATATTTGTAGCTTTGATATCCTTTGTGGTCATACTCGGTAGTTTGAGACTCTTCCTTAGGGCACACATAAAATCACAAATCCAAACATGGCCATGCCTTTTGAAGGATAACTTTGACCAAATTTTGACACTTTCATATCCTTATCAAATTTGACAATATTATAATCTCTGGTGTGCTTTTCTTTGTGGCTAGAGATATACTATTTAAGTGAATCCTTGATACTTGACAAAGCATGTATGGATTTGACATTTTACCTTAATTTTTCCTATTTGGACTATGACAAGATTACTTTTACTTATCCTATGATTCAAGGATTGAATCACAAAGACTCACTATACAAACTTTGATTCCTTGTATGCACACAACATTTACTTAAACACTTAATCGAGCAATGACACTTCTCACAAGACATAAACATGGACTTGCAACAGAAATACGAGATGGACTTCTAATTAAAAACACAATAATTTTCCACATATTCACTCATGGTAGACTTAGAATTTCAAGAGCTTGACACATTTAACCATACCAAATAGAATTTTAAGATAAGAATAGACTAAGCATACCTTTTCATTGGTGATATATTTGCAACATGAGCACCTATTGATGATGATTCTTCTTAGGTACACATCAATGATTCTTTCAAAGAGAGTATTCCTTCTAGAATCCTAGAGAAGGAACTTTATTCTTGATATACTTTCTCAAAACAATAGGAAGTCATCAAAGAGGCTTGATGACTCACTCTTTCTTTCTCTCTCATGTGAATCATTTTCTATCTTCTTTGATGTACTTGTTGGATGTTCTACCTTCATTTCCTGATACTTCACTACTTTTCAAACATGTATGGTGTGTTTCATTTCCTTGTCTTCTCCTAACTATGAGTGAGTGTTCTTCATGATTGGTCCTTGGCTTTCTTTCACTCTTCTTGGCTTGATCATCAAATCTTGATGTCTTGCTTGAGCTTGCATCATCTTCCCACACTATTTTCTTGTCCTTCTTTGCTTCCTCAACTCTTGGGTTTTCTTCCTTGACCTTGTATATCCATTTAGTTTTCTTATTTTTAGGAGCTATTTTAACCATGACTGACTTAGTCTCATTTCTAGGACTGATCTTCATATTGGATGCCTTCTTATCTTGCCCTCTGAAAGTATAATACCTACTGTTGTACTTGGATTTCTCATGGTAATAGCATTTCTTTGCAAAATGCCCAAAATTGTGACAAGTATAACACATGACATTAATTTTTCCTCTTGCTTGGTGTGAATTATCATTCCTATCATAATTTGCATCCTTGAACTCATGACATCTTTTAACATAGTGTCCAAATTTTTGTAGTTGTAGCACACTAACATGTTCATGCCTCTTAAGTGTTCTTTATCCCAAAACTGACTTGAAGGTTCTTCTAAACAGTTTCTGATAATATGCCATTTTTCTTGATAGTTGAAAAACAATATATTATTCTCATAATCAGTTTTATAGCTTCTCCATGGGTGTTCTCTATCAAATTTCTTCATGCATTCCCTAGCTTTATGTCCAAAATCATAACATGAATAACAACATTCATTAAAATTTATGATGTAGGATAATCTCTCTTTGGGACACATTTTTATTTGTCAAAGTAATTTTGGTGTGAAAGGTGTCCTAGAAGGTTCTATAGGACATTAATGGTCATTAGAAGTCGTGTCATGTTATCTAAGTGAGGTCTAAATTTCAAAAATTCAAATGTTGAACTTTCCCTCCAAAAGTAGTATTTTGAAATTGTGAGATACCTTAAGTCATTGTGGACTTGTATTATCTTAGGTGTTAAGGGTGAGTGATAATATTTAGTTGTGTTAATAAATACTCCTAATGCATGAAAAGGAGAAAACTATTTTAATGAACTTATTTTTGTAAAAATAAAGGTACATGGAGGTGAGTTAGGTAGGTCAAAAATGGTGATGAGAGGCAATAAAAGGTGATGAGTTAGAATTAGAAAGTTAGTTAACTTCCAAGAGGATGTATAGAGGAAGGAGAGGAAGATTTTCTCTCGAGGGAAGGAGTGTAGAACTCAGGAAGTTAGAGTTTTTGTAATCAAAATATGGTTTTTGTAAAGATTACTTTGTTTTTACAGAATAAAAACTTGGTTATTGATAGACAATGTACCAAAGTATGGATTAAGCATATGAAACATTTATTTATTCAAATGTAGATATTATTTCATGTTTTCCTATGGTCATGCAATGTGTAAGGATATGTAGTATGGATGAATTCAGCTTTGTAAGTGAATGATAGTATAGTATGATAGATCATGTGAAGGAGTGCTCAGAAGTATAGTTATATTTGCAAAGTTTTGGAGTGAATACACTCTTTAATAGGGTTGTTAAGAATATTTGATTGATAAAACAAGATCTCAGTGAAGTTTTAGAGTTTCATGTGTAGAATCTTCAAATGCATGTTTTCCAAACTCCAAGAAGGTAAGACTGTGATATTCAATGCATAACCGTAATCGTGTACTCATTCAAACAGGGTAGTAGGAATATTGAATGAAAAGGAAATTTCACTTGCTTCCCAACTATACTGGTAAGGAAAATTTTCTTAGAACTTCAAAACAGTCCTTGAGGAAAAATATTGTGCCTTGGATCAAAGAACAATAAATCTTTTTGCAAGATTAGACTTCTTGGGCTGTAGGTTGCACAATTAGGGTTTCTTAAGAAAATTGAATGGAAAAAACCCTCACACTTGGAATTTCTCTCTAGAAATGGGAAGAAATTATCTTTAGAATGTCCCTAAAGAATTATAAAAAGAATTTTGAGCTTTCATTGGTTAAATCAGAGCATTTACTTACCATTCATGAGAAGACTATATGCACAGTGTGAGAAGTCCTAGTTTTGAGAGGTGTTTTGTGAAGGAAATATGTTCTGGTTTTTGAATTGAATCTTGAAACTTTTATAATATCTATAATCCATTAATGGTAACCTAGAGAACCATAGTTGGGACCTTAAAGACATCAAAAGGAAAAGATATGCATGATAGTGTGCTCAGGTAGACCTAATTGAGGGTTTGGAGGCCCAATTGTAACAAGTGAGGTATAAAAAGATACATTAAAATTTATACCCTAAAAATTTGCAAGCATTTCATGGATGGTAGAAGAAAACTATAGAAGCATTCAGAATGTTTTGAGTAGCCTTAAAACTTCAGGTGTATAGGTGAAGCAAGAAACCTTGTCTTAAGGTTTAGAAGGGTAGTTTGAGGGTAAAGAAGGAAAGGCAAGGTATAAACCTTGTACATGCATTTGGATGATTGTTATAGCATAATAGGAGCATAAAAGATAGAGAAAATTCATGGCCAAAAAATAATTAATCCATAAACCTAATTTAGCTAGTTTGGACTAAGTCCATTTGTGAACAAGAAGTTTAAATCAAATTTCTTGAACTCAGAGATAATGATGATGGTAAAAGCTTGAAATAGGATGAGAGAAAAAGGTATGGCATGAGTTGAAGATTAAATAGTGCATGAGGAAATTAATAATTATTTTAGAGAAAAGTGAGAAAAAATGCTAAAGGAAATAAAATTTGACATTTTTGGTAATTTTCTTTGTTTTGATGGTTGTTGTTGCTTAGATGTGGTTTAATGAACATGTTGGATTATTTGAACAAGTAGAGTTAGCTCATTTTATTGATAATTTCATGGTGAAGGAGGATGCTAGCATTGAGAAACTAGTCAAACTTGGTCTAGAAAAGGTCATTGTTTTGTGATATTTTGTTATCTAATTGCATGGAAGAGAAGGTGGTGTAGGGCTCTACATCAATTTATTTCATACATGGAAGCATTAGGTTTCCTAATAGGTTTAGGCCTTCTTGAATTTTTCCACTTAGTTGTATTCATGTTTGACTGTCCACTTAAACCAAATTTGTCATCTTCATCCTTCTTTACAAGTTCTTTAATGAAGCCTAGTCCAATTTTGTCATCTACTTCCTTCTACTTGTCCAACATTTCATTTAGAGCCTCAAAGATATTTTCTAACTTGTTATAAATCTTTAGTCTCTATATTTTCCCCTATAATTTAGATCTCAAAGATATCATCTCTTATTCATATCTCATGAAGGTATATTATTTGATATGTAGTGCTTTTGTCATTATTTCAACCTAATATTTCAGTTCTGTGCTAATTTTGAGATGCTCTTTCTCTTTGTCTCTGAGAGATGCTGAAACTAAATCTAATTGTGCCTAAAGATATTTGACTCCCTCTTCATATTTCTTCTTTTTCCTCTCCTCAAGAAGCTTGATCTTCTCTTCATACTCTTTCAAATTGATCTTCAATTTATTTCTCTTTTCCTTTGATATTTCAATTCATCTAGAGCACTTATCTGGGCTTCGCTTCAAGATTTACCACAACTTCCTCTTCATATGATATTTCATCCTCACTGACATATTTTTCTCTTGAAATTCTGTTAGAATTACTTTAATAACCATGCTTGTGTTTTAGGAAGGACCTACTCCAAGATGTTATACTTGATTCCAGAGTACCAGGCTCTGATACCAATTTTGGAAACTAGGACATTGAGGGGGTGAATCGGTGTCTTCATGTACATACAAAACCATACATAAGCAATTTGCAAGATAGCACATAGAGACACAATTTTTAATGTGGGAAACCCAAACTGGGAATAAAACCCACTAAAATCAGAGAACTAGCTTTGGAAAATTTGTCCTATGAGTTACAAAGATTTCAAGTTGAGATGCAACTCAATTTTGAGGCTACAACCCCAAAATAATTCATTCAACAACTACTGACCTTCTACAAGCTACAACTTGCAAGGAAGCTACAACTCCCTAGAATTTAATCAACTACAACTGATATTTTGTAAGCTACTACTTACAAGGAGGCTGCAACCCCTATATGCTAAGCTGCAACTTAGACTTGTTCTATGTTTTGGTCACACTTTGTTTACTATCTTACATAGTTGATAATGACCTCTAGATTAACACACTTTGATTCTTCTTCTCTACTTCACATTTTTCGCCCGATTCTCCTTTTCTTCAATCTGCTGCAAGTATTCTATCACAAGTCTATATTCATGAGATTTGGATCTGATTTACCCTTTTCTTCTAAATGAGAATCACACATTCATATTATCTTCTCCATATTCACGGCACCAATATCTGCAAATTATTCATGTACCAATATTTGACTCATTTAGTTCATCTCTTATGAATCTCTTGAATATATTGATCCGCTACTAACTTTAGTGATGCTCACAACTTCATAATATTATTTCTTTCATTTCTAAACTCAACTATGTCAATGATCTTCTTCTTCAATCACAAGTTGTATAATCTTGCTCCTATACATCCAATTCTTCACACTACATAGCCAAGTAGATACACTTCACAATCATTTGTCACATTTTTCATTTGATTCTGTTTCTGATCCTATAAAATGTACATTTCACATTAAAGTTTCTGTCTATCTCTTCACTTCACATACCATATTTATTTAACATTCACTACACTTGAACTCTATTATCGTCACATATTTAGAATCATCCACATGAAGTTTTTAAGTTCATAGTTGACCTTTACATAAGTTATTGCCCCTATACATCTCTCGGGCTCTCATTTTTTTCGTATATTTGCTTCACTTCCCTATATCACTGAATCACATTTTTTAGTTACATAATAGTTATATTTTACCCTTTTATTTTCACGAGGAAGCACTAATTCATTCAATAAATACAACTCTTTGTTAGGTTTTGGAACCTATTTTCATGTGAGAAAGTGTTGAAGACCTGTACACTAAGAGTACCATATAATTTTTTTGGCCTTAAAACGTTCCCGATATACCGGGAAATGTTTTCTTCTCATATGGGTGGGATTTTTGACCCATAGGTTTATGGGATAGTTTTGGCCCATGGTTTTTGATACCCATAGTTTTGTAAAACTACTTAAGCATTTGTCTACTTATATGGTTTTATGCATATGGTAGATATTATGTAACATTGCAGATGTGTTTTGAATTCGGGTGTGAATTTTGTAGAGTTTGTTGAGCATAGCTCCAAACATAGATGGGTATTGTATTAAGAGAGTGGTGGCTTGTAATAAAATTTGAGCAATAAATTCTTAGTGGACGTAACCCAAATTGGGTGAACCACATTAAATATTGTCTCTTTGTGTTGTGTTATTTTATTTTGTAATTTTATTTGAGATGTGTAATATTTTTTGCATATTAGTTTCTACTATTGCGATTCTGTGAGGGATTATTCCGCATATTTTATCCCTTATTTCCTAACACTCTTGACATACATAACCTATATTAGCATACCGCATTCACACACACTTTCTAATTCATTTATATTCTCAACTTGAATTTCAACTTTACATAAACATTTCCTTTCTTTTAGTAACTCACGTTGTTCTTCATACCTATAGCATTATTATTTATTTCTCGGTCTTATCTCTCACACTACACATACACCATCACTCTTTTTTATCTTTTGGTTATCTTTCACAAGTATTTCCTTCTCTTCTTGCTGCACTCAACAACTTAACTTGTCCTCATTCTTTGACTCCATACTCGGACCTTTTTCTCTACTCTATTTTTATCCACTAGCACATTAACATCTTCCACCGTATTTACTTTCTTCAACTTAACTATTTTTTTCGTAGGTTCCACTTCTTCATTCAAGACATTAGATGATTATTATCTCATTCATTTTATTTAAAAAAACTTCCATTACGATTGCATTAGTTCGAGATCACTCATTTTTGGAGTACAAGACTCTTCATATTCCATATTTTTACTATCATAGTTCTTTGAAATTCCTCATTTGTATTTAACCATAGATAAACTCTTCACCTTCTGACTCAAGAAAGGATATTGTCTCTTTGGATTCTTTATGAAATTATCTTTAGTTTGGTGTAAAACCAAAACTCTTATGCTTCTTAAGAAGTTTGAACAAAAACTAACTCACTTGCCAACTTGTCACTATCTAGAACCAATATTGCTAAGGTTTTGAGGTGCAAGAACAATTCATCTGATAGTGCATACAAAAACATGACTATACATCTTCAACTAATGTCCACTGGAGTCTATATACACTTTGAAGCATTCACTTTGACCTAAACACCACTCAAATAGTCTACCGAGACTGAAAAACAAGAGAATTGTGATAATTCTTCATTACTGTTACAAGTGTTTTGCACTTTGAGATCAAACCAGACACAAACCTCTATTATTGGACCTTCATCATGCCTTATGGAACTTGTTAATGGTATTTGAAACATTCATTTTGAATAATTTAATTATAAACTTGAGGGATGGGTTTTGAAAAGACTGTCAACAAATTCTCAATTGATACTTGATGAAAATGAAAAATTCATTTTGCATTATGTTCATGGCATGTAGACAGAGGATTCTTTAAAGTTTTATGATTTTTCATCGGGTAGATTTTTAGATTCAAATAAAAACCCTTTCGAAACCCTAGAACTAGGGTTTATTCTTCTATAAAATCCTGAGAGGCTTCAAAATGGAATTTCTTGGTCATATGAATATGAAATTCATAATTTCTCATTCTTGGATTCCTATACAACCATCAAGAAGATTTTCAACTATTTACCTAGTCTTCAAACATCTAATTTTTCCTCCAACAACTAAGAAAGCCGCCAGTTCCTATCTTGATAAAAACAATGATAGAGCTATTTTAGCTAGATGGAATCTACTTTGAGTTTGGTTTGGTGCATGTCATGATTTAGGGAAAGCATTTGGGATTCCACACCTTTATTTGAACCTCAACTTCTCTTTAAAAACCAATGCTTCAACTTGAATTTTGCATACCGCCTATCACATCAGAGAAGCACTAACCATGTTTTGGGCCATATTGAGCTTTATAGGCCTCACTTCTATCCTATTCCAAATGATTTGGGAGAAAAGAAACATGATGAAAATAACATTTTACTCTCTTTCATACCCCGAGAATATGTATAAGGAGGTAAGAACCACATTTTCATTCTCAATATCATACCTCATGTCTTGAGCCTATAAGGTAGTGTAGGGGCAAAGAAGAAATGTGACATTTTGTATTATGTTGGGGTAATTTTGAGCCTTGATCAAACACTTTGATTTTGCAAAAGAGGACCATTACCTTTTTAACCTCAACATTTTTTCTAAACAACACCTTCAGGACTATACTTTTATATAGCAAATTCACTTATACACACTATGAGGACTTTATACCGAACTTAGCCATCATGAAGATCATTTATTAGACCCCTTAAAGATGATAATTATAGCAAAGTGCAATAGTTTTGGATGCACGAAAGGTAGGATCAAAGGAAAACATGAAAGTAGGGAAGATAGCGTGTGAAGGCTCTTGCCTGGGCTAAACACTTTTGAGACTTACATACCGAGGTATTGGACAAAATTGGAAGATGAATGGTTGAAGTGGTGGCCAAGAAATATTCTAAAGATAAGATCGACCATGAAGACTTGTAGTTAAAAAAAGTATATGTTTAGAAGGATCTCATGCAATAATAAGATAAAGCATCATGCAGAGTTTGGGATAATAATAGGGTTAGATCTAGAGTTTAAAATAGAAGATAATCTATTATTATGCAAGGCTTGCATACTTCAATAGTTTCCTTGTAGTGTATGCATGGCTATTTGTGGAATGCGGGATATTTTGAAAGTGCATGGGTAGTGAAGGGAAATTCCCCACTCCCTATATATATCTTATGAATCACACTGTTAGAGAGACTGTGATTTATTTTGTAAGGTTATGTTGTTGTTGTGTTTATGCACATGATCTTATGATGATAATATTGATGTATTCAACTATTGTAATGCATGGTGGGTTAATATAATGGATCTCTTGTGGTTTGTTACTTATTATTGATGTCTCTGTAACTAGTTCTTGCTTGGTAAATCTGATATTGATCCTTGTTTAGTTCACCTTGCATATGGTTGTGATATGTTTACTTTATGCTTTGCACTAGTTTATCTGTTATGGTTATGGAATGTATCTTCATGCATGTTAACTCCTTGACAAAGTTGGAAACAAAAGAGGGAACTGAAATCTTTGCATGCTTCGAGTGAGCGTTCAACCTTCTACTAGATGAGGTACCAACATGCTTAGGGTGTTGGTAAGGAAAGTGACTACATTTTGGTTTCCTTTTGTGCGGACCTATTTTCAAGAAATTGCAAGGATGTTTCATGATGAAGACGTATCAATTGACTTTAGTTAACATTGAGACTTGGTTTGAGGACTTAAGAAGAACAATTTTCTCACAGATATAATATTGGACCCAATTTCGATGTTTGTGTATGGGTTGAAGATTTTTTTTTGTCATGAACTCTATAAGATGTGATTTTCATGTTTTCCTACAGAGTTGTATGAGTGGCTATTAGTATATGCATCGAAGTGGAATTGGAGGTATAGAACAATTTTCTAGACACTAGAATATTATCAGACACTGTATGATGCCGATTTGACTTGGACACATGTTGTAGATCATTGGTGGAGTGGTGTTTTGCATAGTTACACATTAGAGTACGTTGTTTGTACTTATTTATGTCCAGAGGTTGTTGAGTTTTAGTTCTTGTGTGAACCTAGAGGATATTATTTGTGTGTTATCCCTTTAGAAATTAAGATCTTATTGGTGACTCTGGATTTGGAAGAATGGCCTATGGCTAGCTAAACACCACCACGCGCAGGGGAAGGAGAGGGTGTGGTGAAATATGTTGGACCTTGCGTAAGAGAAAGATAGAGAGAATAAAGGTATCCTAGGAATAATGAGGCATGGGAGAGGGAATTGGAGAATAATTGTGATATTGAGGAGCCTGTGGAGTTGCAGAGGATGATGTATCGTGAAGGATTTGAGGCTCACGTAGAAGATGTGGAGCTAGAGCATCAGGCTCTCCCCCACATAGGAAAATGTGGTAGAGAATCCTACGGCTTTAAATGAGATCACATTTGGTGAATAAGTATTAAGGACCATGGGTGTGCACTTGATCCCACCTAGAGACCTATCCTTGCATTCGGGTGTTCCAGTTCCTGAAAAAGTTATTGAGAAACATGCTAATGTTGGTGATAAAGTAGCAACAGATAGATTTAATTTTCCATTGAATACAAAAGTGCAATAGAAAACATCACAAGTGACAACATATTTCATGTTTGGAGGACCAGATGGTGATATATTTTCTAGCGCATCATCAGGATAGAGTGTGGGTGCATGGGACATTGATAATACATCTGGAAGTAGCACAACTTCACAAAATATGGGAGTTCAATTTAGTACAACAATTGTAATACATAGTAGCTCATCCTCTAGTATGGTTCCTGCTACATGAGGTGGATCAAGAGGATCAAGAGGTTCAGGATCTAGTGGATCTAGTGGTTCTAGAGGTGGAGGGAATACTAGAGGTAATATAGGTTCTAGATCTGGTGGGCATGGTTCACACTAGCCACAAAATTCTTTTATGATATGTCTCTTCATCTTCCAAAGTACATATGTATTGAAGATGTAGCTGAGATCGTGCACATGTGCTAGATAATATGGCGTGCTAAGGGAATCACAGCTCTAAAGTGTAAGGCAAGTCAGTTTGCTACTACTTTGCAAGGGAACACACATAGTTGGTATAAGAAGTATACTCCAAACTAGATTGTTGTAGATTACAACGTGCTACGTGACACTTTCTTGGATAAGTTTCATATAGCTGAGTTTGAACAGAAAATCATCAGTTCTGAAGGAGATTAAGTAGGGCATGGCTGAGAGCATAAGGGAGTATGATGCATGCTTTAAAACTTTGCTATCAAAGTTTTCTTATGATATTCACCCTAGAAAGCATGCATAAGGGTTTCTTGGCGTTTGATCACACCTTTTAGAAGGGAACTTTCTCATAATACATTTACATATATCCATGAGAATTTGGAGGTAGGTTTGCATGTTGAGGCAATTGGGAGCGTAGAAAATGGAGTTAGCCCATTCTTGGAGGCACATATTAGATCTATAACGAAGAAGTTAGAAAAAATATCAGCCAATTCAGCTCATGAGACGTGAAGTGGGATATGGTGTACATATTGTGAGGTGGAAGGACATACTAAGGATAACTACCTTCATAAATCGGTGTGCACCATGTTGCTGGATTGTGAAATATGTCACTTAGATCATTATTCGAGTAGCTATTTATTGTTGCAGTGTATTATTCGTAAGAACGTATCATGTTATTGGAATATTTTTAAATCCCACACTCATGATATGAAGAATTATAGATTGATTGATCAGATTCATGAAGTTATTGACATCATTAGACTAGTGTTATGAATAATTCAAAAGATCAAGAAGGACAACATCATGAAGGGCACTCGATGGAGGTGGTAGAGGTAGAGGTTACAATGGAGGATATAAAGGTCATGGTCGCGGTGGTGGAAGAGATGATTTCCCATAAGGAAATTGTTTTACATACGGATCCCCGATCATTATAAGTGTGAATGCCCTCAAAACATATTCTTCTCATGGTGAGAAGTAACATAAGTTTGAAGAATGTCCTGAGTTATATGAGCACATGAGTAAGAACTATAAGAAGAATGATAAGGGCATGTGGATGATTAAAGTGTGGCACACCATAGAAGATTAGTGGATGCCTAAGATTGTGCCTGATCCTGAGATGCTACCTATGTTAGTAACTATATGTGCGAGGTTGTGCACGCTTAAGAGATCCCGAAGTAGAATCTTGTTATTACGAAGCAAGTAGTGATAAATGTGAAGTATCCAGATCATGCCCATCAAAAATAGGTATACTAAGATACTATGGAGGTTATTAGAAACTTACAAGGTGAAATACAATGCTTGAAGGAGAAGTTGCATGCGGAAGATGGAGCAGGAAAATGTAGTTGAATTCCTCATAAATATGTTGATGACTTGAAGAAGGTTTGTAAGATGTTGCGATAGGAAAATATCATTTCTTTGTTAGGGAAATGTTTGAGGGATAATATACAACGTGTTGGATCTAAGTGTGAGAGACAAATATTGTATGTGAACTTACCTCCTCATAGTCTTGAGTATGATAAAGAGATTACTTTGAATGCAGTTGTTGATGGATGGCTGTTGAGTAACATACTAATTGATACATGTGTAAAAGTAAATGTACTCACTTTGGATGCATGGAATCAAATGGGGAGACCACCATTACAACCCTCTTTGAATGTGTTGTATATGGCAAAAATAGAATAGAGCCACACCCATTGGAGTATTGAAGGATGCCACTATTACTATACAAGGGGCCAAGTTTACTAGGGACTTTGAGGTCTTGGCACTTGCAGAAGTAGATAGTTTTCTAGCATTTCTTGGGCACCCTTGGTGTTACATGAATAATGTTGATCTACGCTTTAATAAAGGTTATATCATTTTTGAGAACAAGGAAGAGCACGTGATTATTCCTTTGATGGATGGGAAGGCTGCACCTTATGCAGAACCCCTGAGTGAAGAGGATTTGAACATAATCCATGCAAGTATATTTAGGGATCTGAAGGGCTTGAACCATCCAAGGAGGGTGTTATTCAATGGGATGATGCTCATTCTATGAGTGATACAACCAATATTTCCTATGAAAATTAGGTGCATGGAACGTATGATATGGTCAAGCAAGATATTAAGAACACAAGATTACTTGCGTAATCGGTCGCGCATGGTTAGGCGCTTGGGTCATGACCATGTACCCTAGTACACTCGATGAAGGAAATACTAATGTATTTTTGTGCGCCATGAAATCCCAAAGTGGAAGGATGAGAGTGATAGAAGAAATATGTTGGTTTATACCCTACATGTGATAATAACGCATTAGTAGACTACATAGATAGATAACCTTTTGGAGTGGCAAGAGGTGAGAATCGCCTTCTCTACTAGGTTTCTTAGGAATAATGTACCTTCACAGATATGCAAATTTCATGGGAAGGATTTTTCCTCGCACCACATTCAAAAGTGTGAGAGACTCTGGATAGAGGGGAAAGAGGCCTTGCCACCATCACTTTGGGTACATAATTTCTACGCCACCTTAATTGGTTGTGCGCATGCATGGTATGTTCATGCAGAGTTAACAAGAGCAACAGTTAATTGGCAGGAGATGACCTCAGGTATGATTCAGACCTTTGACTATTTTTCTACTAAACCTCTAGTGAATGAAGCATTACATATTATAAAGTGCCTTATGATGGGGATAGTGCAAAATCTAAGGAACTCATGTTAGATATGTTTGGGGAGTTATATCTAGAGTCGTACTTTAAAGAAGATGAGATAGATGAGGAGCAACTTGGGCACACTTCTTGGAAAAAGAAAAGGGTAAGTTGGTTTATATGATTGATGATGAAGAAGTAGAGAATATGGATGTTGATCACATTGTAGGTATGCGCGAGGTCTTGGATAGTGCTGATGAGAAGGCACGCGCTTATCATGAGCCTATGAAAATGAAGAAGGTCAACATTGGGATAGATACAGAACCTAAGGAAGCCATTATTGGTGACTATTGGTCTGAACAAGAGGTGGAAAATATTATTAAGTTGTTGCGTGAATTCTAGGACTTATTCCCGTGAGGCTATCATGATTTAAAGGGATTACATCACTCTTTGGGTGAGATGAGGATAAAGTTAAAGGAAGGGACACACCCGGTTAGGAAGAGGCCTTACAGGATGAATCCTAATTTGTGTGTCAAATTCAAGGAAGAGATTGATAAGATGTTGAAATCAAAAATCATTGAGCCCATTGAGGAGTCACATTGGGTTATCCCTATGGTAATAAATATAAAGAAATATGGTAGGATAAGGATCTGTGTAGACTACAAAGAGTTAAATGTTTCATGCATTATAGATCCTTTTCCCACATATTTTACTGAGGAGATCTTGGAAGGCGTTTGAAGGTGTGAGATTTAATCTTTCACTGATGGATTCTCTGGTTATCATCAGGTGTGAATTGTTAAGGAAGATTAAGAAAAGATAACTTTCACCACTAAGTGGGGAATTTTTTCATATACAATTATGCCCTTTGGGTTAAAGAATGCACTGTAGTCTTTTCACGCATTGTGGTACACACATTTGAGGAATTTATACACATGTTTTTATAGGTTTATTTAGATGATTGGACTGTGTATGGGATGGTAAAATATCACTGTGATAACTTGAAACTTATGTTTGAGAGGTGACAATGGCTAAGCATATCCTTAAACATTAATAAGTGTATCTTTGTGACACCCTTTGGGAATTTGTTGGGACATATTATATGTAAGGAAGGTTTGTTGGTAGATCCTGCTAAGGTTGTTGTTCTCTTGGGTCTGGAGGATCCTACCAATTAGAGTGAGGTGTGCGGGTTCTTAGGACACACAAGTTACTATAGGAAGTTTATTAAAGGATATTCTAAGATTGTTGCACCCTTGGAAGAATTGTTGAAAAGTAAAGGAAAGTTCCATTGGGATGAGGTGCAACAAATAACATTTGAGACATTAAAGGAAATACTTACTTTTGTGCCCATTTTGTGATTTCCTTCTTGGGACAAACCATTTCATGTACATGTTGATGCCTCTGGCATGGCCATTGGCATAGTGTTAGCATAACTTGGTGATGGGATTGTTGATCATCTTATATGTTTCATGAGCAAGAAGTTGACCCCAGCTAAGCAGAATTACATAACTATAGAGTGCGAAGAATTGTCCATGATTTACACACTGCACAAGTTTAGAAAATAATTTTTGGTAAGCCCTTTTATATTTTATAGATACCATATGACACTTAATTATTTGGTTAATAAGATTGTTTTGCAGGGACAGATATGTCAGTGGATTCTCTTGTTCTAGGAATTTGACTTTACCATGGTGGTAAATCTAGGGAAGAGTGATTCCGGGCCAGATCATTTATCAAGGATTAACTTAGGTGAGGATGCACAAAGCATTTTGGATATAATGTCAGATTTACAGTTGTTTAGATTGAACTAAACGCCATTTGATTTATAAGATATTGTTATGTTTTTGTGTACTGGTATGGCACCTGAAGGGATGAATGTCTTAGAGAAGAAACAAATTACCATATGCATTGTACCTTATATGTTGATCAGTGGAGGTTTATATAAGTTAGGCCATGATGATATTTTGCATCATGTGTACTTGAACATGAGCATGAGGCTATAATGGAGGAATCCCATGGTGGAATTTTAAGAGGACATTATGCAGGAAATGCTACTACGCACAAGATTTTTCTGGCTGGCCTTTGGTGGGAAACATTATATAAGGATTGATAAGAATTTGTTAGAGCATGTGATCACTGTTAGCTCCTTGGGAAGTCATGGTAAATAGATGAAATTCCATTGAGACCAATATTGCAGGTACAACCTTTTGAGAAATGGTCAATTGACTTTGTGGGTCCTATTTCCCCACCTACGCATAGGAATGGTTCACGCTATATTACTACATTTACAAATTATCTAACCAGGTGGGAAGTAGTGCCTACGAAGGATTTCTAGGTAGGTATAATAACAAGGTTGTTATGGGAGAACATTATCGAAGATATGGATGTCCATTGAGCTTGACGAGTGATAAGGGAACACACTATTTGAATGACACTATCGAATATTATTAGCATAAGTTATGATGGCGCATCATAGGAAACACCCTATCACCTACAAGGTCAATGGAACTGCTAAGGCTTTTAACAAGATATTGGAACATACATTTAAAAATATTTGTGATGTTGGAAGGAAATATCTGGATGATAAAGTCTCTGATGTACTTTGGGCATACATGACAACTTACAAAAGATTAAACAAAGTCATGCCCTTTCATTTGGTGTTTGGAGTAGAGACTATTCTATCGGTGGAATTTATGCTACCCTCCCTACATATTGTGCATGTAGGAGGATTGGATGATGAACATGCACTTGAAGAGCATATAGATAAACTGATGCATTTGGATGAGAGGCGTGTCATTGCACGTTGTATCCGAAGACAAAGCCAGGTAGAAGGCATGGTTCTACTTTATGACTCCATGTTTACACACCACCCTAGGAAATTAAAGGTGCATTGGTTGGGATGGTATATGGTCACATATACACTTGATTCATGTGTTTTTCAGTTACTAGGCATTGGATGGAACATGGTTTCCCAGGTACTTCAATGGGAGTAGGATAAAGCCCTACTATAAATAATTCTTCTTGGTGTTTGTAATAACACAATGCTTCCAGTTAGATTAGATTTCCTTTAAATGCATTTTCTTTATCTATGTTTCCTTTCATTGTTGCTATGATTTTTCAATTTAGTTCATTTTTTGATCTAATAAGCGCACTTGTGTGCCAATCTTGATTACTATCTAAGTGATTTCATGCGCAAAGGACCACGCATACTTTTAGTGTGGGGTGGATCAAAGTACAGAGATGAGAATTGTTGGCGCCCTCTTGATATAAGTTGGTTTGATTGAAGGATTCTTCTAGAAGTTGGCGTGGAAGAGAAAAAGATGTTATAAGTATTGTGCATAAGGTGTTCTGAAGAAATTGAGTTGATTAAAGACCATGCAGGGAAAATGATCGTGCAAAGTGTAACATGAGGTAGGAAATGACATGGGAAATTACTTGGGATATGGTATAAAGGTTTTGTACTTTGGCACATGGACATATGCAGAGGAGGTTTGTGGCTAAGGAATAGTATAACATGCTAGAAGGTTACGAATGTAGTGCACGAAGTGGAGTCGCAAAAGTTGTCAAAAATGGAAAGAGTATTTTAGTGAAAAATTAACTTAAAAAGTGTGGGTCAAAGGGACATGAGGGTCATGGAAAAATTATAAATAGGGGTCGAGGGTAGTCATTTGGATACCTTGCCTTTGAAGAAAACTTGTGCTATCAAGCGAGTCAAGTGTGACGAAGCTTTAAAGCGATGTAGAGATTGGACAAACCAAAGGTGCATGAAGACTGTGTGAATCCTTGCTAAGGGTGAGTTGAAGTCAAAAGTAGAGTATAGAGGAGGGTTGCATGCATTTGAAGTAGTCAAGATTTAGAGCTCGTGTAGGAAGAAAGTTGGTATTCCATAACACCTAGGGCACACAATTACAGTAAAATGGAACCAAAGGCATGAAAGTTGAGAACAAAGAGACCCAAGATAGAGGAAAATAACCCCTTCAGGAAATATACATGGAGATGTAGTATCCCCTGGTGTGCTAAGGGTAGAAATTTGGAAATCAAAGCTCACTCGATGCAAAATCAGTGAGTATAATCACCACATAGACAAGAACGAGAAAACAATGAGGGCAGATTTGGAGAATTTCCTCTTGGAATAGATTAGGCTAGAAACTTATTAGTTTATGACTCCGTGAAATGGTAGTTGGAGAAGACAAGCATATTGTAGTTATGGGAGCTTATTTTCTTCTCCAAACCTGCACACCTCTTCCAGTGGTTGATATCACGGGTTCATGAAGATTTCTTTTACTTTGTGGGAAGAAGGATGTGACTCACCACTCAATTGATTGAGCATGTCACATGTCTACAAAGTACGGGAGAAGACATGGCCTTGGACTTGTGTGTTATAGAAAAAATTAAATAACTTGTTGCAAAATTGAGTTATGAGAAGGATGGTAGGGTATAGAGCATCGCGGATTTGAATGATCTAGCACTTAGGGTTGCCTCATGGCTAGTGAACTATAAATTGGGCACTTTTGAGTGTTAGATGGACATAATTAAGAAGTTTTTTTACGTGGCATACAAAATTTCAAAACAGAACACTACAACCTGGCACAATTCGTCACAAATGGGATTATTGAAGAGGAAAAGTTACAGAATGAAGAAGGAGCCAAAATCACATGGGGATCAATTTTTCTATTGATCGTATTTTGGGAAATTAGGGTACAGAGGATAACATGTGGGTTTACCCACTAGTAAACCCATCCCCTATCGTGTAGTTTGTAGGGTATACTTGTGATGACACCATCACAAGAACATACAAGGACCAGATCAATAAGTGGTATGATGGACTATGTGAGGCATTTGAGAATGAATGGTGCATTCCACACAAGTTTCCCAAAATGGTCAGGGAACAGGTCAAGTTTTCAGTAATGCAACATTTTATCCATGCTCGGTTTAGAATGGCTAAAGGTGAGATGGATCTGTGCTGTAGACACCAAAAAAGTGTCACATTTCATAATTCCCCTCCAAAATGACCTAATAACCACATTCTACACAGGTGATTGACTTAACCCTAATTTAATCACCCACAACTCCTTTCGCACATCACATCATCCCTCACTCACACACACAATGATTTAATTAAAATCAATTATTTAAATTGGCCCCTTTACCCACTCACTAGGACACCTTACCTTGCCACCTCACCTAGCCCCTCACCATTCCACTACCCCACTTACCCCTCCACATTACCCTTCCACTATCCCACTTGTCCTTCCACCTCACCATTCTACTCCCTTACCTTTCCCATACCTAGCCCATACCCCTTCTAGAATCCCTGATAGTGGCCACCCCACTCATATGACCCCTCCTTGTCATATTCCTCATTCTAAGGGTGAATGGTGCATGTGCTCCACCACTCAAAATCAAGTGAGGAAGGAATATTCCCTAGTTTTGAAAAAATAAATCCACTTGACATAACCGTGTCGATCACGGTCGACCAATGTCGGTCAAGGGACCTGGCGCCGGTCACCTGTAAATGCACAATTCGAGCTCTTCCAAAAGGGTTGGACTTTTGGTCACCAGTTACTTTGCGTTATTTCCCATCTCCCCACAACTTAACCCTTAGCTCACCCCAAACCTCACCCAAACCTCATCTAACCTACCCTGGACTTGTTACCCCACCCGCACCTCACAGACACCATTTTCAAATCTCAGCACCAACCTAAAGGGAGTCTAAAACCTCTGTTCCTAACCTTTTTCCAATTTCCAAAGTGACTGACACTAGTCATAACTCAACTGAAATTGGTCTCTGTATTTAGTAAAACTACCTAAAAACAAACCCAAAAGCTGACCCCCTACCCAATACCCAAACCAACCCTCTGCTAGACCTATAGAAACCTGTACCAACTTACCTTGACCTTCGGATCTGATCCTAACCTTACCTGTTAGATTAGATTTTACTTATTGTGTTCATATGAGATGCCTAAATCATATCGAATACACTAGGGTGTTATTTTATTACGTTATTTCTTGCATTGATTTGTTTAAAACAATGGATTGACAACCTTCTAGGAAGTATCACACTTCCCGGATCTAGCATATGCTATGCAATCCACTGCCATATACTATTTAACTCTTTCTGGTGGTCTTGTTGTCTATTACAGGTATTCCTTCCCAGCCAAAAAGGAGTTCACACGATTGAATGATATCGGAAGTCTACACATGTGCGCATTCTACCTTCTACCCATCACCCAAATAATAGGTATTCCTCCTACGCCCATCACCCTTATCTGTTTCAGTCTCTGATTGTATGCAAAAAGGATCTAAACATTTTGGCACACCCGGTGGGACCCATCCGGGGTTCCTTGCATTTTTATTCATTCCTAGGTAAAGGTGGTGTGTTTTTTATTTTCTAAACGTATTCACACTAAATCTCTTTCCTGATAACATTCTCTTTTTCTAATTGTCTAAAACAACATCTACTATTATGGTGCTTAAAACGAAACATTTCTTCTTTCTTGCATTTGCATAAGTAGTGAAAGAGAACATTCCTACCTGTTCATCATTTGATTCATCGAACGTCATTTGTCGATTTGGGATTAAAATTAGTTGCATTTCATCCTTGTATGATGCATTTATCTCACATTAAAATGAGGGCACCTATATGTTGTAAGTCATGCCCAGTTGATGGTTGACACAAAGAATCATAGAAAAGCACATTCTCTCTCTCTCTCTCTCTCTCTCTGTCTTACCAAACAACACAAAATTGAAAAATACACATCTTCTTAAACAACATCTTACCCAGAAGAATTTATCAAGGATCACATGATCAATGGATTAATAGTGGGCACCCAGCTGGTTAATTTTGTCCAATCATTACCTTAGAGGACGGCCCGCCCCTACCATAACATAACCCAAAAACTCTCCTTTTAGATCTCCTTCTTTGTAGGAAGCCTTTCTCACCAAAAACTCTACTCTAAATTCATGAGTCAGTCTTCTAAATAGCATAATCTCAACACATTAAAATCACTTAAGATAACATATTTTTAGCGTTTGATTGATGTGCATTTTGAGGTGTGAGGATACGTTTCACCATTTTTCTTTTCTTTTCCCTTTCACACTCCACCATCACGGTTGGAGTATTTGACTTCCTTTCGAGTGTGATGAATTCATTGCATCATCTCCAGACTTTTGGGTTGATCATTCATCTAATCTCAATTCATTACAATTCATTTTTTTTACGCATTTTTTAAAATTTTCATAGTAATCGGCTCTATCTTATCCAGCATGCGGTTTACACCTCCTTTCATCATCGGTTGTTCCCTAACCGCCGTTGGTTTTTGTTCTTTTGGTTAACTTGACCAAAGGAAACCTATTTCCTCTTCTTTCTTGTTTAGATTTTCTATGAGTCTCTATACTCTTTGAGCTCTGATAAACAATCATCATACAACTTGCATATCTGACATTCATCAGTTTTTGCCTCGTTTGGTAAAATTGTTCTTTCTCTCAAGTAACCAACATCGGTTACCCCTAAACTGGCATCGGTCATCCTTAACCGTATCGGTTACCCTGTGCTAATTCCCAACTGATACATTGACCAAATCCACCTATAAATACTTTTTTTCTCATTTTTGTTGCTTTTTGTGTCATCTGCAAGATACAACTTCACCTAATATACATTCATTCACATGGTGTTGACTCATGCAACCAAGCCAATGCTCTTGTGTTTCACGCTAGCCTTCAACCACTCCCACCTAGTCCATCACCTCCTTATGTATCATCACCTATGGACCCCAATCTACCTACTTTACCGTTAGTAGGGTGATGCAGACTTGCGATTTCTTGACCGAAATCCTGCCTTGCAACACTATCTAGCCCATTCATCCACTCATGACTCCTCGGGCCAACTTATATATGGTGCCTGTATCCATCTCTCCTACCCTTGCACCTACTGTTTCAGCTATTACTAGCTAGCTCGCCCTACTCGCTTCTACCTTACCACTGGTGGTGTCATAGCTCGACCCTACCGCGATGATATCCACCCCCTATATGACATTTACCACACCCTTGACGTCCTTACCCCCTATGGCATCTACCATGCCTACCTCCATGGCCATCATTCCAAGTGGGCCCATGTCTTCCACTACCCACATACCCATTCCATCTCAAACCACCGCTAGTATCGGCAAACTACACCCCCTTAAAATCTGGTTCTCTCTATTCCCCAATCACTTCCTCTTGTCATAGCCACTAGGGTGGTCACCCCTACCCCTCCTATATACACCCATTTCCAACCCTCGCAGTGGCCTCTACCTCTTACTCAACCTATTACCCTTCTACATCCATCTCCTCTCATATCCCTCCACAATTTTCATACGCAGGCTCCTTCACACACCATGATGCCTTCTACATCATACTCTTCCTACCTTCCTCCCCATCCTTTGGGAAGTCAACCTCCACCACAACCTACTCCAGATCTCATCAAGATGATGATGGACAAGATGCAAACATTAGAAGCATCTCTTTGGCTCACGTACATCTCTGACCTATGAGGAGATTTGTAACGAACCTATTCACTTCTCCATTCCAATCCATCCATACCCCCACATTGGGAAATTCTGAAATTCAACTGATTCAACAAGAAAGAAGACCCACAACAACATTTGAGGTCTTTTAGCACATGTGCTATCTCATCACCCACGATGATGCTTTACTCTTGCGAACATTCCCTATGTCCCTTAGTGGACCACCTAGATTGGTATAGTGCCCTACCTAAGCACTCCATTTTCTCCTTCAACCAGGTGGCCCAAGCCTTTTTGGACCATTTCTCCATCAACGTGGTCAAGAAGGTCACCATGACTGACTTGTACACTACGCGTCAATATGAGGACAAGTCGATCATAGACTTTGTTGCTCATTGGCATGGCCTGATCAATCAACTAACGATGTTCCCCTTACCACAGACCGAACTGATAGAGCTATTTACATGGGCTTGCACTAGACACATCTCATCTACCTTACAAATCCAAACATTTCGTACATTTGACGAGGCATTCACCATGGCCCAGAAGCTTGAAATCTGAGCCATCGAGGAGAAAAGGAGGATTCAATTGTGCAACAAGGGTGCTCATTTTAAACCACATGAGCCCATTCCCACTTCTAAAACACCACCAACCATTCCTCTCAATCCTTCTAAAGCCAAAGGATCCACCCATGCGGTGGTCCTAAAAGTAGGTCCATCTCACCCGTCCAACCTACCAAAACCTCTGCCTAACCTCTCTCCGATTCAAACATTCTTATTCAAACATGAACAATGTAAATACACCCCCATGCTGAACCATACCCCACATTATTCTAGAAAAACTCCTAAAAGTAGGGGCTATCACCCTTCGACTATCAAACCACACGTTGGTTTTGATCCTGCCCATCTAATGCCCACATGGTATAAGGAGAACAATTTCTATGATTACCATCGTACGTGAGGGCACAATACCAACAACTACATCACATTCAAAACCATTATCCAAGAAATGTTAGATAGAGGAGATATCATTCTAGATAACCCCAATGTGCCCACAAACCAAAACCTCCATATCTTCCAAAAGCCATTTCATAATCATACACCCCCACCCAACACAATGATTCTTTTGTCAATAGTGACAATAATTTAGAATTCCATGTTGTCTTTGATACCTTACCCATTCCCCTTGCACCATACCCCCTAAAGCAGCACCTATTGAATAACTTCTCAAACAACCTCCTTTACCCACACAAGATCTTCACCATCTTCCTCACTACCTAAAGAAGATAACTTGGGGCAATCCGACTCATTTTCGAACTGGGAACTATATCTACCATGCTTGACCATGTCATTGACCCCCTACCCTTATACTCAACGAATCACCATCGACACCTACCTCTATACCCCGAGGAGTCGGTGGTGCCTCCCCCTTCCTCCCAGGAAGACCTTACCTCATCTACCTTACCCACACCTCAACACAAAGGGATCCCTCTATGATGAAAATTGATTCTCTTCCATCCCTCTATGCCAATTGATGTCTTCTTGTCTCTTTTACCCATAGAGTCAGATGTAGAGGCTTCCTATTTCATGGATATCAATTCCATTCACAGGATCACCACCAAATCAACCCTCATCCCTTTCATTCTCTTCATCACCCCATTCGATGGACCACCTAGAGTATGTTGACCATTTCTACTTCGGGAACATCTTCAAATCCTATCTCAACACAAATGCAAATGTCACCTACCGACTCACCCACTATTTACCCTAGAATGGTGGAAACATCTATACCTACCCTACCCAAAGAGGTGACCACAACACCTCCCATATCACCTTGACCATACATATACCCCATCATCTGCATCCTTTACATCCTCACTTCCCAACCCTTCACCAATCTCTACAATCTCTCTCGTATTTTGGGGTCCAACCTACACCAAGCCTTACCCATCCTTTGGTCAAGATTGATTTGACTACCCTCTCTCACCCTCTCACCAAAACTACTCCCCTACCTAAGAGAAACACCATCCACCCTGAACACCGATACTAGCATCGCCCTACTACCTCCTTATCCCCTTCACCACTACCATCCATCTTAGGTCCTCATCCATCGACCTTAATGAAAAATCAAATACCAGCAGTGCAACCAAAATTTGACAACCTCCCTATTACCACAACCTCCCCTTCTACCCAATCCCACAAAATTTCCCTCACCTACTCGTCAACACCGACTTCCGCTATTATCTCCCACCCCTACCTCCACAACATCACCACTCTCATCTTGGGTAACCTGTCCTCTCCCGCCTTTGGCATGACCCTCTTCATCACACCCTACTTCCACATTGCTAACCACCCCACCTCCTAAAGTGATAGAAAAACCCAAAATGGGTCACCCATCGCACCCTTACCTAACAGGTGCAACCCAAACCTCAACCTAAGCCTAAACGCACCCAAACTACCCGGAACAACACCCCTACCATGACCAGTGGCACCCGCTCCTAAATCAACACCGAGCTCTTCACCCAAACCCATACCCATTTTACAATGCGACCCGATGGTAGGATCTTATGCTAATATCTTGGCCAACCTACTAACCTCCTCCCACATCACATTACCACCAATTCGACCTTATGACCCACTCAAACCTAAACCAAAATGGTTTGATGATTCCCAGATCTGTGCTTACCATCATGCACCAGGGCACAACGTGGAAGATTGCCAAGCCCTAAAAGCACTCCTCCTACAAACCTTCACCGAGGACGATCTTTTAGACAAAGATCTCGCTCCCCCTACAACCGTAATCACCCCTTCTCTGCCACTACCTGTTTAACCATCCTCACCCCAAAGCATCATTCCCCTCTTACCCACCACTAATATTTGAAATCAACATGGTTGAATTTCCACTCGAGCTCAACGCGATAAGGGAAAAGCCAAGGCAGATGAACCTACTACCTCAAACATACCTCACATCACACCCGCACACCCACACCAAAAATCACTATCCGAGGACCTGCCTTCCCCATCTCCAATGGGAGAGCCCACCGTACCATGATCAAATAAATCCACCAATCTCCTCTCAAAATGTCCTTATATGACCTCATATAGACCTCTAAATCTCATCGCCAAGCTCTCATCGAGGTTCTACAATCTATCGAGGTCCCACCTAATGACCCCACACCAGTCACCTCTATCATCACACCTCATCATGTGGCCTCCCTTATTTCTTCACCTCCCACCTCGGTGCCTGTTGCCTCATCTCAAGTAGCTACCCTCAGTTTCTCTGATGACGAGATTGCACCTCACTAGACAGATGACCCTGACCCCGCCTTATTCATTTTTTCCTATGTCGACAATATATGTGTCCGATGTATTATGATCGATGGGGAGCTAGCATTAACATCATCTCCTCTCATGCATTTAACCAAATGTGCATTCCAACCAATTACATGCATAACAATCCATTACATGTGCATTCCTTCAATGACACCATGACCACTACCCTGGGGATGGTTGTCTTACACATTCGTGTTGGTCCTCATAGTGTCCCTGAACTCTTCTACGTCCTGGAAGGGGAGTTCCAATATAACATGTTACTTGGCCGACCCTGGATCCATGCCATGGGATGTGTCCCATCCACCCTACATCGTTGTCTCAAATTTGAACATGAGGGACACAACTACACCATTCAAGTTGACCCTTCCCCGTTTAAAACATGCAACATGTTGTACCGACCCAATGATGTCTCATACCTATCACCACACCCGCCTCCACTATCGCTTCTCCTTGACCCCTACCTCACCCATTATCACCACTGCAACAACTCCCGGAGAACCATCCACTGCTCCTATACCCACTCCCTCCTCATCTCAAACCCCTTTGGAGATATCTATCCCTGCCACCCACATTATGGATACTAATCCACTCGAGGGTGTTTTTCAATGCCTCACATTGGGGGAGTACCATCTCTACAACATCAATACCTTCCTTACTCCACAGGAGTATGGAAACCTTCACCAACACCCCCATTATGACCACCGCATTGGTGAAGTTCTCACCTATGAGACCCCACACCTTCGTACCAATTTGACCTATGGAGGCATCGACACTCCTACCCACACGCTTGAACCACCAACCCAAACCTTACCATTTACCGCAACCCTTCCCTCGTTGACAACCGGAGCACTTTGCTCATACCTTTCTCCATCATGTGCTTGGAAGGGTTTTGGCTTTGGTCTTTACAAACAAGTCGTCACACTATCATCCCTTGCACCACCCGCAAACACAAAGACCACAGTGGGGTGGGATTTTGAGCCTTCTCCTAAACAATCCCATGTCGACCTCATCACGGAGGTGCCCCTAGCCTCACAGCCCTTCGCCTAGCCCACCAACATCACCCGTGGAGTCTATAGATCAGAATCTATTCCTCCTACCTTTTTTTCCATAAACACCATTTCCTTGGGACCTCTCACCATTCAACAAGATGGGAGAGGTTCCTACTTCTTTTCCGTCCTCTATCTGATATGATGATGATGACACCCCTTCTATCAATGTTATCTAGTGTCACAACGATGACTCCATTCTCACCTATTTGGGTGCGGAGACTCCTATCTCCACCACACACTACCTTCTGAGACACAAAACATGTTGAATGAATCAACCATCGACATCAACATCCACACATCGGATGACCCCACATTCTAAAGATAGGCCAATCTTTGGACTCCACTAAACAAGAATCCTACACTTCTTTCCTTCGCGACCATAACAACGCTTTTTTTGGTCATACACTCGATATGCTTGGTATTGACCCCAACATCGTGGTCCACAATATTGTCACCCTACCTAATGCCAAACCCGTCAAATAGAAACTGCGTAAAATGCACCCACGCATTTCCCTTCTCGTCAAAGAAGAGCTCCAAGCCTCCTTTTTTTCTCCTTCATCTTACCTATCGACTACCCCTAGTGGATCTCAACATCGTTCCCATCACCAAAGCAATGGGGGGACTCTCGCATATGCATCAATTCCATGACCTCAACCTGGCTTGTCCTAAAGATGAACTTTCCTCTACCCAACATCGACCAATTGGTTGACCTCACCACCGGACATGAGATGTTATCTCTCATGGATGGGTTCTCGGGTTATAATCAAATATTACTCACACTGAGGATCAACACAAAACCACCTTCATTACCCCTTGGGGGACCTTCTGCTATCATCATGCCCTTTGGACTGAAGAATGCGGTGCCACCTACCAATGAGCCATGACCTATATCTTCCATGACATTATGCATACCATATTGGAGGATTATGTTGATGACCTTTTGGGAAAATCCAAAAGTCACGCCGAACACTTACCCATCCTTAAAATCATCTTGACCGCCTCATCCAATACTATGTGTATGCCTTCAACCTAAGAAGTGTGTCTTCACCATCCTCTCGGGTAAGCTCTTGGGATTCATTGTTTCCTTGTGAGGCATTGAAGTTGACCCTACCAAAATCAAGGCCATTCTCGAGATGCCTCCACCCACTAACCTATGCCAACTTCGTAGCTTGTAAGGAAAACCGAAATCTATCATCGCTTCATTTCTCAATTGTCAGACCACTGTGAACCTTTTCACCACCTCCTTAAAAAGGATATCACCTTTCATTGGAACATGGATTTATCACAAAGATTTGAGGCCTTGAAAGCATACCTATTACAACCACCCATGTTTACCCCACCTAAGGACGACCAACCATTCTACCTCTATATCTCTACCACCGACCATTCCTTGGGTGCCATGCTTGCTCATCATGATGACCAACACATAGGAGCAAGTGGTTTATTACATTAGTCGTACACTTGTGGATTATGAGACTAGGTATACACACACACAGAAAAATTGTGCCTTGCTTTAGTCTTTGTGGCCACCAAACTTTGCCACTACCTACTCAACCACACTACCTTCATCATAACCAACACCGACCCCTTGCATTACATGTATGCTAAACCATTCCAAAACCAACGCATTTCCCACTTGGCTCATGCTACTCGCTGATCTAGGATATCACCTTTCTTCACCAAAAATCAATCAAAGGCCAAGCTATCGCTAACCAAGCTAGCTGATGCCCCACTTTCGAACACCAATCCAACAACTTTGAATTCCCGATGAATCCATCATCGCTACCCTTTCCCTCGATGAACCTGCCAAGGAGCCTCCCCATTATCAAATGACCTTATTCTTTGATGGATCTAAGTGTCAATGTGGGGTGGAGCTGGAATCATCCTCATTCCACATGATAGTGAACCCATACCCCTATCTTTCAAACTTGACTTTGAGTGTACCAACAACATAGCCAAATACAAAGCACTCATATTAGGTCTCCAAAGCACGAACCTTAGATGTTAAATCCATTAATATCTTTGGTGATTCTCAATTGGTAGTAAACAGTCAATGGACTATACCAATGTCGCAATGAGGAATTACAATGGTACAAACACCATGTAGACCTCTTGTTAACCGCCTTCAACCACTATAACCTACAAACCATCCCACGCTCTGAACAAGTTCACGAGACACCATGGCTTGTCTCGCCTCACAAATACCCTCATCACCTACCGATTCAAAAATATTTGTTGTTTGTGTGAAGATTGCAATCACCTTCTTACCTCTCTCACATTGTCAACCTCGTTGAGAAACCTACCATTGACCCATCAGACCTCTGGTATCAACAATACTCTAACTACCTCTCCCTTTCTATCCTTCCTCAGGATCTTACCCATAATGGTCGATGAGATTTCCTCCAAAAGGTCTCCCAGTACGTCATCATGGGAGGTCTCCTCTATAAGTGTGGCTTTGATGGTATCCTTCTTGATGCCTCACTAGCTCGAAATACCCTATACCATCAAAGAAATCCACGACGACATTTGTGGGGTCACATCAGTGGCCTAGCTATTGTCACTAAACGTATCCTTCACCTCGGATATTATTGGCCCACCCTCAACCATGATTGTGATTATGTCAAACGATGTGTGAAATGTCAACAACACTCAGAACCTTCATCACACCCCGGGTCATGCCTTATAGGTCGCACAAGACCTTTGGCCTTTTTCTCAATGGGGTCTCGACCTCATTGGTGAGATTAACCCTCATTCTTCCCAACGCCACCAATGGATCATCACCGCTACTGAATACTACACCAAATGGGTAGAAGCCATTCCACTCATTTCTACAAAAGCCGAGAAAATTTGTGAGTTCATCAACCATCACATTATTTGTCACTTTGGTGTTCCTCACCGCCTTATCACTGATAACGGCAAGTAGTTCAAAAACAAAACCCTCCAGAAACTCTATGATGCCTTTGGTATCCAGCTCAGTTTTTCTTCACCCTACTACCCTCAAACCAATGGCCAAGCCGAATCAACCAACAAAACCTTGAACAAAATCCTCATGAAAGTGGTAGACGATACTAGGAAGGATTGGCATATGCACATTCCTTTTTCCTTATGGGCATACCGCACTAGTATTCACACATCGATTGTTGCAACACCTTTCTCTCTGGTCTATGGTACCGAGGTTGTCTTGCCTCTCAAAGTCTAGATCCCATCTCTCCGCATATCACTCAAGGACATGCTCACCAATGATGAATTTTTCACCAAGATCATTTTGGCACAACTAGAGTTGTTAGATGAACGTCATCTTCACGCTCTGGATCACCTCCAAATATACCAAAACATATCAAACGCGCTTAGGAAATTGTCCAACCCCCGAACCTTCAAGTTATGACCTCTTCTTGAAGGAAAATTAACACATCACGAAAGCCGAGAAACATCTATGGGGTAAATTTTCTCCTAATTAGCTTGGACCCTATATCGTTACCCATACCTATGGATAGGTGCTTATCGTTTATCTTCACTCGATGGTAAACCTGAAACCTGAGCCCCTCAACATCTTGCATCTTCGACCTTTCTATTATTGAACCAAGTGCTCTATCACCCATTGACTATTACCGGCTCATCCCGTGAGCACCCACTCCTTTTGTCACCACCTCACATACCAACGATTAAACAAAGAATCATGTGACTTTCTGTCACTTTTTCAACCTTGTCTTCAATATGAGTACCATGGCTCTACTCATGACATGATTCTCATGGATATTTTCATTCCCTCGTGAATGGAATCCCATGGTCATTTCTCACCTCATATACCCCTCACACAATCCAAATTGATGACCTACAACCCCACCTCTTCACCCACATTTTGTATTCCTCTATAGCCTTGTCCATGGCTTAATTGGTAAAAACAAATTCACCTATCAAATGGGATCACCCTCCTTGAGTCAAACTTCCAAGCACAAAGATGAATCCCTCAAAAGGACATCTATCATTTGTATCTAGTAGCCATAAATAGACTGCTCCCTCGAAGGACAACTATACCACACTAGCCATACTCTACCTAGTCAAAAAAAAAAAATACTAGGCCCATTCTAAAGCTTCCGCATCGATTAGCTTCATGAAGACCTCAAGGAGATTATCTAATTATCCCACATAGACTTCTTGCATCGATCAATATATCAAGCAAAAGTAACACACCCTTTTCACCATGGACTCATCTATCTGGGTTTTGAACATCTTGTACAAGAGGTACATTATTCCCCTCACATTTGTGAACCTTCACCATATCACCCCTTTTTACCCTAATTTTTCTACCCACCATGGGACATGATGTCACCAATATGACCTGTTGTGATCCTGCACATTTCTTCACCTCTAGAACAGTCCAACATGTAAGGGATTTTAGGGGCTTGGCGTTCATCATTCCTACCCTTTGTTTACGCATCGATGGTCCTTCCCAATCAGGCAACATCATCCACCCTATTAAATTGTCTTCTTTCCAAACTATTGACCCTCCTCAACCAAAATGAAGATTTCAACTCACCTATACCCACCTCTCACCAACACCTACCTTGACCTACCAATCCTAATTTCACAACACAACTGACCCAAATCACCTTACCTACACGCACATGCACCCATACACACATACCCTTACCCAATATCCTGATCTTACCTATCTACCCTTACCCATGATCCTTACCTATTTACCCATTTACCCATACCCTCGACCCAAATCAACCATACCTCTACCCTCGACCCAATCGTTGACCCTACCTATCTACCCATACCCCAAACCCTTACCTGACCCAACCCTTGAATTACCATTGACCCAAACTCTATCTCACCTATTTTACCCTTACCTGTTACCATTGATCATGAACTCAAACTCTACCTCACCTATTTACCCTTACCTATGTGACCATGAACTCAACCTACCTCAAACCTATCAACCCTTTTCCATACCATTTCATTCCTCCCTAGCTTATGGGAGAACTACATCGGTCTAAGGCCCCTTTTCGTTGGGGCTATGTAGGTAGCACTCGAGGGCATGGGGCCCTTGGAGGTTAGCTCAACCATCATCATCACCTTCTTCACCTTTTCCCATCCACAACCATTAACCTCTTGACATTGGTTACATGTTCCAGTCACATTCTATTCTAGTTAGTTTCCATTTTATAACCAAATAATGGGAAATTAATACACCATTCCAACACATCCATTCATTTCATCACATTTACCATTCCGAAATCATACATTACCTACGATCATACCAACATGATCCATGTTATCATACATGCCAAAAATCACACCAAAAATATACATATATCATCATTTCTTTTCCATCATATCACATACCTTAAAAATTAATTCAACCCACAACCATGACTCAACCATGCCTAAACATAACCTGACTCCATCATGCCTATGACCTGACTCCACCATGCCTACATGACCTATGACCATGCCTATGACCGACTCAACCATGCCTATGACCTAACATGATCATAAACCATCAACATGACCCGACTCCACCATGCCTCCTACTCCACCTACCAACTGATCCATATCCAAATAACAATAAAATTCTACGAACACAAGTACATCATCTTTTCCAAATCATCCATCTAATCCTAAAACATGTCAACCATCCATATACAACGATATAATCCAATATGCATCTCTAAAAAAAAACTCATCATCAAATCATCCACCTCATAAAATCTGTATCCATACAATATAAAGTTTATCCAAATAATAATCAAAACTCTCAAAATCATATCATCAACTCACCATCTTATCTTGACATGCAGACGGTATATGATAAAAAATAAACAACTCTCATATACATCATCACCATCTTCAGCACATAGGCTAGTATATGATCAAAAATAAAAAATCTCATATACATCCTCACTCTCTTTGGTGCGTAGGCGGTATATATCAAAAATAAACAAATAAACAAAATGGAGGTATGCACAAACTATCAAGAATCCCCCGACATGGATATCCTCCATGTCTATCTCACCTATCTCCTCCTCCTCCTCTACTCCCATGCGACATCCCACTAACATCTCACCACCCACCATGGGCCATGGCTCGACCTCTGATCTCTGGCTAGTACCCCACCGAGTTGGCCTCATGAACTAGTGCCTCACCTTGACCCTGTCTCGGGGCTCGATGGCCCCCTGTTCTCTCCACATTGTGGGTACACAACCTGGTCCTCTCACTCGAGGCCTGATGTTGCTCTATACTCTCCATAAGAGGGGACATCTATCCCTATGGCCATTAGGTCATCTGATAATACCTCGCCTCACCTAGGGAATCCCTCAACCTAGCCATGGGTACTATTTGTGGTGGTGCCATCGGCCTCTGACCCTGTACCTATACCATGGGACCCTATCCCGCCCCTACCTGTAAAGTGAGACCCTGCCCCTAAGCCTGTAGTGATGTTATAGCCCTCTGACCATGTGCTTGTATCTGGGCCTGAAGGGCCACACTATGTGAATGTGTAGTGGCCAACTCGGCCTCTACAAACCTGTAACTATGCACTATATAAAGCCACCTATACCCCATCTCCATCTCCACCCTGTGTGGGTAAGTGTCTTGTGCTATCTGGGCTCGTAGGAAGGGGCCACCTGTGGCTGTAATGTGGCAACTTGTGCCTCTGATCTTGTCAACTATCCCTGCACTATCCCCAACTATGTAACTAGGGTAGCCACTTGCCCATGTAGGGCATCCCTCTAAACTGTGATGGTGGCTAAATCGGCTTTCCTAACCTTAGTGGTACTTCTCAGTAGCTGTGAAACCCACCACTATCTATACTTATCAGTAACCTCGAAATCATCAATCCACGCTAGTCTACCACCTACTCCTCCTACCCCTATTGTAGGCACATCATTGTGTGGTAGAGGCAAAGGCCTCTCCATGTCATCCCTCTTATACTATGGGAATGGTGGGGGTATCCTCTAAGCAGCCTTGAAACTTGCCGTCTCGAACCTATCTATGGGTATCATCTCGTGCTCTCCTGCATGTCATCCCTCTATCCATCTGAGTAGTTATAGCTCCTCCAACTCCTCGACCATCTTCCTGTATGATGGGAAGCCCACATATGGCCTCCAAATGATGTCCATGTTGGATAACCCCTCTAGTAAATGCCTGTAATAGGCTACATCATGGGTGTATTCTGGTAGCTGGCACTCTCTAAGAGTAGGTACCCATCTCCGTAGCCCACCCATAACAAGCCCGGCTCAAATGCATCAAGTGGGGCATACCAACTGGACACACACACATAATGTGCTCATATGCCCAGTAGTGTAGTAGGAAAGTGCAACACAAGCTAAACCTCTCCGTAGCCTCCCATAGGCCCATAGCTCTCTATATAACTACACCAGAATGTTTTGGTGCCCATACAAAATGGGTCCTGTCCTCCATCATATCATAAAACCCCATCAATGATTGTGGGAATCTCCCACCCTCTGCATCTGGCAGTGTAAAACAATAGACTACCTCCATCAACAACACCACTAGCCTCATCTCCTCTGGATGGGCCCGATACATATCTCCATAACTCATACTAGCACTATGGAACCTCAACTCATCAGCTCCTCACCAAACACTATCAACATCAACTCCTCACATGCCTCTAAGGAAATTGAATACACTGTGTCCCCACTATCGGTAGCCATAGATCCTATACACATCCTCCAAGGTGATTGTGATCTCACCCATTGACAGATGGAATGTGTTGGTTCTTCGAGTCCCATTTGTCGATGAGGGTGACCATCAAAATCAGCTCCCAGACTACGTGCGGTAGAAAGATCGACCCCAATCAGGCCGACCTCTACAACATGGCACCAATCATCGAAGTGTCACGCTCCTCATAATACCACTAAGAGTAAGGGTGGTACCCTATCTCACATCCGTAGCTGATCTCTCACCTACATCCAACAAACCATCACATTATTAAACCTTGACCATACCCGCATTCACCCTTGACACCCCACCTATACCTATTACCCTACCTATTTTCCTTCACAAATTACCCTCTTATCACACGACCTATCTACCCACCCCAACCCTAACCACGTACCTTTCCCCCACCTCAATTTCACACCCCTCAACCATACCTATTTATCCCCCTTACCCAAGCTATTTTTAGGCCACCATGTCCTTCCTATCTCTTGGCCTATTTCACCTACCCATCCCTCTCATTTTGGCCCATTTTTCTCCAAATGATGACTGACACCGGTTATCCTCGACCAACCGCTGGTGGTCTCCCAAAACTGGCATCAGTCACCTCATCTCGTGACCGATGCGGATCACACCCACCGTGTCGTTAACCCTTGACCGACATCGGTCCATCATCGCGGTGAAAATCCGTGAAACCAAAACCCTATTTCTCTAAAAATTCCCCATTCCTCCCTAACTACCCACCCATTCCTACCCAAATCCCCCTCAACCCCTCCCACCCCTCATTCACCTAAATATACCCTCCCCATTCCTATTTCACCCATTTTTCTTCCCAAATTCAAATTTAACTTTCCCCCCAAAACCCATTTTCCCTAACTTGATTTCTATACAAAATCTACCTAAAAAATGAGAAATGGGATTGAATCTTACCTCATCATGACTCCATCTCATGCGTGGTGACACATTGGGCCGCTATTGCACTGGTGGTCCACCCAATCCATCTCCTACCTCTGCCATCACCAAATTCCCTCCTAACCTCCAACCAACCGAATCGATCACACAGATCTCGTGGACCCACCTATTGAATTTTGATCACCCACTACGAGGCTCATCATCTCATCTCTCCATCTCACCCGATCACTTTCCACCTTTTCCCTCTCCTCTGTCATTTTCTCCTATTTGGAAAATGACAAATGATTTCGTAAAAAGTAGAAATTTCCTTTTAACCTAACCTCGACTTCGATCGACGCGGTTTAACATGACCGACATCGGTCATGTGCCCTAGTATACCGTGGTCAGTTCCTTTAGAATGCATGGTTTAATCATGACCGGTGTCGATTACCATTTTAACCCCATTGACACCATTGCACCCTCTCTTTACTTGCCCAAAACCTTTTTCACCTAACCCAAAGTTGACCATGACACTCCACCTCATCCTCTTGACCTCATTATTTATCACCCAACCTCACCATCCAGGGCATATTTCTTCCCTCCTCCCATGATCTTACTTGTGCCATGCTCTCTTTTTTACTCACACAACCGACCCCATTTGTGTGACCTTCCACCTTACACACTCTTGCTCTACCTTATGATGTTGTTACCACGTTGTTTTAGCCTACCAACCATACCTTGCCTTTGGTCGTGACCCTTATCCAAACCAACCTTGACCTTTTGAACTTTGGATGTACCGAAACCACACCTACACGTTCCTACATCTTACCTCATTGTGTTCTCGGACCGTATCCTTTACCCTGGATACCGGACCTCAACAACCCTTGTTTGGATAACCCGATCGACCTTGGATGATGTAGAGTTTGTAAGCTCTTCAACCTAGTACCATGTTACAATCTATGCATGTGCATATGCTTGATTAACACTACCCATTACCCATTTTTACCACCACCTACCCTACCCACACCTACCTAACCTAACCATTGATTATGTGGATATTCCAATGTCCTCACTCATTACATTTTATAATGATGGTACCTATTTTGTTCAGCCTAATGACCTTACCTTGCCTATGGTCGTGACCCTTATCCAAATCAAACCTTGACTTTTGACCTTTTGGATGTACCAGAACCACACCTACACATTCCTTCATCTTAACTCGTTGTGTGTCCGGACCATATCCTTTACCCTGGATATCGGACCTCAACAACCCTTGTTTGGATGACCCTTGTGACCTTAGATAATGTAAATTTGTTTCTCTGAACAACATTTTACCTCATTACATCCTCAGACATGTGCATAGGTTTGAATTCTCTACCTAATCACCCACCCTACCTTTTACACTCACCATACCCTCGACCCTCACCTTCTTCACACCTAACCCTATTTTATCAAACCACCCACCGACTCTCTATTCTTCATCATCGGTGCCTGATTTGAGGGGGGATCACTCATGCCCCTATTTGGGGCACCCAAAATTCACCTTCTCACCCTAAATTCACATGGGGCAAAAACCAACCTTTCATTTTTTCATGCCACCTACCAATACAAGCTGCCCAATAAAAAGGGGGAAAATTTAGACAGTAAAAAAAGCATCACATTTCATAATTCCCCTCAAAAATGACCTAATAACTACATTCTACATAGGTGATTGATTTAACCATAATTTAATCACCCACAACCCCTTTCACACATCATATTGGCCCTCACTCACACACACAATGATTTAATTAAAATCAATTAATTAAATTAGCCCCTTTACCCACTCACCAAGCCACCTCACCTTGCAGCCCACCCTCACCAAATCCCCCTCACCATTCCACTACCCCACTTTCCCCTCCACATCACCCTTCCACTACCCCACTTGTCCTTCCACCTCACCATTCCACTCCCTCACCTTGCCCATACCTAGCCCATACCCCTTCTAGAAGCCTTAATAGTGGCCACCCCACTCATATGACCCTCCTTGTTCTATTCCTCATTCTAAGGCGGATGGCGCATGTGCTCCACCACTCAAAATCAAGTGGGGAAGGCATATTCCCCACTTTTGAAAAAATAAATCCCCCAAAATAACCGATGTCGGTCACAATCTATGACCAGATGTCGCTCAGTGGGACGACGCGGTCACTGTAAATGCACAATTCTAGCTCTTCCCAAAGGTTTAGGCTTTTGGTTGGCAAGTTTGGGCATTCTCATTGGAACATTGTGAGATTTATCATCTCCATCTGGTTGACACATTCATTAGAACATGATGGAAGCTTGATCAAGCAATGAGATCCATCCAAGTAGATACCTATTCATCCAAGAGGAGGACATCATACAGCTCAAGCAAGAGCACTCTACTAGCTAGTGACTCTACAGAACAAATCTTTAACCACTATCTCCACCCTTCATTCTCATTCTACTGGGACTAGATTTTGAGTAAGTACATCTCTCTACCTAACTCTTTCACTTGGATTCTTCTAGTTCATTCATTTTCCTTTGTGTTACTTGTCTCCCAACCACTCTCTGGTTCTCCCCCACCGATTATCTCCCTATACCCTCTTCAAAACCCTACCTACTCAACCCACAACCTTCTACCAGACCTTATCACCCTATTTCATTCCTCACCAACTCTCTATACAAACACAGGAGCCCCCAAACCTCCATTTCCACCTTTCGACCTAATCACAATGACCATCGTTAGTTCCCTATAACCTATGGTTAGTTCCCACTGACCGACATCGGTTTCCTGCTATTTCTCGGCCCCTCATAACTTTGCCTCACCACATCCAACTCCGAACCCAAAACCTCAAAACTCCTACCCCAAGTTCACACCTTACCCATACCTCACCTACACCATCCTAAAATCCCCTGTCCCAAGATAGAGGAGAGCCCAAACACCGGTTCATGATGACCGTCATCGGTCCTTCTTGACCATGGTCGGTTTCCCCACACGATACCAATTACAATGTTGTTTCCCAACTCCCCACAACTTAACCCTTATCTCACCCAAACCTCATCTAATCTACCCTGGACATGTTACCCCAACCGCACCTCACAGACACCATTTTCAACTCTCACTACCAACCTGGAGGGAGTCCAAAACCTCTCGTTACCTACCTTCGCAAATTTCCATAGTGACCGACACCGGTCATAAATCAATCGAATCATCCACAGAGACCGACGTCGATCTCTCGTATTTAGTAAAACTACCTAAAAACAAACCCAAAAGCTGACCCAACCTACCCAATACCTAAACCAACCCTCTACTAGACCTGCAAAAACATGTACCAGCTTACCTTGACCTTCGGATCTGATCCTAACCTTACCTGTTAGATTAGATTTTACTTATTGTGTTCATATGAGATGCCTAAATCATATCGACTACAATAGGGTGTTATTTTCTTATGTTATTTCCCGCACTAATTTGTTTAAAACAATGGATTGACAACCTTTAGGAACTATCACACTTCCCAAATCTACCGTATGCTAGGTAGTCCACTACCATATACTATTTAACTCTTTCTGGTGGTCTTGTTGTCCATTACAGGGTAGTCCTTCCCAGCCAAAAATTAGTTCACATGATCGAACGAGATCGAAAGTCTACACGTGCACATTATACCTTCTACCCATCTCCCAAATAACAGGTATTCCTCCTACGCCGATCACCCTTATCTATTTCAGTCTCTGATTGTACGCAAAAAGGATCCAAACATGTGGTGTAAACTTCTATTTTCATTCTTGGAAAATACCTTAAGTTCTCTATCAATAGGCTCAAGGACACGTAAAAGTTGACCTATGATGCAAATAATGTTGATTTGGCTCTGCACATGTTGTGTATAACTTACAGATATGAATCCAGGCCAACATACTTGGAGGTTTTGGAGATGGACATGTTAGATCTGGACCCCTTGGTAAATGTGACTATTAAAGGATTTATTAGCAGGGTGTTTGTGCAATTATGGACAAAGACTCAAGGAGGACTCGAGGTGGAGGTTACTGACTCCACCTTCCCATAACCTAGAGGAACAATGGTGCCACCTATTTAGAAGGCATGCGAGAAGAAGAAGGCTCTGGAGATAGAAGAAAGAAATAAAATCCTAGTTGAGGAGAGCACAACATCATAAATAGAGGAGCAAGGAGAGAAAGAGATGGTGAAACCTTTTTCATTAAGGAGGACAAAGGATTGGGAACAAGAACCAGTACCCCAACCCCAAAGAAACAATGAACAAAAAGGAAGGCGCAAAGGAAACGGTGGACCCCAAGGTCATTGTATATAGATTACATGAATGATACCACAAAATTATTATGTGTGTGCTTCCAAAGCACAGTATCCACAAAGAAGTTACATGCATGGGAGCTACTTGATCAGGATGAGGGAGTGTCTAGAATAAAGAAGATGATTAGCTGGAACTTGCACAACCACTCGAAGAGCCAGATTTTGAAGTAAATGAGCATGCCATTAGTACAATCCATTTGAAGAGAAATCCAGGAGAAACATACAAGGTAGTAGATCCAAACCACTTGACAGATGAGCAAGCATGAAACACCTTACATAAAATGGCCTCAGAAGTGGTGAGGAGAAACTTGGATTCTAGTACCATTGTTTATACCCTTGTAGCAAACAAGAAGGAGAAGGAGCACGAGGTAGATAGACTATGAAAGGGATTGCAAGGCGAACATAAAAGGACTAAGGAAGCTTATGATAGAGCTGGTACACTAGTTCAAAAGATCTTGGAGTAATGTCCTTCTTTGGTTAGCCAAGCCAGAACGAACTATGGAGATGAAATGGAGTATCTGGAGGATCTGGTTGGGATGTTACTAGTTAACATTCAGAGTGGTGTAGGGCCAACTATAGAGGAAATTTCCAAAGAGAAGGAGAAAAATAAAATTACAGTTGAAGCAAGGATCACTGAGTTAGAGGACTTGCTCACCTAGCTCAAGGAAGCAAGCGCAAAGGCAGATATAGGCTTCAATAGGTGTCAGAAGTGTGAGCCCTTCATTGAGGTTAGGTTGGTGGATGAGGAGGATATTTTGAAGACTATATAGGAAAGAACACCAACCAAAAACTTGAGCAAAATCAATTAATTAAGGAAACCATAGCACAAAAGGATAAAATCAGGGAAAAAACCTAAGAAACTTGAGCAGAAAGTTCACAAGTTCTAGAATTTTATACTGGAACATATGGACATTATTGATGGTTCTCACACGGAGCTGGTGGTGGTTATAAAGGATTTGAAAGGTAGATTCGAAGAGGTTACTCTTGACGAGGTACCAAGGATTGTGGAGGATGCACCAAGGAAGTCCTTGAAGTATTTGGAGGAATGGAAGAAATTAGTATATGGGGTAGATGTAGATTTCCTAGAGATCTTCCAGGTGTTTTAGCATATTTTGGGTATGATGTTCATTTCAAATTTTGAAATTTTTTCTCCTTCATGAATTTTTGTGTACGGTGATTAAATAACTGCAAGAGATGGAAATATAGCTAGTGTGGGGTAATGTTGGACCCCTGAAAGATGTTAAGTATATGGACATGAGATTTTTAGACACGTGAAAGGTAGGCGTGAAGGCACTCATGGAGGTAAACTAGACAATGTATGAAGGCTAAACACATTTGAGACTTAGCCACATTTTGAGCCATGGGACAAAATTGGAAGATGAACGGTTGGAGTGGCAACCAAGCAATGTTCTAAAGATAAGGTTGAGCATGAAGACTTGTAGTTAAAACAAAGTCTATTTTGGGAAGGATCTCATGCAGGAAGAAGATAAAGCATCATGCAGAGTTCGGGCTAATAATAGGATTAGATCTAGAGTTTAAAATAGAAGATAATCTATTATTAGGTAAAGCTTACATGCTTTTGTAGTTACCTTGTAGTGCATGCATGGATATTTGTGGCATGCGGAATATTTTTAGAGTGCATGGGCGGTGAAGGGAAAGTACCCACCCCTATATATATGTTATGATTCACACTGTTAGAGAGACTGTGATTTATTTTTAAGGTTATGTTGTTGTTGTGTTTATGTGCATGATCTTATGATGATAGTATTGATGTATTCAACTATTGTAATGCATGGTGGGTTAATATAATGGATCTTTGTGGTTGGTTACTTGTTATTCATGTCTCTGTAACCGGTTCTTGCTTGGTAAGTATGGTATTGATTCTTATTTATTTAACCTTGCATATGGCTGCAATCTGTTTACTTTATGCTTTGCACTAGTTTATCTGTTATCGAATGTATATTCATGCATGCTAACTCCTTGACAAAGCTGACATCAAAATAGGGACACGACACCTTTGCGCTTCGGGTGAGCATTGACCTTCTACTTAGACCCGACACGTTTATAAAGAAAGTGACTACATCATTTACAACTCAAGAAATATGGAAACATCATTGATATACCATGAAAAACATTGAATAATCTCATCCAAGTGATTTGAGGATAAACAAACAAATTTTCCCATTGTTGACTCAGGAGAGTGCTTATGAAGGAGAAAAACATAGCCAGAAAAATTCTCATAACTTTTGTGATACTTGTCTATTTTACCTGACTTTTGCACTATATCAAGCTTAGAATCCTCTACAAATAATCCTTCTATGATTTATCTAAAGGAGGAAATATATTTTTTCTTGGGTGCTAATAAGTTAGAGAACTTATTATGTACTTCTCAAAGAATGAGTTTTAGAAAAACTAGCATAAATTACACACACCTTTTCAAAACTTGATGAAATTCAGCATGGAGTGCACAACGCAACCCTCTACATGATCCATAAGCTCATTTTTCATAATTATGCATGTACTCTCATATCCTATCTCATTTTCATCAGACTACACTGTTAGTTCTCAAAGCCAATTTATGTGAACTTTTGAATTTTTCTCCAGGAGCTAAACTAAGCTTCATTATTGCTCATACATACCCTATATAGCATTCCTATGCTTCTATCATGTTTATATGACCTTTACATGACCTGTACCAAAATCTCACACTTCACTGGGCTCTAGAAACAGACCTAAAAGGGCCAGTTTAAACCGAGACTTCCTCCAAAAGACCTATAACACACCATTAGAGATCTTTCCCATGCTTACATCATCAAAATTGGCATGTAGATATTTTGAGCCAAGCACACCAACCATGTCCATTCTTCCACTAAACTCTTGTCTCACTGACCAAGCCTACAACACACTGAAACCATCCTAAATGCTCGTTAAACCACTGAGAAGGCACTGCCAATCAACCTTCATGCCTCTTACAGAGCCTCACTTCACCACTCATTACTTTGCCATCAATGCCACTTGATATCAATGCCAACACCAATGACCATCGTTCAACGGAGAATCATCATTGTAGCCACACACCGTACTAAATGGGGAGAGATTCCGGGGAATGTTCATGATTTTAAGTTATTTATAGCCCTTACATAAGGTGATTTGAACTCTCTTTTGGAAGCAAGTCAAATCTTTCAAGTGGGTTACAAACATGAAGTTTGGAATGGAATTATACAAACTATGTTTTCATATGACTTTGTAAATAGTGGTAAGTTGGTAGATGGTTGTCCTCCTTACAAATTAGTGGTTTTATAGATAAGGAAACATAAATTTTCTCTTCTTATATTGATGTTGATTCAGTTGTATCTCTTATCATGTGAACGATAACTGTCATTTGTAATAAGTTGAATCTATGTGGAAGATGAGTTATTAACAACATTAAAGAGGATAAATTATTATTGTCTTCTACTTATATTAGAGAAGAAAAATGTAAGCATGATGGTGCTCCTACTTACTGCTTTTAACAGCTTTTGGTCAAGTTTGAAATTTCTAGAATGAAGATTTTTCTAAAGTTTTCCCACTATTTGAAAATTTTCAGGAAATTGGTCACACCAGTTCCCAAGGATGATTTAGGATCTAGACTTTTTAGCTTTAATTTGTATCGAGTGGTGCATTAAAAGCATGGTGAAGAGTTCATGAGCTTGATTTTAGATCCTAGAATTGATATAAAGGTTCAAAGTAGAGAAGAGAAGTTGAACCAACATTTCTTAAGGATAATCAATTTTTGTGAAGGGCGGATTGTCATGTCCCTTTGTTAAATAAAATAAAAAATAAGGAAGTTAATGTTTTAAGTTTTCTAAGATATTTTTGGTTTTTTAAGTGATAACTTAATATTAATTTATTATTATTAGAAATAAAATAAAAATGTGAGAAAAAGGAAAATTAAAAATAAAATAAAAAGGGAAAACCTAAAAGTGTAATCCTAACCCTAAAAGATGCAATTGAGTTCTATATATTGAGATTTCTCATTATAAGGTGTGAATTATTTATCATCAATATTTCTCAATTGATTGAGCCTTCTAGTTCATCAGGTTATCAACATAAATATGAAAACCCTTATATTTTAAAGATATTTTAGGTACGAAAACACTCAATATTTTTTAGGTGATTTCATTTACAGACCACATTTATGTTGAATAGTTACAGAATATTTATAGTTTATGTTGGTTTGTGAGATTTGGTGAAGATATTGAATATTTCCTAAATTTTGAAACATGCTACAATAATCCATACGACTTATACAGTACTCCATATGAAAACTACAATTATCTCTATAGCCATATCAACCAACCATACCTTTTAGACTATCTTTTCCAACTTTTCAGGTATTTTAAAGACATCTAAGATGCCATTTACCAAAAATATCATGTGTATGGTCAACTATTATTTCTCTAAAATTCTAGGTTGAAAATTAAATAAATATTAATGTTTTCAGTGTTTATTTTGTGATTTTAATTACCTATATAATTTTGTATTTTTTCCAAGGGTTTATCAGTAATTCCAACATTTCATATTTTTGTCATTAGGGTTTGCTATAAAAATTATATTTTATTAATTATTCCCTAAGGGTTTCTAGTAAATCAAAAATTACTTTAAAATTTCCACTTAAGGACATTATAATATCTCTCTAAGTAATTATTCCTTTTATATCAACATGTACATGTATAAAACATAAGATTATGTTTTCCTAAGTTAAGTTTCATTATAAGCTTATGGTCATCTTGAACTATATTCTACTTCCTATACGCAATATCCTATGATATCTGAATTTTTGGTTCTCTATATCAACATGGTATTTATGTATATGGGACTAACCTCTTAGACTCATTGAATTATATGGTAGTTGTGATCATTTATGTTGAGTATGTTTCTTAGCCTTCCTTTCTTACCTTACCATAATTTAGGTTGTCCACTATTTGTTCAAATTTCCTATTCTTATTCATAAGTGTGCAAAAACTTAACTCATATATGGAGGTGCAAAATATATGTTCAAAGAACCTTTTAGATGAGGTTCAAAATTTTAATAATTAAGTTATTGTTGAATTTTTAATTTTTTTGTTTTGATGTAATACTCAATTGGGGCCTTGCATAGAATATTGATATTGAACTACAGGATCTCCTTCCAACTAATAGAAGTTGTTTCTTTTATAATTAGATGGTATTTATATCTAATGATCCTAATATATATATATATATATATATATATCTTTGACATGAATACATCTTCATGTTACAAGTGAATAGTAAATAGATCCTTGATTTCTTGAATTATATAGAGAAATAGTACATATTCATTAGAGTGGTTTCATTTATTTCAACCAAAAATGAATTCTTCTTACCGATATACATAGTAAATGAACTCTTCCCCCTTATTTATTTTTTGTTTGGCCACCTATCCACTTTGTAAATTTTTTTTTATAGATGAGATGTGATTTAGTCAAGAGAATGTATGTCGATGTCATTATATTGACATAATAACCATTAACTAAATCGACACAAGTATTATTATTTATCTCTTGTCATTCAAGCCACTTTGAATATATGCATCAGATAAGGGACTTTATATAGCCATACTCCTTGCATCCTACATTCTACCATTTCTTTATTAGTTTTACTAATAATAAAAATTATAAATATATGTAGTTTGTGTCATAGGGAAAGGCAAGATTAGAAGCATCCAGTAACTATTATACAAGAGAGGGAATATCTAATATCCATACCAAAAACTCACACATGTTTGGGCACGCTGGTAGATGCTAGAGAAGGTGTCATTTTCCTACCCAATGATCTTGGCCCTTCCCGATTACATTGGCATATGTTGCCTCTTAAGAACCCTGAGTGTAAATAATGGTCTAATTTCAACAGAAGAGTTATCACACTTTGTCGCACTTGGTAATATATTTTTTGTACCTAAGGCTTGACATGAATTCCATATATAAAATCCTATTGAGGTTTCTCCCAGGTCCTAATGGTTTTATTGTTGTGACAACAAATGAAACGCTATAAAAAGCCTCAATTTGTCTCAATGTTAGGTTGTCAAGGATGATATTTAGTAATATGTGCCTCATGGCACCAAATGGAAAATTCCCACATGTTTGAGTGGGTTGGTAGATGCTAGAGGAGACATCATTTCACTACCTAATGATCTTGGTACTTCCTGGATACATCAGTCAGGCATTGTCTCTTAAGAGCTTTGAGAGAAAAAAGGGCTTAAGTTTGACAGGAAAGTTCTCAGATTTTGTGGCACCTTGTAATGTTTCATCTAGACCTACAGCTCAATATGGAGTCCCTATATAAAATCCTCTCATGATTTTTCCTAGGTCCTGAATATTTTCTCACGGTGGTAGTGAATGCAACACTGCAAAAATCATAAATTTATGTCATTGTTAGGTAGCTAACAATGATATTCGCAATCAACACCTTGTGGCACCGAATGAATAGTGACCACACATCTAGGTGGGATGGTAGAAGCTAATAGAGGTGTCGATTTTCTTCCCAAAAATCCTAATCCTTCACATCTACATCGGTTGGGGGTTGTCTCTTAAGATATCTAAGAGAAAAAAGGGTCTAACTTCGAGGAACGAGTTCTCAAGATATGTGGTACATAGAAATTTTCATCTAAACCTATGTCTTGACATGTATTTCATATATGAAATTTTCTCATGGTTTTACCTAGTTCTAGATGGTTTTCTCATGGTGGCAACGAACGTAACATCGCAAAAATTCTAAATTTGTGTCATTGTTAGGCTATCAATGATGATATTTAGCAATTAGCACCTCATGACATCGAACAGACAACACCCACACATCCATGTGAGTTGGTAAATGTAATAAGATGCATCATTTCATTTCCCGATTATCTTGGTCCTTCCCAGCTACATAGGTGAACATTATCTCTTAAGAGCCCTAAGAAAAAAAAAAGGGTATAAATTTGATGGGCGAGTTATCGGACCCTTGGAGTTGACAATTTCTTGTCTAAACCTACGGATCGACATGGGTTTCCTTTATATTATTCCTCTCATAGTTTCTTCCAGTTCTTGATGGTTTTCTCGTGGTGACCTAGTGAACATAACACTACAAAAACATAAATTTTTTCTTGTGTTAGGTTATCAATGATAATATTTATTAATGAACACCTCGTGGGACCAAATTAATAACTCCCACACATCGAGGTGGGCTGGTAGATGCTAGAGGAGGATAATTTTTCACTCCTTAGTGATATTTGTCTTTTCCAACTACATCGGTCGATCATTATCCCTTAAGATCTCTGAGAGAAAAAAATGGTATAATTTTGAAGACCAATTTCTCAGAATCTATGGTACCTGAAAATTTATCGTCTAGACTTATGGATCTATTTTGAGTCCCTCTACAAAATCATATGGTGGTTTCTCCTAGTTCCCAATGGTTTTCATGTGGTGGCAGTAAACGCAATGCTGTAAAAATCCTAAATTTATGTCATTGTTAGGTTGTCAAGGGAAATATTTGCCAATTAGCACCTTGTGGTGCCAAAAGGGCGAGTGCTCACATGTATGAATCTAAACACTAAAATAACTTGCACAAAACTAAATAGTAAACTAAAACAAAAGTGAAATTAAATTCTCAAAACCATAGTAGTAGGTTAAATATATTTTTAAGATAGCAATCAGCCACAAAACTTGTTGGAAATAATATAGAAACCCTTCAAAATATTATTCTTCAAAGAGGGAATTAATTGAAAATAAAATTACCGAAGAATATATCTTTTTTTCCAATTTAATATTAGTCAGAAATCGATTATCAACAACAACAAATACCCTTTACAAATCTAGCTATAAATGAAGATTTCTAATCCCAAAATCAATTACAAATGAGGTTTCAGCTGTTAAAAATATGAGGAACACAATGATGATTGAATTTGAAGTTTTAATTCCCTTGAAAACCCCAAACTCCACCTTAGGGCACATCATTACCCTTATGAATGGTTGGAAATGCCTTCAAATATAAATTCCTCATAATGCAATCATCACATTAGATAACCCTTTGGAATTTTGAAGGGTTTCGTCCTCAAACTATCTCACTATTGAGAGGTTTCGTTCTCAATAGAACTTTTTAAGAGGGTTTATGTCCTCAATGGATAAGAAAGAAAACAAAGTGTGCTCCAAATCTAAGAGAATAAATTCAAAAGCATGCATAAACATATTTCAAGCCAAACAACCCCTTTAAATAGCTAGAGGTAACACCAAAAACCAAATAGAATCCTCATAAAGAGGAAAAACCTCCTTGGGGACATAATAGTTCATTTTTATTTTATTTTTCAATTGGATTTTCACTTTTTCCTAGCCGACCTAACTATACTTAGAAAATTACTCTAAAATAATGTAAATCTCATTAAAACAACTAAAAATCATGACATTAACTTCCCTTACTCAATCCCTTTTAGCCCATGGAAAGTGGAATGGGACCAAGGTATATAAAAAGAACTAGTGTTGAGAAGGGGATATTACAATCCTCCCCTCCCAAAATTGCTTTCCCTTAAGAAATTTTGTATGCTTGGATGATCCAATAATTTGGATCCTATACTTGTCAAATGAAATAGCTCTTGCCAAAACAAGCTCATATATATGTTGACCTTCTCCATAATGATGTTCTTTAGCAGCCCATGAAGTTTAAAAACTTCCCGAAGCAAGGATAAACTATTACCTTAAACCTGCCATCTTCATTTTCTCCTTCAAAAATAACATCAACAAATTTATTCTTCGTATACTCAACTGTACTAAAAACCTTCTAAGTTTTGGTAATTTCATACCTAGAGTAAGGAATTGATGAATAACTAACAACTTGACAAGCTAAAAATATTCCAAAGTGATATGGGTAAACAGAAAATCAAGAATAATAAGATTCTCATATATTTCAATATGAAATACATTAGCTATTATATAGGCAATATAATAGCTTAAACTACTTCCTATTAAATAGGAAGCACAATTAACAAATAACTCGTTTAATCAATTTACGGGTGTAACAACTGACTTAATAATATGAGTTGTTTTAACAACTCGTATAACAATATTTATCTATATTATATTATTATTAATGAGTTATCAAACTCATATAATAATATAATGAATTAATAATGTTTACAACAATTAATTCCTAACATTCACCCCCTTGGTGTGAACATTATTAATTCCTAATATTCACCCCCTTAATGTGAACATGACGAAGAACCATATTCGAATAAGTTGATCCACCTCTGAAATCACTACATAGACCAGGTATAGACTCCATAGATTATCTCTTTACCCTCGTAAAGGCGTAGTGTCGAGCCAAATTATGCAAGAATGCTCCCTTCCTCTTTGGGTTCCTATGGTACTTTCCCTTCCTCCTGGGCATCCAAATTCTGAATCTCCGAGATCCACAATCTTCACACTAGCTAGATAACCATCCCTTGAGTCTACCTTGAAATCTTCTCTTGTTCCCCAAAAGCAAGTATTATGAAAACATGACTCCTCCAAAAATTCTGAAAAGGGGTTTATTCAACACATCACAACATGGACACTAAAAATAGAAACATATTGAAATACAAAACTGAAAAAAATTTCACCAAATCATCTTTGCGCCCCGTTGTTGGCGATCGACAAGACGTCGATGAATGACCTTCAACCTCCGATGCCTCGTCCTCTAGTGATCTGAACTCAATACAAGTAGTCTTCAGAATTATAATCAGGTTCACCAGTCACTCGTTCATCTTCTGATTTAGAAGATTCTTCTACAACTATATTTGCTTCATTTGGCTTCAATTTTCCACTGAGAAGATCTTTGGCTCGAGCCATGCAAAATTTAGATGTATGTCCTTTTTCTTGCAATAAAATCATTCTAAGTCCTCCTTTTTATAAAACTTTTTGTATTTCTTTTTCACATACATTGTTGTTTCCTCTTCTATATCTTCTTTATTCCTTTTTTCTTCAACTAGAAGAGTTGATATCATATCTTCCAATGAGTTGGAAGGAATCTGACCAAGAGTGAAAACAACATTACTTGTATTTTCGTGGTAAACTATTCAGAAGAATAACTTTTGCATCCTCATTGTCTACTGGAGCTTTTACTTCTGCAAGTTATCTCAGAAGAGATCTTAAATTGTTGATGTGACTAGACATTGTATCTCCATCACTCATTTTGAGCTTGAACAACTGAAGTTTTAGGGAAAACTTTGCATTGACTGCTTTTGAACCAAATAATTTTCTCAGAGTATCCCACATGTCCTTCGAGGTTTTATCTAGATCAACATAATGTAATTTAGAATCTAAAAGGGCAAGGCCAATAATGGCTTTGGCTTTATCATCCCTTGTTTCCCATTCTACCAATCTGGTTGGATCTGAAGGTGTTGGTTCTTTTCCATCTACTATCCTCCAAAGATTTTTGTTCATCAACTACATCTGGATCTTGACTTTCCAGGTGTGAAAATTGAGTCCATTGAATTTTTCCAATGGAATATCCATGATAATAACTATGACAAGAGGACAATAACAATCCTAAAATAACCTATTTAACTCTTTTGATAATTTTTAATTCATAAAAAATAATGACTCAATAAGAACTCATTTTCTTTTTTTAACTTAACTTTGAAAATATGAAATAACGAAAGGACTATTATTCTTGTACGACCAAAATAATTAAACTATTTTTCAAAGACTTTGACCTAAAATTACTTTCAAATGTAACTAAAACTTTATGGTCGACTATTTGTTGGGCATGCCCTTACGTCAAGTAATACCATCACAATTATTTGGCATTACGAGGACTCAACAAAATAAAAAGATGACTTGTGATACAAAATAACATATAGACCTTAAAACATACCCCACCAAATGACTTTTTATCTTCATTAACATGTAAATGAACGCGTGGAAGACTTGAAGGATCACATGAATTTACATCTGTCAAGAATTTTCACCGCTATTTTGCATGCAGTCCCAAGCAGAACGTCTTCACCACTATTAGAATATTTTGTGTTGGATCCTAAAATTTCTTGTGATTCTCCTTTGCATTGACAGGCGTTTTCACGTATAGATCCAACTGAATCTTCCAAGGAGGCAAACAAAAAATTTTAAACATGCAGGTTGATCAACAGAGAGGATGTTTTATTGCATAATACCTGTATACTAAAGAAATTGATATTCTTCGGATCAGGAGTCGCGCTTTGGCGATGAGTGCACAGATCTTCAAATGTTGTTGCAGTGTAAATTCAAACTAATACAAGGTTGACTTGCTAATGCAAATGGTGGTGACTCCAGTATAATCGATCCATGTCACCGATGCAATACAAATATGCATATGGATCTATTGTCAATAATAATGTGTATTATTGATCATTCAATGTTTTCTTTTGATGCAACCACGTCCAATTAGATGAGACCGTGGACAAGTCTGAGTACGCATGCACACGATGTCTACAAAATAAATATGAGGATCTCTAGATTTGATGCGAACTATGAATACATGGATCTGACTCTTCTCTGGAGTGAATCAATTTTTTTACAACTGCAAGCAAAAAAATTAAGACCGTCTACGCATTCTTTGTCTCCATTCGGTCTTGTATGTGAAATCCCACGATTAGAATGACTTAGCTGCCTTAATGAGGAGGAAGAAAATCAGTCGGTGAAGATAGAAAATAACAGAAAAGTGCTAAGCTCCTCAAATGCAAACAAATGAGTTCCCTTTAATTATCTCCAGCACGTCCATCTTCCAGATTGCAAATAAACTCAGGACATAACTATTTGTATTTAGAAAATTTATAAGACTCTCATTGACATGTTCTCGCTCTGATACCAAATATTGGTAAACAGACAAATCAAGAATAATAATCTTCTCATATATTTTAATATGAAATACATTAGCTATTATATAGGGAATATAATAGCTTAAACTACTTCCTATTAAATAGGAAGCACAATTAACAAATAACATGTTTAATCAATTTACGGTGACTTAATAATATGAGTTGTTTTAACAACTCGTATAACAATATTTATCTATATTATATTATTATTAATGAGTTATCAAACTCATATAATAATATAATGAATTAATAATGTTTACAATAATTAGTTCCTAATAAGTGACATATTCATTTTTGTTCCAACCTTTTCAACTATGGTAAAAGGAAATCCTATATTCAGAAATATGAGTGTGACTGAAATAATATGGTGGTTGTTAAGGATAATGAAAATAACGTTAGTGGAAACAATTTGGCTCATGGGTGTCATGAAAACACTTTCTCTAGCATTTGGAGGTAGTAATACATCATTTTGTGTTTCTTCCATGCCTTTTTGGAGATCTTTTGCATGACAATTCAAGTTAGGAGCCCTTTCACCATGTTTTTGTTGCTCTACTCTGATATTCAAGTGGTTTTCCCCTTAGGATATTCCTTTGGTGCTTTTCGTTTCTTCATTAGGAGGAATGTATATCAA